>OY759270.1:3616136-3779226 GCA_963662155.1 Lamellibrachia columna | reverse complement strand
ACAGTGTACAACTGCACTTGTACAGCTTTGTACAACATAGCAGTTGTACAACGTAGCAGTTATACAACGTAGCAGTTGTACAACATAGCAGTTCTTATCATTTTGTTTTCGACATTGAGGTGTGCTGGCTGAATAATCGTTCAAATGACCGGCCGGTGTCTCCCGAAATAACCCAGTAATGCACACAGTGCAATATCAGATTGCGTAAGGGTACACTGCTAATCCTGAACATGACAATACATTATTATGTCAATTGAACGCCATGGTGTAAAGCTCCCTATCGGAGCGTGAGGCCTACACGTAATATAGCTGACGCGTGCACCGCTGCTTTGTTTCCCAGCTCCGGGCGTCTAGTCCATTAAATTTACTGTCGTAACTTGCTACTGTTGATGTTTACTGGTCAGTATGTTTACTGGTCACTATGTTGGTCAGTTGAAGGGCGTTCTGTGCGGCGGACGGACGGGATCGAGTATCGACGCTGTTTCGACGGCCGATTTTTTCCACAATGGAGGCGAAGGGAGATGACGCAGGTATGGGGGGAAGCTCTCACTATTGTATGGTTCTGTTACATATATATATATATATATATATATATATATATATATATATATATATATATATATATAATATATATATATATATATATATATATATATATATGTGCGTGCGTGCGTGCGTGCGTGCGTGCGTGCGTGCGTGCGTGCGTGCGTGCGTGCGTGCGTGCGTGCGTGCGTGCGTGTGTGTGTGTTACCAATGTTGCGTTTTCAATAATCTTAGTGGTATTTTACTAACTATTCCAATGCCTAACTGAACGATTTTGAAAAGTCGTGCTCTAAGCGTCTGCACAGGAGTACTCAAATTAGTTTAAACTTGTTTCGCTACCAGGGTACAAGTTGGGTTGTTGGTTGTTACACTACATTAATCATACGTCATCAGTGTGACCAGCCTAGCGACGCCAGCTGTCACATGGCCAGTAAACACACACCAGTAGCACGCCAACCCTACTCTCTGTTAGCCACTCATATCTCAAAGCATAAGTGGACATGCTTCAAGCAGACAAATGTTTAAAATGTAAAACGTATGTTCGTTTGAATCGTAACAGAATGTTATATAGTCTGTTCGTGTTTATCATAATATCATGCTATAAAGTATAAATCTATATATTTATAGAAACACCTTCACCGACCAAATTTGTTTGAATTAACCACTTTTGTAAAAATATAATTTGATCTTTATTTGTCGAGATGTTACATTATATTCAATTTATACTATTATAACTATTGTTAACATAATATTGCTACCAACTTAGGCTGAAGCATATGGTTTACCGTCAGCATACACCAAGCTCAGAACAGATTGTACTACTGCCGGGAAACATCCCCTGGCATAACTTCGCCATCAGGTTTGACATCAAGGAGATCCGGGGGGCACTCAATATGTCGTCAGTATGCCATCATTGAGACTTATTTGAAAACGACACGGTCAAAATAAGAGGAAGAAAGAGAAGAAGAAGAAGGAGTGGAAAGAGGAGGTGGAGAAGGAGACGGAGAAGAAGGAGAAGGCGGAGGAGAAGTAGAAGAAGAAGAAGGAGAAACAGGAGAAACAGAAGACGAAGAAGGAAAATAAGGAGGACGAGAAGAAGGAGAAGAAGAAGAAAAAGAAGAAGGAGGAGGAGGAGAAGAAGGAGAAAGAGAAGAAGGAGGAGACGGAGAAGAAGGAAAAGAAGAAGAAAAAGAAGGAGGAGGAGAAGAAGAAGGAGAAGAATGAGAAGAAGGAAAGAAAGAAGAAAAAGGTAGAAGAGGAGGAGAAGGAGAAGAAGAAGAAGATGGAAGAGGAGGAAACTTCAATAGTGCCTAAATCCTCGGAAACCCGAGCTCAGAGGCGCATCAAAACAAAAGTGTTAGGCCATCTCAAAATCAGTGTGTAAAGGAAAGGTTGTCAAGGGATGGATGAGAACGCTAGGAAGGTCATCACAGTTTAAAGATATGTCTTAAAATGACGACCAAACCGGGAAAGCCCCACTTGCAATATTTGTGTGAACTCTGGGGAAAAAGTAGGTCAGAACTAGATTTAACAAGATTTAAAAAAAATTGCCATCCAAGGCAAAAGCCCAGATGGCAAGTGGACAAGGAAGCCATTGGCTTATCGAGAGTCAAAAAGTTTTAATCTAATCTACGTGTAACCCGCCCTCCTGAGATATGTTTCAACCTTGTTTTTAAACATATTCACGCTGCTAGCAGTTACACAATCTGTAGAATTTTTTTCCATTCATTTATTGTCCTCTGTGAGAACGAGTACTTCCTGATATCCAATCTACACAGATCCTTTACTAACGGTACCTCATGTCCTTCAGACGGGTTTCAAATGGCAGAGGTCCTGAATGAGTATTTCAGCTCAGTTTTTACCACAGAAGATATCAGCTCACTTCCAGTTCCATTTACTGAATTTGAGGGCAATAAATCAGAACATTTAGGGCAGTTATTTGTAACTCCTGTAATAATAGCAAACAAAATTATGAAGATGAAAAATAATAAATCACCTGGAGTTGATGGGATACAACCAAAACTGCTAAAGGAAATTGTTGAGCAAATTAGTACACCACTTGCAAACTGTTTAACTTGTCACTAGAAGAAGGAATAGTTCCTTCAGAATGGAACGAAGCAAACATTACGCCACTATTTAAGAAGGGATCGAGGAATAAGCCACAAAATTACAGACCAGTGAGTTTAACATCAGTTGTATGCAAATTACTCGAAACATTAATTAGAAACCACATGGTGGAATTCCTTGTAAAACATAATTTAATAAATACATCTCAACATGGGTTTCTAAAAGCAAGGTCATATCTAACCAATCTCTTATGTTTTTTTGCATAACTTACAAAGTGGGTAGATTATGGGTCACCAGTGGATGTTGTCTACTTAGATTTTCAGAAAGTTTTCGATAAAGTGCCACACCAAAGATTGTTACTTAAACTAAAACCCCATGGTATAGGTAATGATGTAGTCAACTGGATAGAAAAGTGGCTTACACACAGAAGACAGAGAGTAATAGTAGATGGTGAGATTTCAAACTGGAAATCGGTTTTCAGTGGGGTACCACAGGGATCAGTATTAGGCCCTATACTGTTTTTAATATATATATAAATGATTTAGAAGATGACATATCTAGCAAAGTACTCAAATTTGCAGATAACACAAAAGTATTCAGCAAGGTTACAAATAATACAGATAAACAAAGTTTACAGGATGATCTAGATAAATTAGTTGAATGGTCAGAAAAATTGCAAATGTTATTCAATTTTGGGAAGTGTAAATGTGTACACATAGGACATAGAAACATGGACGAAGAATATAAAATGGGGGATGCTGTACTAGGTAGAACCACACAAGAAAAGGACTTAGGAGTAACATTTAGTGCTGACATGAAAGTTTCAGAGCAATGTTGGATTGCTGCTTCAAAAGGAAATAAAATTCTAGGGCTAATTAGGAGAACTATCACGTATAAGGAGAACCAGCTAATTATACCCCAGTACTAAGTAATAGTTAGACCACATTTGGAATATTGTATTCAAGCATGGAGGCCGTATCGTAAAAAGGACATAGACAAGCTAGAAAGAATACAACGAAGAGCAACTAAAATGATTCCAGAATTGAGAGACCTTAGTTACGAAAGTCGCTTATTACAATGTGGTTTGACAACACTAGAGACCAGGAGACTAAGAGGAGACCAAATAGAAGTGTTTAAAATAGTGAACGGCTACGAGGATGTTGATAGGAATATGTTCTTCAAACTTAAAGAAGGCAGTAGAACCAGAGGACACAAAGCAGCATTAGTTAAGGAGCAGTGTAAGTTGGACATGAGAAAGTACTCTTTCTCACAGAGGATGATAAATGAATGTAACAAACTGCCAAATGATTGTGTTAATGCTAGTAGTGTGGATATGTTTAAAAATAGAATTGACATATATTTGATAAGGGTGGGCTACACATAGATGAGAAAATTGTTGGACTCTCGATAAACCAATGGCTTCCTTGTCCACTTGCCATCTGGAACTTGTTGTTTGGTATGGCAATTTTGTTAAATCTTGTTAAATCTAGATTATAATTTCTTACCGGCGCAAACGAATTAAATATACAGGTTCATATGTTCGATATATTAGTTTAATGCTACCGTAGAACACAGTTTTGGAACCAAATACTAAACGTATTGGTCAATAATCAAGTGTGCGGACATGTCACAGCGTGCGGACATGCAGCAGCGTGCGGACATGAACCATCTCCCCCTAAATGGTTTTACCGAATTGTAGTGTGTGGTGTACAGTGGTGTTTTGTCAACGAAAGTCTAGGGTCCAGTCTAGACTTTTGTCGACACTGCATCACACACCTTCTTGCTATTTATTAATGTTATATACCCACATCGGGGGCGGGCCGGTACGCGGGCCGGTACGCGGGCCGGTACGCGGTCCGGTACACCGGCCGGTACGCGGGCCGGTACGCGGGCCGCATGAAATAGCTCGGCGAGCCGCAGGTGGCCCGCAGACAGCAGGTTGCCCGCAGACAGCAGGTTGCCCGCAGACAGCAGGTTGCCGTTCCATTAAGTTGACATTTCGACTTATTTTCTATAAATGGCAGCAATACGCTTCCGTAAACATTAAAAACCCATTGATTGGTTGTGATTTGCCACGTGCTAGACGACGAACTGTCCCCGGTGTGTATTTTGTCTTGGCCCGGCATTTACCGAACATGTAATTGCTACAACGTTGTATCGACTGCAACACATCGCACCGCACCGCACCGCACCGCACCGCACCGCACCGCACCGCACCGCACCGCACCGCACCGCACCGCACCGCACCGCACCGCACCGCACCGCACCGCACCGCACCGCACCGCACCGCAACGCAACGCACCGCAACGCAACGCACCGCACCGCACCGCACCGCAACGCACCGCACCGCACCGCACCGCACCGCACCGCACCGCAACGCACCGCACCGCACCGCACCGCACCGCACCGCACCGCACCGCAACGCACCGCACCGCACCGCACCGCACCGCACCGCAACGCACCGCACCGCACCGCACCGCACCGCACCGCAACGCACCGCACCGCACCACAACACACCGCACCGCACCGCACCGCACCGCACCGCACCGCACCGCAACACACCACACCACAACACACCACACCGCACCACAACACACCACACCACACCGCACTACACCGCACCACAACACACCACACCATAACACACCACAACAGATCACACCACACCACACCACAACACACCGACAAATGGCAGCACTGCTGTAAACATGCAAGAACAGACCCTACCACGGACTGTCTTACATTTGCTTGTAATTAAAAATGTAGGCTTGATTAATCTAGGCTACGAAAAACTTATGAGATGACGCCATGATCTGTCAGTTCCATTAGTTGCGTTCACAGGAGCACAACAATTGGCTAAGCGAGGCTAGGGATAGATCGTGTGAGACGTTCACTCGTATTTACACGTAAGTAGTTAGAAAGGCTTAGCCTTCCTAACCACTCACTTATTATCCTTCTGGTAATGCACATATATACTGAAAAGTTAACTTCTAAGCATGCCAACTGTTTCCTAGAATGCCACAACTGCTGTGTTAATTAGTCTACTTGCATAATTGTACAACTGTAGTTAACACCTCGGTCTCCAGCAAGGACAACACAACCGAGTGTAATAAATGTGGCCACAAGCCTCAATAGTCACTTGAAATGTCTGCAAATTTTACAACAGTTTTACAACTGATTCCTACTTGTTGCAGGGTCGAATGCTGCCGAAGCAAAGGTAAGCATTGATACGCAATAATGACTGTTTACCACCTTGCAACCTATGGCTCTTTAGCGTGCCTTAGCAGAGTTTCTATGAAGTACCAAAGTACTCAATAGAAGCATGCACGTCCTCAAATGTCAGATGCGCAATGCCTTAACTTTTAGTGTATGTATCGTTTTCTTGTTTCAAATTATGAACCCAACATTTTGTTTCAACTGCAAGAATACAACAACTACATTATTTACAACACCACCTGTCATTTAACCATTAATTATGAACACAGTCGGATTGTCCGACTCGTCAACCGTCTTCCCGTGGATGAACAAGCCGTCTTCCCGTGGATGAACATGCCGTCTTCCCGTGGATGAACAAGCCTTCTTCCCGTGGAGGAACAAGCCGTCTTCCCGTGGAGGAACAAGCCGTCTTCCCGTGGAGGAACAAGCCGTCTTCCCGTGGAGGAACAAGCCGTCTTCCCGTGGAGGAACAAGCCGTCTTCCCGTGGAGGAACAAGCCGTCTTCCCGTGGAGGAACAAGCCGTCTTCCCGTGGAGGAACAAGCCGTCTTCCCGTGGAGGAACAAGCCGTCTTCCCGTGGAGGAACAAGCTGTCTTCCCGTGGAGGAACAAGCCGTCTTCCCGTGGAGGAAAAAGCCGTCATCCCGTGGAGGAACAAGCCGTCTTCCCGTGGAGGAACAAGCCGTCTTCCCGTGGAGGAACAAGCCGTCTTCCCGTGGAGGAACAAGCCGTCTTCCCGTGGAGGAACAAGCCGTCTTCCCGTGGAAGAACAAGCCGTCTTCCCGTGGAGGAACAAGCCGTCTTCCCGTGGAGGAACAAGCCGTCTTCCCGTGGAGGAACAAGCCGTCTTCCCGTGGAGGAACAAGCCGTCTTCCCGTGGAGGAACAAGCCGTCTTCCCGTGGAGGAACAAGCCGTCTTCCCGTGGAGGAACAAGCCGTCTTCCCGTGGAGGAACAAGCCGTCTTCCCGTGGAGGAACAAGCCGTCTTCCCGTGGAGGAACAAGCCGTCTTCCCGTGGAGGAAAAAGCCGTCATCCCGTGGAGGAACAAGCCGTCTTCCCGTGGAGGAACAAGCCGTCTTCCCGTGGAGGAACAAGCCGTCTTCCCGTGGAGGAACAAGCCGTCTTCCCGTGGAGGAACAAGCCGTCTTCCCGTGGAAGAACAAGCCGTCTTCCCGTGGAGGAACAAGCCGTCTTCCCGTGGAGGAACAAGCCGTCTTCCCGTGGAGGAACAAGCCGTCTTCCCGTGGAGGAACAAGCCGTCTTCCCGTGGAAGAACAAGCCGTCTTCCCGTGGAGGAACAAGCCGTATTACCGTGCAGGAACAAGCCGTCTTCACGTGGAGGAACAAGCCGTCTTCCCGTAGAGGAACAAGCCGTCTTCCCGTGGAGGAACAAGCCGTCTTCCCGTGGAGGAACAAGCCGTCTTCCCGTGGAGGAACAAGCTGTCTTCCCGTGGATGAACAAGCCGGGGACGGCGTTTCAACTATAATATGACTAGTGTATAAACTATTGGAACAAAACATATAATTATATAATCCCAAACGACAAGTCATCTTATTGATGGCTCCTAATTAGTTTGAGAAAACTGTTACTGAAGTGCAGAAAACGAAAAAGTTGCATGGTGTAAGTTGCATGGTGTCCACGAAGTCTTTTTCATAAGACAAAGACGTGCCTTATTTACATGAATTTTCGTATGGTGCATGCATGTTGTATAGGACATATTAAAAATAACAAGAAGATAAGGGTCAGGTCATGAAGATATTTGAAGATGGACACCGTAACTTCCAAAATATTAAAATATCTATGTTTTAAATGTGACCTAGACAATTGGGTCAGACAGACAAGTATGTTATGTTGACATATCTATTTGAATAAACCATCTTATAATGACTCAACCAATTCAGAACGTTATTGGCTGTAGCTGCAATGTTGCTGGAATTATGTCAAATACAGGGGCACCCGTTACCCAGCATTGTGGAAGTGCACAACTAATGTTAAAGTAGGTTGTTGATGATTCTAGCAAAATGTTCTTCCGTGCAGGATCACCCCAGAAGTAGCGTTGCCCTGAAGCTGCCTGAGGTCAATCGTCGCGTCTCGGTCATGTCGAGCAAGACATCAGACTCGGGCGACACTGCCGGCGGGTCGGTCGCCAAGCCAATGCTGCGACGACGGAGCACGCTGCGTAACATCACTCACTCCATGATGGCCTTGCGCCGCAAGAGCATGTTTGTCCGGGAGGCGAAACCGAAACCGAAACTGGAGAACACTTACAAAACGACCCCTGACGGAGGCCACGAGTTCCGGCCAGCGGTCGTGCGCAAGGCCGTCCAGGACGTGCTGAGTGTTCATCTGAAAGAGGTAAGGTATGATCCGAAGCAGATCAAGAAACTGACGTGTCAGCTGAGCACGATGATCCAGCACAAAGTGAAGGGACTCGGCTTCGAGCGACACAAACTCATCTGTAACGTGATCGTCGGTCAGCGGCAAGACCAGGGCGTCCAGATGGCTAGTCGGTGTCTGTGGGATCCGGCCAATGACAACTGGGCGAGCGTCGAATATGTCAATGACACGATTTTCGCCATTGCTACAGTACACGGCGTCTACTTCGAGTGACATTAGTAGGTCAACGACTGTAGAATTTATAGCAGCATACATTTTAGTATTCGTTTCAAGTCATGAACAGTCTAGGAACAATTCTCCTGTTCCGAGAGTAACTATAAGTCATATTATTAAACAATTAAAATTTCAGTGTGGATTAAATATCTCGTACACAGTTACTTTTGTATATTAAAATATTGTTAAATGAATTGCATGATTAGAATATAGTTCATACGTATGCACTTCCACAATATTGAGCTCCATAATGAAGATAAGTGCATGAACAACTAGACGTGTACAACACCTAGACGTGCAGAACAACTAGACGTGCAGAACAACTAGACGTGCAGAAAATGGTTAAAATGGGTTTCGTAGCAAAGATAGGTCTAGATCTCAACCATCGATGATATTAAAAGATAACATTTTTAATGTGTCTTGTACAATGTGGTGTGAATTATGTATGTTACGCTGGGCGCGGTAATGTAGCGGTCAGGACACCGGACTCTCAATCGAGAGAACCCGGGTTCGAATCCTCTTGTTGCTGTTTCGAATGTTAGGCAATGTCTTTCATTCCGTGTTGCATCAGTTCACACAGCTGTATAAATGCGTACCTGACAGTGATGGAATTCCAGCAGTGTTGCCCTGAAGCCTTCTGAGGTCAATCGTCGCGTCTCGATCATGTCGAGCAAGACATCGGACTCGGGGGACACTGCCGGCGGGGCGGTCGCCAAGCCAATGCTGCGACGACGGAGCACGCTGCGTAACATCGCTCACTCCATGATGGCCACGCGCCGCATGCGTCTGTTTGTTCGGGAGGCGAAACCGAAGACAAAACTGGAAAACACTTATAAAATTATCCGGGACGGAGGCCACGAGTCCGGCCAGCGGTCGTGCGCAAGGCCTTCCGGGACGTGCTGAGTGCTCATCTAAAAGAGGCAAAGTATGATCCGAAATATAGCCAAAGCAGGTCACACGGCGTTCACACTACAGTTAGTTGACCCAACAAATCGTACTCAATTACTCGAAAACGTTGGTTGGCCTCGACATTTTTTTCTTAAGCTGGTCGTCTTTAATATAACCTTGATGCAACACTCTCGCGTGATAGGTCAACACTCTCGCGTGAGGGGTCAACACTCTCGCGTGAGGCATCAACACCAGACGTGCATCTGAAACGATTGTGGAAGGAAACAGCATCACCGTAAAAACCAAGATAGTCAGCCAACGTATCGGGCGCAATACGACGATCTCCTGTGTGGAATAACAACACGCAAGCTGGAATAATATGGCCATGTCACGGGGTTCACTGGTCTAGAACAATCCATCCATCAGTGCACAAGAAGAAGACAGATAGGCAGACGAAGAGTTGGACAGACAATAATTATGGACAGGACTCGACAAGTGACTGGCAGAAAGGGTGGAGGTAGATTGTTCGGAAGCGTTAATCTACCTCCACCCACGATTAGGGGATAACCAAGGCAAAACAGCAGACGTGAACAATTATACAGTCTGGCGAAATATTGTCCTACTCGTCAATTATACAGTCTGGCAAAATATATCATTCTTTGGGTTTCAACATTTATGAAAAAACATGTATTGCGGGTCGTGCTTTTTGGTGGAAACAATACCCAATCCAGACCACAGGAAGCGGCCATTTTTAACATAGCAAAATGTCATGGGACATTTGTTATTATTACATTATAACGTGTGGCATACATACATGTCTTGTTTGTGATTGAACAACATCCAAGTTCGCATCCGGTTTGTTTCGTAGAAATGGGACAGTCTGTATTTGGCGACAACATTAGTTAACTTTAGTTAACATTAGTTAACATTCTTCCCGGATTGTATCCGCACAGGCCAACTTACGACTGTCTAGCGTTGTTCGGTGCGTCATCACAACTATCATGATTATTAATGAGAGATGAACAACTCTTTAGATCTTCCTACGTCCTTTTATTGAGGCCTGGCATTGTCAACAACGCACGCAAGCAAGCAATTTTATGACGACGGCTTTATTTCACTGGGAGTGCGTTTTATACGCAAATTAACTAACTGTTCCTGCGATGCATAATTAATAATAATTATCATAATGTGTTTATATGTTGTTACAAATTACTTCAACATTGACTAATTTGAAGCAGATTTCTAGTTAAAATATATGATGCCAACATCACTAGGTTATTCGTGATTTTTGTATTGTTAAAAAAGTCAAAATGGTTACATCTAACTACGATCAAGTTAGCTTATGTTTGCATGTTTGTTCACGGTTTCCTCCTAGACGGCTTACACCTTGGGCGCCAAACTTTCAGGGATTAATCTACGACCCCAATAATTAAACGGAACGCCTTTATTTTTTTCTCGAAATACCCCGTATATCAAGGGTTCTTAGTGGTTTTATGGTAAATCAACAAATGTTCACTAGGTAAAATGTTAACTTCGAACAATCGCAGAAACAGCGGCGAATACTTCGGTACGTAAACCGTTTGATAGTACGTAGCGCCATCTGGCGGTTTATATTAACTATAGTAGAAAACACGGGTAGCAATTGTACATAACATCGATTAGGTTGCTTAGTGTGTATGTAGCGCCCTCTGGCACATAACATCGACTAGGTTGCTTGGTGTGTATGTAGCGCCCTCTGGCACATAACATCGACTAGGTTGCTTGGTGTGTATGTAGCGCCCTCTGGCACATATCATCGACTAGGTTGCTTGGTGTGTATGTAGCGCCCTCTGGCACATAACATCGACTAGGTTGCTTGGTGTGTATCTAGCGCCCTCTGGCACATATCATCGATTAGGTTACTTGGTGTGTATGCAGCGCCCTCTGGCACATAACATCGACTAGGTTGCTCGGTGTGTATGTAGCGCCCTCTGGCACATAACATCGACTAGGTTGCTTGGTGTGTATGTAGCGCCCTCTGGCACATAACATCGACTAGGTTGCTTGGTGTGTATGTAGCGCCCTCTGGCACATATCATCGACTAGGTTGCTTGGTGTGTATGTAGCGCCCTCTGGCACATAATATCGACTAGGTTGCTTGGTGTGTATCTAGCGCCCTCTGGCACATATAATCGATTAGGTTACTTGGTGTGTATGCAGCGCCCTCTGGCACATATCATCGATTAGGTTACTTGGTGTGTATGCAGCGCCCTCTGGCACATATCATCGACTAGGTTGCTCGGTGTGTATGTAGCGCCCTCTGGCACATAACATCGACTAGGTTTCTCGGTGTGTATATAGCGCCCTCTGGCACATAACATCGACTAGGTTGCTTCGTGTGTATGTAGCGCCCTCTGGCACATAACATCGACTAGGTTGCTCGGTGTGTATGTAGCGCCATCTGGCACATAACATCGACTAGGTTGCTCGGTGTGTACATAGCGCCCTCTGGCACATAACATCGACTAGGTTGCTCGGTGTGTAAGTAGCGCCCTCTGGCACATAACATCGACTAGGTTGCTCGGTGTGTATGTAGCGCCATCTGGCACATAACATCGACTAGGTTGCTTGGTGTGTATGTAGCGCCCTCTGGCACATAACATCGACTAGGTTGCTTGGTGTGTATGTAGCGCCCTCTGGCACATAACTTCGACTAGGTTGCTTGGTGTGTATGTAGCGCCCTCTGGCACATAACATCGACTAGGTTGCTTGGTGTGTATGCAGCGCCCTCTGGCACATAACATCGACTAGGTTGCTTGGTGTGTATGTAGCGCCCTCTGGCATATAACATCGACTAGGTTGCTTGGTGTGTATGTAGCGCCCTCTGGCACATAACATCGACTAGGTTGCTTTGTGTGTATATCCCGTCCCGTATATCCCAGCGTGTGGATTTTGTAGCAAATTTACGTTTGAATCGTAAACAATAGTCTCAAAACTAACTCAGCAGTGTTGTTAAAATATGCTCGGTGTGTACATAGCGCCCTCTGGCACATAACATCGACTAGGTTGCTCGGTGTGTATATAGCGCCCTCTGGCACATAACATCGACTAGGTTGCTCGGTGTGTATGTAGCGCCCTCTGGCACATAACATCGACTAGGTTGCTTGGTGTGTATGTAGCGCCCTCTGGCACATAACATCGACTTGGTTGCTTGGTGTGTATGTAGCGCCCTCTGGCACATAACATCGACTAGGTTGCTCGGTGTGTATGTAGCGCCCTCTGGCACATAACATCGACTAGGTTGCTTGGTGTGTATGTAGCGCCCTCTGGCACATAACATCGACTTGGTTGCTCGGTGTGTATGTAGCGCCCTCTGGCACATAACATTGACTTGGTTGCTTGGTGTGTATGTAGCGCCCTCTGGCACATAACATCGACTAGGTTGCTTGGTGTGTATGTAGCGCCCTCTGGCACATAACATCGACTAGGTTGCTTGGTGTGTATGTAGCGCCCTCTGGCACATAACATCGACTAGGTTGCTTGGTGTGTATGTAGCGCCCCCTGGCACATAACATCGACTAGGTTGCTCGGTGTGTAAGTAGCGCCCTCTGGCACATAACATCGACTAGGTTGCTTGGTGTGTATGTAGCGCCCTCTGGCACATAACTTCGACTAGGTTGCTTGGTGTGTATGTAGCGCCCTCTGGCACATAACATCGACTAGGTTGCTCGGTGTGTATGTAGCGCCATCTGGCACATAACATCGACTAGGTTGCTTGGTGTGTATGTAGCGCCCTCTGGCACATAACTTCGACTAGGTTGCTTGGTGCGTATGTAGCGCCCTCTGGCACATAACATCGACTAGGTTGCTTGGTGTGTATGTAGCGCCCCCTGGCACATAACATCGACTAGGTTGCTCGGTGTGTAAGTAGCGCCCTCTGGCACATAACATCGACTAGGTTGCTCGGTGTGTATGTAGCGCCATCTGGCACATAACATCGACTAGGTTGCTTGGTGTGTATGTAGCGCCCTCTGGCACATAACATCGACTAGGTTGCTTGGTGTGTATGTAGCGCCCTCTGGCACATAACTTCGACTAGGTTGCTTGGTGTGTATGTAGCGCCCTCTGGCACATAACATCGACTAGGTTGCTCGGTGTGTATGTAGCGCCATCTGGCACATAACATCGACTAGGTTGCTTGGTGTGTATGTAGCGCCCTCTGGCACATAACATCGACTAGGTTGCTTGGTGTGTATGTAGCGCCCTCTGGCACATAACATCGACTAGGTTGCTTTGTGTGTATATCCCGTCCCGTATATCCCAGCGTGTGGATTTTGTAGCAAATTTACGTTTGAATCGTAAACAATAGTCTCAAAACTAACTCAGCAGTGTTGTTAAAATATAAAACTGTACACGCATAGACTGGAATTTGAAGGAAAGGTTTGAACATAACCATTTGGTTTCAGCGTTTTCGATGTTTAATAATTAAGGAAACGAAGGCAAAAACTAACCTGTTAGCAAATTACAAACATCTGTATTTATATAATTTGCACAGCGAGTGTGTTGCTGTCCGAACATAGCCACGGCAGTAGGAACTATTTTTTTTTGACAAGGACAATGTGTGAAATTGGATTACGCGCACAGCACATCCCCAGGGAAAACAAGCACAGTAGGTGAGCAAACCCCCCACCAGAGGCGCCACTCACCATTTCACCATTGGCTACAACTTACGTTTGATGTGCAGAAATTTTGGTCAAGAAATTTCTTTTTCAATTGCATACACTTGTAGATAGTGTTTACATTGGAAATGTGTCTACAAATACAACAACGTTCGTTTTTTGTTTGAAACTAGTGCGCAATTGCAATGACGTAGAAAGTCATAAACAACAATGACGTAACAAGTCGTAAACAACAATGACGTAACAAGTTGTAAACAACAAGGACGTTGCCAAGCCAACCAATCCTTCATAGCACTCCGCAACTGTTTATTTAGAATTTATGATCAACATGGGGAGTGTGGTAGGTGAGAACACTAGTTGCGCCACCTAGTGATTATTATTGAGGAATACAGTAAGGAGGTCGCTAGTGTAGAAAGATAGGAAAGCAGGATTATTGCAGTTTAGACATAGATCTGAGAACATGTAATGAGTATATCACCAGTGCCTACCACAGGTGGGGGAAATGTAACAAGACAAGTGTAACATTACACAATGTTCTTTCCCTGTTTCCCTCATTATGCTATTAGATAGGATTATATTCGCTTTGCTTGTCTTTGTATTTGTACTTACTGTAAAGAGTTACAATAAATTTGAATTGAATTGAAGGAGACATTTCGACACACAAGTTGGAGGAAGTGACCGGGGATGTGGAGGAAGTGACTGGGGATGTGGAGGTAGTGACCGGGGATGTGGAGGAAGTGACTGGGGATGTGGAGGAAGTGACCGGGGATGTAGAGGAAGTGACCGGGGATGTGGAGGAAGTGACTGGGGATGTGGAGGAAGTGACCGGGGATGTGGAGGAAGTGACTGGGGATGTGGAGGAAGTGACCGGGGATGTAGAGGAAGTGACCGGGGATGTGGAGGAAGTGACTGGGGATGTGGAGGAAGTGACCGGGGATGTGGAGCCGGAGAGAGTGTTGGGGGTGGCGGGCGACATGAACGCACGCATGGGCAGGAGACAGAGCGGTGAGGATACGGTAGGAAAGAACGACTGCGAGTGACAAAGACAAGACAACTAGAGACAACAACAGAAGTTGTATGAGAGGATTGAGGATGGAATGAAGAAGTAAACTAATCACTAACCTGGCCACAGACAGATATCGTAAGGATAGATATCGTAAGAATAGATGTCGTAAGGATAGCATAGAATATCAACATTGATAAGAAAGGGTAGGAATTTTGTCATTGAGAAAAACACGTGTTAGTTGTTTCGGAGGAGGATTTCATGTGTCAACTAAATCAGGAGGGAAAAGGCGGGATTTTCTCTTTATGGAGAGAGAGCTGTAGGTGGGGTGGAGTGGGCAGTAAGGAAGATGCAAATTGGGAAGGCTGGTGGTAAGTGACCAACTGTCAGTGGAAATGTTGGAAGCAAATGGACTAGTGGGAATGCAGTGGCTGATCAGATGGACTAGTGGAATGCAGTGGGTGATCAGATGGACTAGAGGGAATGCAGTGGCTGATCAGATGGACTAGTGGGAATGCAGTGGCTGATCAGATGGACTAGTGGGAATGCAGTGGCTGATCAGATGGACTAGTGGGAATGCAGTGGCTGATCAGATGGACTAGTGGGAATGCAGTGGCTGATCAGATGGACTAGAGGGAATGCAGTGGCTGATCAGATGGACTAGTGGGAATGCAGTGGCTGATCAGATGGACTAGTGGGAATGCAGTGGCTGATCAGATGGACTAGTGGGAATGCAGTGGCTGATCAGATGGACTAGTGGGAATGCAGTGGCTGATCAGATGGACTAGTGGGAATGCAGTGGCTGATCAGATGGACTAGTGGGAATGCAGTGGCTGATCAGATGGACTAGTGGGAATGCAGTGGCTGATCAGATGGACTAGTGGGAATGCAGTGGCTGATCAGATGGACTAGTGGGAATGCAGTGGCTGATCAGATGGACTAGTGGGAATGCAGTGGCTGATCAGATGGACTAGTGGGAATGCAGTGGCTGATCAGGCTGTTCATTTCAGTACTGTGGCCCTCGTGTGTTGTGACCACCGAATACTGCATTCCCAGTGACTTTGTCAGAACATCAACTATATCACTTCAGATCAAGATTTTAGCACCAACAATGTATTTTACGAATAGGCCGCGCTGACACTTCACTACCAACACATATAAACAGACAGAACTGAGAACAATAATGTTCTTCCATTCCCGTATCATACATTGAGGAAGCAAGCAGTCTATATTCAGCTATAGTGGCGCATTTTAGTTGAACATGCGACACAAAAAGTTAAATAAATAAAATTAAGACAAAACTAAAATTAACTGGTCTTGTGGAACCGTACTATACACGTGGTAACAAGTTAGAGTACGAGATTAATGTAAATTTAGATGCTAGCTTTATTTATTTGACCTAGAACCGACTCGTGCGAGCAGGACGTGGCATATGATATAATTAAGGTATGTATGTGGTGATTGACGTTTATGGGGCTTGGGTATATTATACATTATTCTAACAACGATAATCACCGGGAGTGAATCAGTTTGATGTCACACAAGTATAGCTGGACGTCATATGTACGCCGTAAAACCTACATACATTGTGTTATAAAGCATGGTCTAATTGCGGGCCTACTACGGGTGTTATATAGAGTTTACTCTTACGGCGCCAGTTCTTCACGCTGGCGTCTAAGGGCAGGTCGCGTATCGTCAATTATGTTGTAAACAGCGCGCCGCGTGGGTTATCAGCCTTAACTAGGTCGTAGAAACCAGTGGAGTAACACGACCCGCGCAATGGCGTACGTAGTCGGGCCGTCTAGCGCTGATAAATGTGTTAGCGGGAAGATCAAGTGGAGAAAACCACCAGTTTTTCAAAGCCATTGTGAATGGCGACGGTTTGCGTTAGACTTTGGCATATTGTTTTATTCCAACTGACCCTCTGTAAACATCTCGAATTCCAGTTGTAGCCCATAGTACAGTTATTTAGTGAATAAAGTATGCTTTGTGCGGATGACAGCTCTCGACAACAAGTGTGGCTGCATTTACTGGAAATAGACACTGTTAGTAGAAACCGTTCAATGCACGCACGACACAGCATGACACCAGTCTCAGCTTGACAAAATTAATGAGCTTCGATAAATCACATTTATGGGCCAACCGTCTTCCTTTCATACAACTTTTATTGACGCTTCTTTTCAACAGCAGCATTCCTTTTACGTGAGAGAAAACGGTGTCTGTGCTGTCGTTGATAATACATCTATTCCAAGAATGGTTCGTTAAGACTGCTTGTAAACAACCAGTCGTTAAACGATATATCGAATGATTCAGAATTGCTACAGCTGGCGATTTCAGTGGTGAATAATGGTTCAGAACACTGATTCGGCAACCGTAGGGGACGTAATTTAAGGTGTTCGAGTAAAACGATAACAATGACAGTGCCGCATCCACGGAAAGGCAAGATATTACCAATAAATGGACATTTAAACGTGAGCAGATTGTAACAGCACGTAATGACAAATACTGAGTGTGTGTGGAAGCGGGGCGCCTTAAAGGGAATGTGTCACGATTGTTATTTGGTTAACACAGCTAGTTGGGGGGGACGTGTATAATTAAAATGCCCAAATAGTCTTACTTTTTCTTTTATTCTAAATTAACAATGTTTTATTTATTTTTTTTATTTATTGCAGTAGTGCACCTATATACCGTTACAAAGTATATAACTCGGGAATTTGACAATATACATCATCAGTTAAAAAACGTTATATTTTAAGATGTATTGGTAGGTCTTGTATTACCTTAAATATGTATTTGTAGGTCTTGTATTACCTTAAAGATGTATTGGTAGGTCTTGTATTACCTTAAAGATGTATTGGTAGGTCTTGTATTACCTTAAAGATGTATTGGTAGGTCTTGTATTACCTTAAAGATGTATTGGTAGGTCTTGTATTACCTTAAAGATGTATTGGTAGGTCTTGTATTACGTTAAAGATGTATTGGTAGGTCTTGTATTACCTTAAATATGTATTGGTAGGTCTTGTATTACCTTAAAGTGGTCTCTATATATATCGTAAAACTTGTATATTTTATTTCATCGCCAAATTATGTATTTTCTAAATATTAAAGATCTCGACAGTAAAACATTTTGTTTGGATATATTATGTTTATCCAACCGAGGTGTTACAAATACATTACATTCATTGTTACAATGTATGCAATGTTCCGTAAGACAGTCGTCCAGTTAACCCAAGAGAAATCGCTGTACAATTCCTGTAGCGTGTTTGTTCCATGGATGGTATTTACACAGCTCACCAGGTCGCGCTGCAGATGTTTCCTCAACCGACACTCACACTAGGAATTCTGTGAATCTTTAGGATTTTTAAATTGCACAATAACTGCCCATTATTGGTTAATCTTACAAGCACTATAGTTTATTAGAATGTCAAGGAAATTGTGAGCGCTGCTGCGTGATTGAAATGTTGCCAAACCGATTTGAAATGAGCACTGATATAGTTCCTGGTCTCATGTGCAATACAGCATTGTCAACGTGTGGCTGGATTGAAAATATCAATAAAACGACCAACTAAAACGTACACAAATCGATATGTCGCGACACAATATCGTAGCAACCAGCCATGCACGCACAGTAAGTTAATGGAAGGTGATGCAGTAAGCTATGGCAGGTCATTCAGCCCGTCTATGTTATTAGCGTAGCTCTGCTATTTTACAGGGTAGTGACATCAAGCCATGGCCGACAATTCAGGGCAGCAGTTTTACAAGCGGTGGGACGATGGGTTCGTCGTACGTAAGATGACGCGAGACGACACTCCGCTCATTCAGGGGTGGTTCGCTGACATTTGCCCGACGTCTTGTGACCTAGATGTTGCGTTGCGTGCCTACCCGCTAGACACGACGGGCTTCTACGTCGGTGAACTCGATGGTGAGGTAGTGGCGTCAGCCATCCGAATCCCCGTGTGCGAAGGCATTTACTACGGGTCGTATTACTATGTGGAGAAAAAATATCGTAGCAAAGGATTTGGCCGACGAATACGAGACGACGTGGCAGCCGCTCATGTAGGCAAGAATATCCTTTGCATAGACGCCCACAGCGAACTGGAGGAAATGAACCGGAGACATGGGTACCACACGGCCTTCAACGTGACCCTCTACAGTGGCACATTCCGCCCTAGCGGGGGGAAACGCAGCGATGCAAAACTCGTAAAAGTAAGTGTGTGCGTGCGCGCGCGACTGCGTGCGTGCGTGTGTGCGTGCGTGCGTGTGCGTGCGGGTGTGATAGAGAAAGAAAGACAGACAGACAAACAGGTGTGCGTGCGTGCGTGCGTGCGTGCGTGCGTGCGTGCGTGCGTGCGTGCGTGTGCACACACAGATATACAGACAAAACATCCAGACAGAGGGACAGAGATATCTACAGCAAAAGAAATATCATTTGATCCCGTTGACACCATGTAAACACCTGGTATTCAAGTTGTAGCCCATAGTCCACTTATCTGGAGAATAACAGTTAGCCTACCAAGACAAATACGTTGTTGAAGAGAGTTTCTACTATGTATCTCATGTCTTGGTAGCGTAAGGAGTACTAAGGACATGGTGTCTCCGTGTAACAGCTGGCGTAGACATAGACCACTCGTCGCTAAGTGATGTGTGTTGAAGGCGACACTTATTCGACTAGTGTTTCGGTGATGGCAACAACCGCTGCTACATGCGTGTGTGATGTGTGCTAAGTGGCAGTAGTCCGTGAGACACACTACTGCGTGATGACATGGTTAGCCGTGACAAGAACAGAAGACACGCGCTGACACTTATTGCTGGTAAGACTTAGTGGAATGACCAATCGAGAGTGTGTGCGAGCATCCGCACTGCCAGGGGTATGCCGAGTATAACAATGCTCTTGGCAGAACCCTGTAACCTCGAATATATGTACTAGCAAAATGCCCGGGATAACAATAAAAACCACTAAAAACCCTTGATATAAGGGGTATTTCGAGAAAAAAATAAAGGTACGTTTCATTCGTGGGGTTGTAGATTAATCCCTGAAAGTTTGGTGCCCGAGGTGCCGTCTAGGAGGAAAACGTGAACAAACATACGCTAGCTCGATTATAGTTAGATACACCCAGATTGTGAGTGCACACAACGGAACTTTCATTGTTGCGCTATGTGAACAATGCGTGATTGGGCGTCACAAATACGTCTTTAGGAGTCCCCACTTTTGACGTGTCTGTCACGTCGCAATGTGATGTAACTGAGACGGAACAGATGACGTACGTATATATTTTGTAAATATTACGTCACATTGTTAGTTGGATAGTTTCAAGCCAGTCTGCTAACCACGCACAATCTAGCCCCATAAACGCGTCATTCATGCGTCAGCTTTGACATTGTGCTGTTTTCCTTCCAGGACCTATGAACATTTTACCAAATATATCGATAAACCCTAAAATAGACACAAACATATGCAAAGGTGTATACTGCAAAGCGACGTTAGTCCGCCGACGAAGGCTGGGCGACTCGGTTGAAATATTCGGAACGAATACCAAAGGTTTCTTGAGAGGAAATCACCACGTCAAATATCGCATTACAAGAAATTGGAGCGTCAATATATTCAATGGTAAAATGGTTATTTTTTACTATTATTTCCAGCTGGTTGACATGCCGTTTGACGCGCTCATCGCCTATGACAATCGGTGTTTCGTGCGACCGAACAGCGGCTACAGGAGAGCCCTGCTGCGGGCGTGGATAGACATCGCCGGCAGCAAGACATCGGTAGCAGCCAACGGTACTACAGGCGATGTTGTCGGCTTCGCGTGCCGCCGACCTGCCTCGGCCGCCGGCAACCACCTCATAGGGCCGTTCTACGCCGACTCGCTTTCGGTGGCGTCCGACCTGGTCCAGGATCTCTGCGGCGATGTCGCTGGACAAACCATTCTCATCAATGTGTGGTTAGTTAACAGCTTTAAAACGTATTTTTGTTTTGTAACTTCCCTCTACAGCTTACTTAATGCCGTGATACGCTGCCACAGCGCGTGCATCTAGAGCTCTTGTGGAAAGTGTAATGCCATGAAAATCATATAAAGCGCTCACCTGCCACAGTAGACAAGGAAACATCTACGAGTTACTATCGACATAAATATGTCCTTTGCTGAGTTTGATGAACATATAAATCAGGTTGTAAATAAAGCATCAACGTAATATTAAGAACATTTCAGAATTAGATTAAAAACATACGTTCTTGCCATTATACAAGACAATGATGCCATAGCTGTCGGACTGTACACATTCTAAGAAAGAACATATAATTGTTATATCAAATGTCAGGAGAAGAGGTATGGTCACTTAACATATGATCACTTAACATATGATCACTTAACATATGATCACTTAACATATGATCACTTAACATATGTAGAACGAATAAAATAATTTAAGTTATCTTCATCTTCACCAAATCTCTTGAAATAGGATAATCTCCAAGGGCAGGGAACAGAGGGCACTCTTGAATTAAAATAAACAACACATTTAATTACATGAATGAATGTATTCCTGTTGGAGTGACTGAAACATGGAATAACCTTCAAGAATCAGTGGTTCAGGCCAAATCTATTAACTCTTAAAAACCGTCTAGATAAATTCTGGTAAACCAATACGACACTATGAGGCACTACAACTGGCACTTGAAACTCTGGATTATTGATAAAGTCTGAAGAAGAAGAAGGTCTGATCATTGAGGAACCAAATGGGTTCCTACAACCAGAATCATGCTAATGCATCATTAGGTATAAAGTATCATTGACACATCATTAGGTAAAGTATCATTGACACATCATTAGGTAAAGTATCATTGACACATCATTAGGTAAAGTATCATTGACACATCATTAGGTAAAGTATCATTGACACATCATTAGGTAAAGTATCATTGACACATCATTAGGTAAAGTATCATTGACACATCAATAGGTAAAGTATCATTGACACATCATTAGGTAAAGTATCATTGACACATCATTAGGTAAAGTATCATTGACACATCATTAGGTAAAGTATCATTGACACATCATTAGGTAAAGTATCATTGACACATCATTAGGTAAAGTATCATTGACACATCATTAGGTAAAGTATCATTGACACATCATTAGGTAAAGTATCATTGACACATCAATAGGTAAAGTATCATTGACACATCATTAGGTAAAGTATCATTGACACATCATTAGGTAAAGTATCATTGACACATCATTAGGTAAAGTATCATTGACACATCATTAGGTAAAGTATCACTGACACATCATTAGGTAAAGTATCATTGACACATCATTAGGTAAAGTATCATTGACACATCATTAGGTAAAGTATCATTGACACATTACGGGCGTAGCTCGGTATAAATTCACGTGGAAGCACAAATCCAAGAAGGCGTCGGGGTGTCCATTTTAAAAAGCAAACTAATAATTTTGAAGTCAAAATCAAACTTTAAAAAGAATGCCCCCCCCGGCCATGGAGAAAGACCTGGTCCACCTACTGGACACCCATCCCTGATAAAAGGTGGATATGAACCTTCAGCATATCATATATGTATAACACATTATTTGTTTTAATGTGCTAGGATTGTGCAATTTATTAAGACTATTTACATGCTTCAATGACCCGTTTACTATGTAACAGCACAATTAACCATAGTAGCTAGTGAAGCATTATCACAATACATGTGCATGCACTACAACATCATTCAAAATCATCTGAACACGTGTACTATGATAAACATAAAAATGGTGTACTTAGAATAAATCGTGATAAGAATAAATCGTGATAAATCCAACGTATTGTCCTTGTGAACATGCGTGAGGGCCAATCCCACAAGCGCTCATGCAGTTGATCGCTCTGTTGGGGCAGTCGAGACAAGCATCACCAGCTGTATCATTTTGTAGTTGTCGGAGATCATGTGGCATATCGTCTTGGAAAACCTCGTACCGTTGGACAATGCATGTAGTGCCACATTCATTCCGTGAGGTACCGGGACACGTAATGATTCTGAGCTACTAATAGACGTGTGTCCATTTCCTGCAGCAAGTGATCCACGAACGGCACATAACTGCCCTAATTGCCCTTATCCAATACTGGCTGGAGGTATCAGTTATATCAGCGGACATGTTATCACTAACGGGGCCTCGGCCTACTACCACTGCTCGACTTGCTCGCCTCAATGTCAGATTTCCCGCTGGCTCTACAGCACTGTCACACAGTGCATTCCATACTTCTGTGTCACAGAATGCATTCCATACTTCTGTGTCACAGAATGCATTCCATACTTTTGTGTCGGCCCTCTCCTGCTGCAGCTGGTTGATTCTAGTGGTTACCTGTTTGAACTGTAGGAATGTCGCCAGAGGAAGCCGAATAATAATATTTAAAAGTGAATGCTAAAATGTTCGTTTCGTTGAAATAAAAGTATCACGAGTCCATAACTGTAGACAAATGTTATTTAAAGAGAAAATGCACGTTTAAAAAGAAGAGTCTTAACCTGTTTCTTGAAACTGTTATGGCAATCTGCAGAACGCACGGCAAGAGGCATATTGTTCCAGAGGAGTAGTGCTGCGTGTGAGAATGCGCTGTCGCCTTGAGGACTGAGCTTGCTGCGCGGGACCTCCAGCAGGTCTGCAGCATTTTGCACTCACTGGAGCTTGGTTAGAAGAGCAATAGAGCAAACCATTTCCATTGTCAAGGCGAGATATCACGTAAGCATGCAGCATCATCTCTGTGGTTTTCCGATTCAGAAGATTTCGAATTCTGCCAGTACTGTGGAGATGATAATATGCCACGCGACACACATGCTGTACATGGCTCTTCATACTTAGGGCATCATCGAAGAAGACGCCAATGTTCCTGGCCACAGTGGGGGTAGGCACGATATTCCTGGCCACAGTGGGGGTAGGCACGATGTTCCTGGCCAGAGTGTGGGTAGGCACGATGTTCCTGGCCACAGTGGGGGTAGGCACGATGTTCCTGGCCACAGTGGGGGTAGGCACGATGTTCCTGGCCACGGTGGGGGTAGGCACGATGTTCCTGGCCACAGTGGAGGTAGGCACGATGTTCCTGGCCAGAGTGTGGGTAGGCACGGTGTTCCTGGCCACAGTGGGGGTAGGCACGATGTTCCTGGCCACAGTGGGGGTAGGCACGATGTTCCTGGCCACAGTGGGGGTAGGCACGATGTTCCTGGCCACGGTGGGGGTAGGCACGATGTTCCTGGCCAGAGTGGGGGTAGGCACGATGTTCCTGGCCACAGTGGGGGTAGGCACGATGGTATTAACAAGCTCTATGTGCGGCATAGAGATTTTGCTCTTAATATAAGGCGAGCATATCACAATAGCCTCTGTTTTGTCAGCATTTAGTTTGAGTTTATTCATGAGCATCCATTCTGGTATTTCAACGACACATGCTTGTATGTGCTTCACAGCCTGTGTTGCGTCTTCTTCTGAGAGAAGACTGGAAACGATGTAGAGTTGGATGGCGTCAGCATATATATGTATGTCGATTCCATGCCGATGCGCGATATCACCAAGAGGTGTAGTGTAGGAAATGAACATCAGTGGGCCGAGCATAGAGCCCTGCGGGACTCCAACAGCCACAGGACGTTCCGCTGATGTCCTACCGTGCACCTAAATGTTCTGACTTCGGTTAGTCAAATACGATTCAAACCATTTAAGGGTAGTTCTATTTATTCCAAAACGAGCTTTGATCCGTGTCAGCATGATTCCATGGTCGATCGTGTCAAACGTAGATGACAGATCTAGTAGCACTAGTATGGCTGTCCTGCCCTCGTCCAGTATACACAGCAGGTCATTGCATACTCTAACCAGTGCTGTCTCAGTGCTGTGGTGCGGGCGATAGGCAGATTACATTGGCTCATAAAGTCCGTTGTCGGATGTTTAGAGAAATGAGCAGCAACGACTTTCTCTGTGATTGTTGACACAAAAGACAAGTTCGACACAGGACGATAGTTCTTGAGGTCGTTTGGGTCCATGGTTGTTTTCTTCAAAAGGGGAGATACGAGAGCCTTTTTAAAGGTGGAAGGAAACATTCCCTTGGTAATAGATAAGTTCACTATATCAGCGATGACTGGTGCTAAGGTCCTTCAACAGATGAGTCGGGATTGGATCTAACTTGCACGATTTGCAGGCCGACTTGCTGACCAATTTGATGATCTCATTTGTTGTGGTGGGCAGGAACGCTGATAGACGTTCTTCCTGGTTGGTGGTGGTCAGTAGACAACGAGCAAAATTATGCTTTTTCCACGAGATGTTAATGTTAAGTTTATGGGTTCAAAAGAACGAATATCATTGAAAGTGTTCACAACTGTTGCTTTGATTGAATCCTTGTGCAGTATCCCAATGATTGAATCCTTATGCAGTGTCCCAATGCTGCCACCGCGACGACTGGATCTTGGATGGTGGATCAGTTTGTAGCCAGGTGGCGTAAAATCTCTGATCACAGAGAGGTCAGCGTCTTTGGTAGAAAGCCAGGTTTCCGATAGAGCAACACTGTCTAAATTATGTTCATGAATGTGATCTAAAATGTCCGTCGTTCTATTGCGAACGGATCTTGTATTCACGAGGCACAAGAACACTTGTGTAGTCCGGCAAGTTTGAGGATTGCAGGAAATGTTCACAGGAATAAAATTATCATACATTAGTGAAGGTGATATGTCCACTTCGTTTGCGCGATGAGTTGTTGGCCGATGGCGATCACTGTAGCGATACGTTGTTGTTGTCGTTCAGTTAAGTCCGCCACTAAGCCAGTGGTAGACGGTATTGTCTTTGGCCACTAACATTGTCTTAGACGTCCAGTGGTCCCTCTGTGGGTTGGCCTTGCGTAACAAATACCCAATTGATTTCTTAGTCTGTTTGCACAATTGTAGTAGTTGGTGACTTGTGTACTTTGTTGCCATGACGTCCGTCGCAGTTCATTGAAGATTGCACTTGGTTACAACAACATTGTCTCATAAGATCTGCAAAATACACTAAAACACAATTATCCAAGTTGCTAATTATGACTTTGTAGTAGTCCACAGACGTTCAGAGTAAAACAGATGTAACATTAAAGTACAATATAGCATACAACTTACAACAATGTCAGTAATAGTGGCTGCCACTGCTGGACTGTGTCCACCATACTTTGCTGCCATGCACAACAGCCAAGTTAACATGGCGTCCTCTGCAGTGAATGTCAACGATAGACCCTCTCAGCTGGCGCTCCACGATGGATGCCAGCTAGATTTAAGATAAACAATTTAATTTCTGGGGAGCGTTGGATTTTAAAATATTTGTTTACTATAGTGATGTGGAAGCATGTGCATACGTGCGTCTATCTACACGCCTGCACATTTGCCTTGGTTGTTTCAGTGAGCCGAACAAGGATGCTTTGGCCCTAGTGGCCGAGCTAAGATTGGACGGTGAGCAACTTCACATGATCCGCATGCATCAGAACGGAGACCCGCCAGAATTCAGTAGTCGCGTGTTCGGTCTCACTTCCATCGATGTCTGCGGATTCTGAGACACATCAGAGCTGCCTTAATTTCCCTCCGTTGATCACAAATAATTCTGCAGTCATGCGGGTTCAATACATGTCTATAATGCTGTGTCTATGTGTTTATCTTAATCAGTATAGTCCATTAATTTTTTTTATAACGAAACGTCTTCTTTTCGCTGTTATCAAAGCAAATACTAGTACATATTTTAATGCAAACCCCCCCCCCAGCAATCTTGCACATACGTGTAAAAAAACTTACAAGCTCGAGCAGAGCCTCTCTTCCACATGCTGTACACCTTTGTGCAACCCGATCGGGGGGGGGGGTCCTATTTAGTTTTTTTATTTCGTTGTAAAGCTTTGACGTTTTTTAAACATCGGATTATTGCTTTCTTTGGATGCTCATTATTATTTCGCAACATTTGTTTTTGCGTGTAAGTATTATATCATATTTTATATAGGCACTAGTAATTCGTATAAAATAATGCAGTAGTTCAACCTCGCGAATATTTAACAATGTCATTCCTGTGATACACGATTGGTAGGGCGTGGTTCAATGATGTAGGGGAGACCTGGGTTAGTTGTATACAGAGGCAAGTTGTTACAAAATAATTTTACGAAAACACAGCACAGGTATGGAGATACCGCAGACAGCCGGCGAGTTGTTACAGCTGTAATAAAGCTCGGGAGGCTCGTACCGATGGCTCAGCCGGCGAGTTGTTACAACTGTAACAACGCTCGGGAGGCTCGTACCGATGGCTCAGCCGGCGAGTTGTGTGCTGACAATGACCGAAGCAGCACGAGTTATTTAACCACGATGCTTTATTTCACTTGTGAAGCTTCGCGTACTGGTTCATAACCAGTACGGTAAATGCTAGCAGCGTCAAACAAAATAAACAAATATCTCAGAAGGGCGAGAGTGTTTACGCCTATATTATGTCGGAGCTGGATATTCGAGGCTAGGCTTAGCATGGATTATCCGGTCTCCGTGCTGTGGCGCCACCGTTTGTCGCACACATCGCCTGGATTGATTAGCTCTCATCCGGGGACTTGGCTAACACATAACATAAGAGTGAACTTAGTTTATACGGTGCAATCCGAATTAACTTTAAAACTTTGATTATATTGACACAACTGTCAGACTGACAATTTAAATCATTCTAAAAAGGCGAGCGACAGTCGGATAGGCGAGACTACGCTGAACCTACGTACCCTAGTCTCGCTTATCCGACACTCGCTCCCCTGCGTGAATTCGTCGAGAAGAGTCTGGTCTCAGCGCCGTGGTGTCGTTGTTACCAACTGTCACGACTCCGTTTTGTGTAGGCGTTCTCGTGAAGCGCCAGCAGCCAATCAGCGTCATTATCGAGATTCTACACTAAACATATTTTTTGCCTGATTAAAATGTTCAGTGTGACAGTTGTGTCAATATAATCATTGTTTAGAGTTATTTCGGATTGCACCGTATATACTGATAAAAATATTTAAATTAGCCAATGGATGACATCGCAATTAGCTAATTAGTTAAGAATGTGGGTGCAAACCCAATTTCCGTCACAATGAAAAGTACACACTGCATCCAGGTGATGATGCGATAAACGGTGGCGCCACAGCACGGAGCCTGGGTAACCAGAGCCTGGATCAAACCGTGCTTTTCGTTGTGACGTAAATTACGTGAGCACCCACTTTGTGGGTGCTCACGTAATTAGATTCTCACCTGGGGATTTGGCTAATTCATCAAATATGAGTGGACTTAATCAGTGTATACGATGCAATTTGGACTCTGGACTGTATCTGTGGCGTCTTCTGGTGGTTTTAATGTCCACTGCCCAGAGCCACGTTCTCACATGGAGAGGCAATACGCGGTGTCCAGATTTGACTCAGATCAGACTTACTACGTACACATCACCATCCAGTTGAGAAGTCTGGGAATGTCTGTCAGCATGTCAGGACCACGGACCACACGCCGAATATCATAAGAGTTACAATCTACTCATTTAACAGTAATAGAATTGGGCAACACAATGAATTAATCTCTCGACCAAAAAGTGGTATTTCCACCTTGCGAGACAACATCGGGAAGCAAGCATGTTGAGGAATTACAGTCCCATCTCCGAGAAGATGACAGGATTAATAAAGATACAAGCATTCAGCCACGCTGCAATTACTGCACGAAGATGATTCATTCATATATATTCACCATGTCTATAACCAGATATTATTTATTTATACAGCTGAGTGAACTGATGCAACGTGGGTGGACAAAGCTGCCTAAACTTCGAAACGGCAGAAAGAGGATTCGAACCACGACCCTTTCGATTGAGAGTCCGTCGTTCTAACCACGAGTGTATACGTCTCCCCTGCACGCTGGTACATATAACTATAGCCTCTCCATAGGCAATACTCGACCACAACCTCATCGTAGCACACCATGGATAATGGGTACCTTGCGGCCCCGTACTCATGGGCTAGGGGTCTCGGAGCTATTTGGAGCCACATATGTGCCGTGTGCATGACCCACGGACGCATGGACACGTCCCGATGCTCACTATTCAACCGAACTCTCCCCTAGGGCGCAAACCTGGAAGGAACGTGAAAAGATCCTGTAGTCGTCAGAGATAGATTATCGTCTCACTGCTGTATTATCTCCTCGACGTATTATCTCCTCGACGTATTATCTCCTCGACGTATTGGAGGTTGTAACTATTCGATAATGTTAACTAATTAAGAAAGAGAAAACCAAGCTAATGACCAACAACATCAATGGCATCAACAAAAGATCAACGTGAGGGGACAAACTGTGTCCAACTTCAAGTACCTGGGTTCAGTTGTCACAGACGACGGATCCAAACCTGAGATCATTTCAAGGATTGCCCAGACAACAGCAACGCTGACAAGACTGATGCAATCACTTTCCATGTCAATATTTCTACATGCGAGACTTGGACTCTTGCCGCAGAACAACAAAGAAGAGTATAAGCCATGGACATGAGGTGGTATGGAAAGATCGTTTGCATCTTTGTTGTAACCAACGAAGAGGTCGGCTACAAAACCCAACAAGTCATCGGGCCCTATGAAGATCTCCTGACCACGTTAGAGAGACGGAAGCTGAAATAGTATGGGCACGTCTCACGAACATCCGGCCTGATGAAGACCATCTTACAATTAAGGCACCGTTAGGGGAGCAAGAAGAGAAGGAAGATATGGGAGAACAACATTAGAAAGTGGACAGGCCTGGACTTCCCAGAGACAAAAAGGGGGCATACGAGAGGC
Source organism: Lamellibrachia columna (assembly GCA_963662155.1). Lineage (NCBI taxonomy): Eukaryota > Metazoa > Annelida > Polychaeta > Sabellida > Siboglinidae > Lamellibrachia > Lamellibrachia columna. The sequence goes on along the minus strand of OY759270.1, from coordinate 3,749,450 downwards.
GGGGTGGAGACAGCTGGTTGCGAGGTCATCGGTGATCCTACGACACTCCGTGTTAAGGGATTTATGATTATGATGAACTAATTTAACAACAGCAATTACCTAATAGACGTAACAAGCCAGTTGGTCACGAACACCGATTTACATTTATATAGTAAAATGTATCGTAACGTACTGCATGTATCCCAAGTACATGACATTGTAACGCACTGCATGTATCCCAAGTACATGACATTGTAACGTACTGCATGTATCCTAAGTACATGACATTGTATCTTTCCGAAGTATAAACGTTGCGCGAAGGCGGCGCTATGTTCTACTGTGGACTAGAGACATGGCCGAGATGTTGCTGCACCACTGTTACGTAATGTGTCCTTGAACAGGTGTTAACCATGACTGTCGTCCGGGGGAGGGGAGGGGGGAGCGGACTCACGTTACGTCGTGTGATGACAGCCGGCGAGTGATGGCCAATAAACAGACCGTGCAGTGCCGCCAACAGTCTACGGTCCGTAATTAATTCACACTGCACCAAGGCCGTCGGTGCAGCCTTGGACTATTTTCGGAAATATCGGTCATGAGATAGCTCCGATAGTTGGACCGTGCGGTCTGTGGCCTAATAGGTACACGCTCTGTCACGGCCACACAGTGAAGGTCATGTAATTTTAGTGAACAGCTGAAGTCACCAATAATCACGATCCGGAAAGATAGAGGGTGACACGCCGCAAGTTTCCTACAGGCGTTTTATAGAATGGGAAAACGGCAGTTTTGCAAGTTACGTCTAAAAAATTATAGTCAATCGAAATACTTGAGTTTCTCAGTTGTGAAGATGCGTAAGAAATGTAATGTTAATATGATCGCAGCTAGTGTTGTTTATACATAGTGCATTTAGTGGACCTCGATCGGTGGTTCGGATAAATAGTGTCACTGCACCCATCTTGAGCGTGTTCCTCTAGTCTCACGCCTGTCAACGTTTGAAGACGAAGCTGGTGAAATGTCTTCTTGCAGCACACGGTGTGTTTGTGCAGACAATCACGTGACCAATCTCTTCTGTATACAGGGTGATTTAACACTGCATGGGTAGCATTGTTATATAATAACAGTTACGTAAACGATGTTTGTAAACGATACCACAAATGATACAATAAAAATGTCATCATGACTCGCAGGCGTACGTTGCCGCGTAACTGTGCGCTATTTACACAAATCTAGCTCGACTTCGCGAGATTATGCTGCAAAGTGTCGTTATGCTCACACGCCGTTCCAATGGCGATATTAGGACTTGGCCGGAGCAAGGCTACATATGCAATGTACGAACGGTTTGTGTTTCTGGTACATTTTTCTGTTACACACACACACACACACACACACACACACACACACACACACACACACACACACACACACACACACACACACACACACACACACACACACACACACACACACACACACACACACACACACACACACACACACACACACACACACACACACACACACACACACACACACACACACACACACACACACACACACACACACACACACACACACACACACACACACACACACACACACACACACACACACACACACACACACACACACACACACACACACACACACACACACACACACACACACACACACACACACACACACACACACACACACACACACACACACACACACACACACACACACACACACACACACACACACACACACACACACACACACACACATATACATATACATATACATTTGGGTTAGTATAATATGTGTGTGTTAATGTGTGCAACACATCGGAAATATTGTGATAGGCTTAGTAAGAGCCAAGACTATCACTGTTAGACTGTTTGATCGGTTAATTTCTCTGCAGTTACTCTATGCAATAACCTATAGAGTAACTTCCACTTCTGGAACATAATTATTTTCCACAAGTAATCTGGTTTAGGAGTTTGAAGGTAGTGAGTGACAAAGACCGGCTAAGTTGCGCTGTGCACGGCGTTTGTATGTTAAGACTACTGGTGCAGTTGATCTATGTTGAGAAATATGTAGGAATGTATAATGCATCTGAATCGTTTCTAATCTATAGCTACAACACATGAAAATAGTTTTAGTATATATGTAACTGTAGCACATGTAATGTTGTGTTGTCCTACTCTCATCCTGGACGATATTTGGTGGGATTTGTTTTTGTTCTCGCTAAGCCTTACAAGGCTAACCGAGCACGCATCATTGCACCTTTGTAATTCGATGATTTCGGCGAAACAATTAGACCGAGGTCGAGGACAAGTTACACAACCTCCAGGCGCGGCCCTCGTCTCACTCAGTGATGGTGTATCCCACTCACAGAAATAGAACACCCGTTAATAAAACTATACGGGAATTATTAATGATATAACTCTTACAATCTCACTCGTGTCATACAAAGTGCAATAATAGTCGTGCGGAGCGATGAAATCGAGGTTGTGGCGTGCACGTGAGGCGTACTGCCAAGTAGCTGGTCTCTCCTTACGTGGCTGCTGCGTGTGTCTGGACACAATGTTGTTTGTCTTATCGCATATCTTCTAATTACGCACACCGTGTCCTTCGACTACAGCGGTTATCTGCCCATCTACAAACATGCCCGACATGAATAGCTAACCGAGGCCGTGTGTGTCTGTGTCACCGAACTAGTGCAGTTAACTGCTCGTCTGGACGCATACGCAATACCGACGAATGTGGCCTATTTCTGCGAAGGATTTGCCACTACCTTGAACTGTTGAGCTAATCTGGCAATCGTCATACACCCGCATATGTATATATATATATATATATATATATATATATATATATATATATATATACATACATACATACATACATACATACATGTACATATATATATATATATATATATATATATATATATATATATATATATATATATATATATATATAGTCTAAGCCAGAGTGTGTTGATGGCTGACCACCCAGTCTAAGTCAGAGTATGTTGCAGGCTGACCACCCAGTCTAAGCCAGAGTGTGTTGGAGGCTGACCACCTAGTCTAAGCCAGAGTGTGTTGGAGGCTGACCACCCAGTCTAACCCAGAGTGTGTTGGTGGCTGACCACCCAGTCTAAGCCAGAGTGTGTTGGAGGCTGACCACCCAGTCTAAGCCTGAGTGTGTTGATACCTGAACACTCAGTCTAAGCCAGAGTGTATTGATAGCTGAACACTCAGTCTAAGCCAGAGTGTGTTGACTGCTGAACACTCGGTCTAAGCCAGAGTGTGTTGATGGCTGAACACCCAGTCTAAGCCAGAGTGTCTTGATGGCTGACCACCCAGTCTAAGCCAGAGTGTCTTGATGGCTGACCACCCAGTCTAAGCCAGAGTGTGTTGATGGCAACAATCCAATATTTATTTAATAAAAGAGGTTACATGAACATTATACAGAGTAACAGCTGTCTTAAATAAATTCAAACCAATATAGAATGCTAAATACAACATTGTAATAAATTAATAATAAACATTATCAAATAATAACCAGGCGCGTAGTTAGCGGTGCGCACGTGCTTCCACATCAATAATGCAAACAACTTTTTTGTCCATTCATTGGCTATGCAAATATAAAAAAAATTATCCCGTCCAAGAAATTGAATGTCATCCATCGTAATGTTCAAGCTCAATTCAGACAGTTGATACCCGGCGCCATAATACACTCGATGCAAAGGACACACTGTTTACTCGGCTACCGTGCATACCAGCAAAGAGCCACTAGTAAGAAATATGATGGACACAGTCAAACAGATCAGATCGCCTTTTCCTTCAAATACTCAGCCCAGAGGTTGCGTTTCTTAAGGCTGAGATTAAGTTAGACGAAGATCCAAAACAGAATTAATCTGCAATCTCTCTGTGAGACAGGATGGTCCAGTTGTACGAACGCTCTGTATCATTCAAGTCTGCATTCACTGCAGTAGTCGCTGCCCTGGGATATTTGGAAGAAGATGGCGACGGCAAAGCCGGGCGCTACTTTTTGTCCATGAAAGATGTTGACTTCACCATAACACTAGTGAACATTGAACATTTCCTCCAAAGTCTGCTTCCTCTGACCACATTCCTACAGATCAAACAGTGTAACGTCTGCCAAAGAGGAAACCACTACACTCGCCCAGCTGCTGCAGGAGAGGCCGACACAGAAGTATGGAATGCATTATTTGATAGTGCTGTGGAGCCAGCGGGAAGATTTGATATTGATGCGAGCCACTCAATGCTGGTTGACAAAGGCACCGTCCGTGACAACTGATATAACTGACACGTCCAGCCAGTATTGGATGAGGGCAATGTATCTGCCGTTCGTGGACCGTTTGCTGCGGGAAATGAACACACGCACATCTATTAGTAATCCAGAATCACTACGTGGGCCAGCACCTCACACCACGACAGCGGATTAATCTCACACTTGGTTATGTAGTTGTACGACGTGTTCCAAGACGACATGCCAGGTGCTCTGCGTCATCTACAAAATGGAAGGCAGTATGGGAGGTAGTGAATGTCGCTGTTTCTCGGGGCGGGTTGGATTTTTAAAATATTTGCATAGCCAATGAATGGAGAAAGAGTTGTTTGCGATATTGGTGTAGAACACGAGCGTACGGCTATCTGCGCGCCTGGTCGTGGAGAGGCACAACACACTCGATGACACGATACAGGACATCAAATCTTGTCCTGTATCTTAACATACAGCAGTCGTGATACTGCTGGTGATGTTTGTCTTGCCTGCCACAATAGAGTGGTTATCCATTGTCACAAGAACTAGCTCCGAACCACTGTGATAACTGAGCGCTTGTATAAGTGAATATACATAGTTAGCTTGTATAACATAATCTAGTTAATGTTACTAGTTGCTGTTGCTAGTTCTGAATTAACAGAACATATATTTCTATAATTTTTGTATCATGTTTATTGAGTATGTAAATAATAGGACTCTATTCCTTATCAATGTAGGCATTTGAATTGCATGTGATTCAGTATTTTCTAATTGCACATATTCTTATTACTCAAGTGTTATTAAACGAATAGCTATGTAGGGGATACATTGTATACAAGTTATTTTAACTTCTTGTGTATTCCTTTCAAACATCTCTTTACGTCACTGAACAAAATATATATATATTGTCACGGCTATTGCAGCCATTACTATGTTTGTTGTTTGAATACAATTTATTGTATTGTATTGTATTGTCGGGAGTGGCCCTGCACTTTGTTGTTTGAATACAATTTATTGTATTGTATTGTATTGTATTGTATTGTCGGGAGTGGCCCTTACGCATGTCCACAAAGGACAAGACGTTGGATGATGCAGAACGCATCATCCACCATTTCAGTCGTCAAAAAGAACATATGGTTAGTGCTAAATTCCGCCCAAATGAGAGAGAGTGTAGCGACTGAATGATAGATTCGTAAACATTTATTGCCGGGCATTATCATTGTCTACGTGTCTTCTTGGCTTATAATTAAATGGTTGTTATTGTTGCAAGCGGTTCACAGCCGCCTTTTACCAGGGATGGGTGTTAGTGGGTTTCTCCATGATTGGAGGGGCATTCTTTTTTATATTTAGTTTGACTTCAAAATGCACCAGATTGCAAATGATTAGTTTGCTTTAAAAAATGGACACCCTGGCCCCTCTTAGATGTGTGCTTCCACGTCAGTTTAGTCCCAGCTACGCCCCTCATAGTTGTGTGTTAAAATCTAACTATGTCCTGTAAAATACTGTATGCATATACACGGGGGATATTCGTCTTATAAATAAAATTTTATTGCACTTATTTGTAACTGTAACTTTGTATTTGTATATTATACACAGGTTACGAATAAAACAATGTTGTGACTGTATTTCCTTGTAACTTTGTTCTAGCCAAAACTGTGACTGTCAATCAGTTAAACCATTTAACAATATATTGTCAAACATTTAGGCTGGCCACTTTATTGTACACCTGAAGTTCACATTCCTTCTCACTCTATTTCAAGGTGTGATCAAACGTCGCAGACAACACAATTAAAGAATAAAAAGTAATCATTACTCACTCAGTTTTCTAAACACATTTGAAGTAATAAAGAAGTTTTTATTATTATCAATTGTTTTACCAAAATATTATATTGCCAAAATGTCCTATTGCCCAGTTTGTTTCAGATTAGTTTCAATGGTTGTACCAGTAACATCATTCAAGTACGTCGGGTCGATCATCTCCTCTGAGGGTGACTCCACTCCAGGAAATACGCACACCGGTAAACCTGGCAACATCAGCGATAGCAAGACTTAATTACCACGCCACACGTAGGCCCTGGTGGCGCAACACGTACTGTAAACTACGTTGGCGTTAGCCCACTGGGGTGACTTTTGAACACTGGGGTGACTTAATAATTTGGCCCAGAGCAAAAAAGAGTTGCCTTGGACCTTTAGGTGGTTCCATTTACCAAAATGGTGGTATCCCAAGAAATATGATGTAGCATTAATCTGACACCACCATTTTGGTGACTGGAACGCATGCAGAGGTCCAAGGTGTCATATGACAACTTTTTTGCTCTGGGCCAAAGTCCCCCAGCGGGCTATTCATGTCACCTCGGTTTGATTTCTAATTTTTCATGTTATCATTGTAAATAAACAAATACTTATAAACATGTATACATTATATAATGGTCCCAGCTAATAACGTAGTCGCGGTATGCAGTAGACAACATTCTTATTCAATGTACACATATATTTGGGCCAAAGTCAGCTCAACCTATGGGGGTGACTTAATTTGGCCCAGCACAAATGAATTAAATTAGAATACCCTCCCACGGTACACATTTGTTGTCATAGGGGTGATAATCTTGGTTATAGTGGTAGTCTTGGTGTATTGCTTTATCACTGAGGATACCAGTTTTTTCAGAGCGATCTTTTAAAAAATGGGCCAAAGTCACTCCAGTTTACGGTACCAAAAAATGTAGGCTAAGGGACTTTGCCCAATGCCCCCCAAATACGCCACTGCAGAAGCGCGTTGTCGTAATAAGTTTGATATATACGACCTTTAGCCTTGATGTAATCCCCGCCCTTCGTATATCATCATGTGACAGGCAATAATCTAACGCATCGTTGCATCGACGTTGCCGCAGTAGTAGTCGCCATTTTGCTTCGGGACGTCAGTGAGCGTACGAGCAAAATAACGACTTAGTCAACGTTTATATGTAGCTTGTGTTGGTACACATTGTCAAGCTGTTGCATAAATGATTACCAATGTTGGCCGGTTCTGATCTCATGCTCATAAATCCAGTGTTCTTTCTAATTCTTGCCAGTGAACGCGGGTAAGCGAACAACGCCACGGCACCGTTTCCGCGAAGATCGCCTGATTGTTTACATCCGCGAAGTGCGCGAAATAGCAGACGCTGACCTCTTGCCTGTATAAACCACCCGTTTGTGTCTGGGGCGTCAGTGTACGCACGGACACCGGAGGTGGCGGCGTGAAATCACTGGACCGTTGACCGGTGGGTGTCGACGCTAACTGCGTTGACGCTGCTGAGCCTGAGGCTGAACGGGCGCTGTCGAGTGTCCGTGAACGTAAATAAACACAGCGTCGTCTGCCGTACAACGACATCACAGACAGACAGGCCACTACGACTAGACTGCGTATTATCAGGTAAGAGTCTAATTATCCACTTTAAGTTTATTTATGTCGGCTGCGATCTATGGATGCTTGTTCGTGGATTCCTTATTAATCAAAACTTCCAAGGCTTAGGCTTAGCCTCGCCTGATAGTTGTGCAATGTCAAGAACGTTTAGACAGTGATTTTGTAATAAGCGCCATGGCATGGCCACGAACTAATTTCCTGTTGTAATTCATCTGGCTGAAATAATCATAATATTGCAGTGCATGAATCGGAATCTAAGGCGGCAGGGTTGTCCGCAGGAATTTTTCCAGGGAAGGGCAAGAAAGAAATATATATATATATATTTCTATGTATATATTAAATATATGTGCCTTGCCACACCCCCGCGGACGCCCATGTGGGGTGGCTAACGTGATTTTTTTCTTCATAACATGCTAGGATATACTGAACTAAACGTCGACACCACAAAAAATCACCCAGCACTAACGCAGGACTCAACATTAACTCTTGTCCTGGACAAGTAGCTACCAGTGTAGGACAAGTACATCATCCTGGATATCAATCCTGTCACTGTTCCTTATTTAATGCCCCTTACATAGCCACACTTCTGATATATATACCCATTTTATGTTTTGAATTTTTAACATTATTGTTACACGGGAATGCATAATATTTTAATCTAATGTTAGAAAGAGATCGCAATCATAACAAACGCCAGCACGACGGCTTAATGCCACTCGGCTTTGGCACGATGGCAAAAGTTAAGCGTAGTCGCGCCTCGTTATAACGCGCCCTGTTATTACGCGGATTCGGATATAACGCGGTCGGTCGTGGACCCCGAATTTCTGCCGCCAGGGGAAAATGTCAAATGGGCCTACTTAAACCTACTTAGAATTGCTTTGACAAATCTCAAGAAACATTAGGTCATATAGGTGAACAATGTCAATGAACAAGTATCAACGTGTTGTTTGTTTTGCGCTGCCGCCGACATCAATCGCTGTCGCTGGCTTCGCTTCGACTGTTTGTAAATTGCAATCGAGATTCACAAATATGCCTCGAGTAAGAATCAGATCAACCTTTTTAAATGCATTTAATATGCAGTACCAACTTAACACTTGGGTGAAATTACATGCTTCCATTAAATTTAATCGTTTTCGCGACGCGAAACCAACATGCCAAATTCCTAACCCAAGGCTCTACCGGTGCGCAAAAATACGAATTCGTCATCCGCATATGAAACGATGAATCGATGTTAAGCGGTGCGTAATAAATGTATGCTTCGGTCGAGATCGGTTGAAAGACGAAGTGAAACAATTATTAATTCTACCTATTGTCTTTTTTCTGTGTTTTATCAACTTACATACTACGTTTGTCAAATCATATACGTTTTCGGCTGCTCAAGTCCAGGTTATTATTTTCGATTCGTAGGCCTGTTGGTTCAGTACATCATCATCGTTTAATAAGTTCCATAAACTGCATATTGCCGTATAAGACAATGCTGCAAGCACACGGCCACGGGGCTTCGACAGCGTTCTTTTAGGCTTGGTGCAGCGGGCGGCGATCGCTGTTGTTTAGTGGCTCCCTCATGGCAGATTTGAGAACACCTAACGCGCCTCGCTTACAGCGCGGTCCAAAGTCGTGGACCCCGACTACCGCGTTATAACGAGGCTCGACTGTACATGTATTTATATTACTAAACACATTTGTTTTGTTCTACATATTAATGTGTACAATAATTTCACCGCTATACTATTATGTTAACGCAAGTATGCTGATAACTACAACAGCAACCCTAAGCCATATACTCGCAAGCATGAGTAATTTTTTAGTCTAGTTGCATTCCCAGTATACATAGGTCATAACGACTAGCACTTTAATTAACGGTTAATTTATTCTGCTTTATTAATGCAGTACTTTTTTAGTCGTTTATTTTATTGAATGTTGTTGCCATTTGCAACGTACTGGACTGTTAGCAGCGTTTGTTCCTTGCAGAATATTATGGTAGAGCCATAAGTGGGTATAGTTGCATGGAGTCACACAACAGGGCAGCACTGAGGTATGTTCCCCACCAGAAGGCAGTGCTACTTGAATGAGTCATGTGACTAGAGTTTGCCGCCCAAGTGGGAGTCCTATAAAGAGGGCTGGAGGGAGAGAAGAAGGGTTCTTGGTGTCCCTCCCTGGTAAGTTGAGTGCAGGAGTACCCTCGGTTCTGGTAGTAGCCTGCTGCTACACATGCTTTCTTAATTAAGGACAACAACACCGTGGCTACCGGAATGACCGATGTCCACAGTGTGGTAGGTGGTGTGCGGAGGACAGAAATTGTCCTGTGTACATAAAAAGTTGTTTTGGGTGCCAACAAGTAGGTCACTTTGTAGCACAATGTCGACATTCCAGGATATGAAGGTACACGCCTCTTAGAGTTTCTCGCCAAAGGGCGAAGAGATTCACCAAGCAATGTAGGGAGAAGAAAGTACTAAGTAATAGAGAAGAGGTATAATTAACTTTTTTCCCTTATATGTTATGTTTCTTCTAATCAATCCAAGAATTTGATTACCCTTTGAAGCTGCAATACCACACTGCTCTGAAACTTTCATATCAGCGCTTATTGTAACTCCTAAGTCCTTTTCTTTTACAGTAGTACCAAGAACAGTAGCTCCCATTTTATAGTTTACATTCAAGTTCCCATGTCCTGTATGTAGGCATTTACATTTCCCAAAATTGAACAGCATCTGCCATTTCTCAGACCATTTCACTAATCTGTCTAGATCGTTTTGTAAATGTTGTTTATCACCATCAGTATTAACCTTTCTAAACAGTTTTGTGTCGTCCGCAAATTTCAGTACGTTACTTGTTATACTGTCGTCCAAGTCATTGATATAAATTAAGAATAATATAGGTCCTAATACTGATCCTTGAGGTACCCCACTCAAAACCGATTTCCAATTTGAAACTTCGCCATCTACTACAACTCGTTGTCTTCTGTCAGTCAGCCATTGTTCTATCCAGTCAGTTATGCTATCCCCGATACCATGGGCTTTTAATTTAAGTAGCAATCTTTGATGTGGCACTTTGTCAAAAGCTTTCTGAAAATCTAAGTAGATAATATCTACTGGCGATCCCATGTCTATCCACTTAGTGATTTCTTCCAAAAAACATAATATATTTGTTAAGCATGACCTTGCTTTAAGGAATCCATGTTGAGATGAATTTAATAATTTATGCTTAACGAGGAAGTCCACCATATGGTCTTTAATTAACCTTTCTAATAATTTACAAATCACTGACGTTAAACTCACTGGTCTGTAATTCTCTGACTTATTTCTCGAACCCTTTTTAAATAATGGTATGATGTTTGCTTCTTTCCATTCAAACGGAACAACTCCCTCTTTTAATGACAAGTTGAATACTCTTGCAAGTGGTATACTGATTTGATCTACTGTTTCCATTAGTAATTTTGGAGGAATCCCATCCACTCCCGGTGATTTGTTATCCTTCATTGCCTTTATTTTCCTAGCTACCAATTCTGGAGTTACAACTAACGGTCCTAAATAGTCAGATTTAGCCCCCTGAAATTTAGCATCAGCAACTGGTAATGAACTAATATCTTCTTTTGTAAACACTGAACTGAAGTAACCATTTAGGTCTTCCGCCATTAAAAACCCCTGTGATATTATATTTCCAGCACTGTCTTCTAGAGGTCCAACCTTGTCTTGTACGTTTTGTTTACTCCTGACATATGCATAAAAACTCTTGCTGTCAGTTTTTATGTTACATGCCAGTTTTTGCTCATAGCTTCTTTTAGATTGTCTGATTTCAGTTGTAGCTGCATTAAGTGCCTCTTTGTATTTTGCATAGTCTTCTTCCTTTCTGGTACGCCTATAAACCCTCCACATAGTTTGTTTTAGCATTATTTTTCTAATTGCCTCTTTTGACAAGTGTTTCTTTCTACACCGTTTTCCTTGTTTTCGGAAGGGAACAAATTTATCAATGATACTCTCAATTTCATATTTTAGAATATTCCAACATTCAATTGCAGTCTTATCCATCAGCATGTTATTCCAATCTAGCTGTGCTAAGTATTTTCTCATATCTTTGTAGTTACCTTTGTGGAAGTTTCTCTTGTACGTTTTCTTATTTTTACTTTCTGATTTTACATTGATGTCAAAATGTATTTGATTATGGTCACTATTACCCAATGGTTCAAATATTTTTACATTGTCCACTAATTCTTGTTGTGATGACAAAACTATATCTAATACATTTTCTCCCCTGGTTGGTTCTAGTACGTGCTGAGTAAGAAAGCTATCCTGGATTAAACATAGAAATTGTTGATCCTCAATCCCTGTGCTCTCTAGAGAATTCCATTGTATGTGTCCATGGTTAAAATCTCCCATTATGATACATTCCCCTTTACTAACTTCCTTTATAGCGTTTTTTATTTTTGTGTTGTCCTCTTCGTTTATGTTTGGACTTCGGTAAACTAATCCAATAGTTAATTTTGAATTTCCTGAAACAATTTTGCACCAAACAGCTTCATCGCAATCTGCTTCCCTTTCTAGTTTTATTTCATAAGCCTGAATAGATTCTTTAACATATAAAATAACTCCCCCGCCCCTTCTTCCTATTCGATCTTTCCTAAACATTACGTATCCTGTCAGTCCTAATTCAGCATCTGTTATATCTATGTTAGCCCATGATTCAGTTATACCAATTATGTGAGGGTCAATATCTTCTACCATAATGTTTAATTCGTTTTTCTTATTTACTATGCTCCTTGCATTTAAACATACGCATCTATAACCTTTTTCAGAGATGATTTTCGGATGATTTGATATTGGTTTATCTGTGCTAGTGGCCTCTTGTTCTGCTTGAGACACCTCTAGGTAACCCCCCTGCACTTCTAGTTTAAAGAATGTTTACTTCCAAAAATATTTGTCATTGTACCCAAGTCGCTATCTACTGCTGCTGAAAGTTTGTCCGCGAATACTGCCGCCCCCTTTCCACTTAAATGAAGCCCATCCTTCATGTACATATCAGCCCTCCCAACAAAACTTCCCCATAAATCCACAAATCCAACTTCCTCTTCCCTACACAGCCTCTGGACTAACATGTTAATTGCCATCCCCCGACAATTTCGATATTTATGACCCCTCCTGCCCATTACAGGTAAAATCCCTGACAGTATTACCTGCTCAACCCGCGTCTGTTTTAGTGTTCTGACCAACTGCCTATATTTCCTAACTATGGCAGTTGTACCCTCCCTCTCTACGTTATTTGTCCCTACATGTACTAAAACAGATCCACCCTTACCCGAGCCTACGATGTTTTTTACCCTCTCAGTTATCGCCTCTATTTTGGCTCCAGGCAAGCAGACCACCACATCATCTCCCTTGTTTAAGACTCTGTCGGTCTTCCTAACTATCGAATCCCCCACAAACACCCTCGCTCTCTTCCTCACCCCCTCTATCACTGCTGCAGAATAACTCTTCCTTTCGATCCCCTCCATCACATTCTGTCCTGACTCCTTCCCTTCCGTCTCCCCCACTCCCTTCTCCTTCCCTCCTGTCTCCCCTACTCCCCTCTCCTTCACTCCGGTTGTTTTCCCTCCCGTCTCCCCCACTCCCTTCTCCTTCCCTCCTGTCTCCGCTACTCCCCTCTCCTTCACTCCGGTTGTCTTCCCTCCCGTCTCCCCCACTCCCTTCTCCTTCCCTCCTGTCTCCGCTACTCCCCTCTCCTTCACCCCGGTTGTCTTCCCTCCCGTCTCCCCCACTCCCTTCTCCTTCCCTCCTGTCTCCCCTACTCCCCTCTCCTTCACCCCGGTTGTCTTCCCTCCCGTTCCTTTCCTTCCCGTCTCCTTACGTCCTGTCTCCCTATGACCTGTCACCTTCCCTCCTCTCAGCTTCCTCCCAGGCTGAGGTGAGCTCTCCCTAGCATCTCTTGTGTCTTTCCCCACTTTATCGTCTACTGTTCCCTCACCGGAACTACCGGCACAACTCCCCTGTTCCCTTCCCACCATTGCCACAACGAGCAGCCTCAGCTCTTCCAACTCCACCTCTAGTTCCTTCATCCTTGCGCATCCCCTACACTCAAAACTAAAACTATCTGCCTGGACCTCAGCCCAGGACTTCTCGCACCCAGACTTGACGAAATCTACCCAGTTACTACAACTGCCACAAATTAAGTGCCTTGTGGCCTTTAACTGCCGTTTGCACGGCGCCATCATACAATTTAGTTTTAATTAGTTTGCTACGTTAGCCTTGAATAAGGCTGTTTTTGTGATCAAAAGAACACTTTAGGCTAAAAATCCTGCCACCTAGCGAATACGGAGAACACTGTGTAACAAAACAACGAAGTCAGTGTGTACTAATTTACGCTAAAATCCTGCTGTTAATTCCTTTTTACCGAAAACGTTGACTACCACTATGTCAGATATTACCTTATGTATGTAATTTAAGTAAATAAATCACTTTATCTTATATATATATTAGCTAATGTAAACGATAGCTCGATGCACGGGTTGAATGACCTGTAAACAAACTCCCTTTTATCACTCGTTGAGTTTGAATCCGGGAAAAAAAAATACTACCTCTGTTAACAACAACGGTTTCTTAATATATGTCTACAAGAAGTTGGTGAACAATATATGTATAATACTAATACTTAATCTAACCAATATTCACTGTTACTGACTATTCACTATGTTATCTAAATTTTCGAATTGTAAACACCCCTATTAACGCTCGCTGAATTCCCTGACAGAATCCGAAACTAACTTACTCTAAAATACTCCCTCTGACTAATAATTAACAAAACCTGTTTCCTAATATATGTCTACAATACGTTTGTGTATAATATATATGCAATAGTAATACTTATTCTATTTGATATTCCACGTATTTCTGTAAATGATCTACACCAAATTCAAGTCGCTGCACCAAGTCCAAGTAGCCGGAAAGGGCATAACAGTGGCACTTTGCCATAGAATGCCAGCACACTATGTGATAGAAGTAAGCGAAGAATTAGAACATAATGAAAATAAAGGAGAGGCACAAATGACCAACAGTCAATTGCACTTACCAAACTTGGCAATGAATTTGGACAATGCTTATCTAAGCAGTGAACAGAAGTCAAAATTAAGCCAAATGCTTAGTGAAAACAGGGATATGTTTGCAGTAAACAGGCAGCATTTGGGGAAAGCTGAGTTACATTACCATCGAATTGATACAGGTAATGCACGACCGGTAACTCAACGTTTTTATCGAACATCGCCCAAAATGCGTAAAGAGATGGGAAAAGCAAATTAAGAAACTTAGAGAATGGACTAATAGAGCCTTCGACATCAAAATGGCGATCACCAGTTGTGATGTTGAAAAAGCCAGGTGACGCAGGGTATAGATTTGCAATACTGTAAGGTAAATGCTGTGTCTGAGCGAACTAGTTTCCTGTTGCCTAGGTTAGATGATGTGTGGGATGCCATTGGGGAGGCTAAAGCATCTCATTTCACAGTGCTAGATTTGGCCTCAGGGTTTTGGCAGTTACCGCTCCATCCTGAAACAAAACACAAGAGCTCCTTTATCACGCAGCAAGGGTTTTGGCAGTTACTGCTCCATCCTGAAACAAAACACAAGAGCTCGTTTATCACGCAGCAAGGTCAGTACCAGTGGAACAGTTTACCATTTGGATTATCAAATGCAACAACGACATTTCAGATGACTATGTCAAAGGTATTTTCTGATTTAATTTTTAAGTCAGTGCTGGTATATGTTGATGACATAATTGTCTACAGTCCATCATTTGAACAACATCTGAGGGACTTAGAAGATGTGTTTAAGAGATTGAGACAGCACAACTTGACATTAAAGCCCAGCAAGTGTCATTTCGCAGCACAGCAAGTTGATTACTTGGGACATGTCATTTCCAAACATGGGACAAAACCTAATCCGAAAAAGACGGCCATGATAGACACGTATCCTGTGCCGAAGGATAAGACGCAAGTGCGACGGTTTATGGGAATGAGTAATTTTTGTAAGAGATTTATAAGAAATTATAGTAAACTTTGAACCACATGCTAAAGAATGACACTAAATGGGAATGGTCTTCGGAGTGTGAAAAATCGTTTCTACAAATCAAGAGCCAATTGGTCAATGCTCCTATTCTAGCATCATAAAATGGAAGTTGCCGTGTTGTCAGGCACACCAAAAAACCTACTGGTAGAAGAAATTTTCCAATTTTAGCTCAATTAAAAGATTTATTTTACATTTTAAAATTCTAACTTGGACTCTGTCAGTTATTTTACGTTTTTTCCAAAGCATTTTCCATTACAGTAAAACGCAAGAAAAGTTATATTTCTGTCATCTTCAACTGTTGATATCTTTTGAGTGGACAGTGCGATTTTAATTATCTTTTAATTATCTTTTAATTATCTTGGTGTCGTTGTGTTCATTGTTTCAAATCTAGCTGTGCAAAGTGCATTGATTTCTAACATGAAATACATTTTCATGTGACCCCCTACTGTAATAATTTAGATTTATTGTTTTTATGATTGCATGTATGTTTTTAACACCCTTATGAACAGGCAGGTCCTACATATATGGTGCTTTATAAATTTTAGTAATAATAAAAAATATGACGGGCGAATGGGAACTGACACTGTAGGGGCCAGGCAAGGGTTAATTTCAATTGTTAATTGAATTAACTCAATTAATTTAATTAATTAACTTTATTAAAAGGGGTTAATTTAATTACTTGACAAATTCCCAATTAACTCTCAATTAAGTGCTCATTTAACAGTTGATATTACTGGATAGTTCACAGCCATGTTATCCGGGTGTTTCCAGGAGGCCAACAATCACCATTGCAGTCACTAGTATGAGAAAGATCAGGTTCATGCATGTGTGAATGGGAGGGAGATCATCACAGAGCGTATAATATACACTGTGCCAACTGGGGTGGGCTGCTCATTCAGGCACCTGTCAATTGGAGGGAAGGCCTAGACAATATAATGTCCTCTGGTAGTGTGATAAGTTGATGGCTAATCTTGGCTTCTGCATATCTAAACATTTGGGGCTGGCAACTTGCAGCCAAGTGGTCCTATGGGGCCATTAGATCTATGCATCTATAAATTTTGTGTGTGTACTTAAAACTGTGCATGGGAAGGTAATACAGCTTCAGTTTGGGATCTTTTTACAGTGCCAACTAAACCAAAAGCATGCCAGTTGTAGTGATGCATAAAAGATAGTGTATGCATATTTAAAGTGAAACCAAAGGCATTGTTTTGGGCCTTTGCACCTATAAGACTGCCTGAAAACTAACCATTTGCAACTGTAATCAAGAATATCACGCAAGTCGTTTACTGGGAATATGTTCTAAAAGTGTGAAATTCTGGTCTATGTAAGTTTTTATGGAAGCTGGCATAATCATCAGTGTTTACAATTTTGACCAATCAGTGGCGAGCAGCCCCTTAACCTCCAACGTGCCTGTGACGTAGGCGGTGTTGATTGCATGCAGCATTCGGATGTAAACGTGATTCAGTGAGGTATAGAAAGTTTTTTTTTTATTTCCTCTGGAAAAACAGACAGTAGTAAAGCAATGGATTCACAATTGCGGGCGGGCTGGTTGGAAGCCCATGCGATATGCTAAACTTTGTTCGGCCCATTTTTAAGAGTCTTGTTTTGAAGTTGATATATTTTCATCGTGGACCCCGATTTTCTGCCGCCAGGGGCGAAATGGTTGGGCTGCCATCAATCATGTATCGCCGGCGTTGGCTTCGGTCGGGCAGCTTGTTAATTGCAATGGTGATTCACACAAATGCGTTGCATGTGAATAAATCGTTCACACATTCAGTGGTAATTTAGACATTAGAGTCACACCAGCCAATTCGCTCCTGCACCTTTCAACTCATTAAAAACATTGAAGTTTAACCCGTTTAACAAACATTGAAGTTTAACCCATTTATTCTACATAACAAGCAGCAAGAGCGAGTCGATTTCAGGCGGCAAGATTAAACAATTCTTACTGAATGCTGATACATGAAGATAACTCACAGTGCATTGAAATAAAAGTTGAGTAAAATCGTGTTAAATGTAATTGAGCAGGCAACAGCAATATAAATATCCGGTGAAACAGCAACGAAGTATCATTAGCCTTCCGTTAGTCTGTTACACACATCACAAATATCGTTCCCGAATCTTCGCTATGCCAAAACGCAAGGCGTACACGGTACGCGAAAAGTTACATTTGGTCATCCAAATATGAAAGGGTGAATCGTAATGCAAAGTGTCTCGGGAGATGGCTAAATGATGAAGTTAAGCTACGAGAATTTTTAATCAACGTTTGCGCTGCAAGTGTAAACTCATACGCACATGTTCCGCTGCTCGCCTCCAGGTTATTGTTTTCGATGAGCATTACTCATAGTGACGCGTCATACAGTCAGCCCATCGTAACAGATTATTGTTGATTTGTATTCCACACGTGTAATTTATTCAATTCAATTCAACATTTTGACATTTTAAAATCGATACAGCACACATTGACGTTAATATTCTACTCTAAATAAGCTTTATATACCGTGCGACACAACAGGGCTTCCTCGCAGTGGCGGCGATCAGTCAGTCCATCGTAACAGATTATTTGTATTCCATATTCCACACACACATATTTTATTCAGTTCAACATTCGATAAAGTATGACATTTTAAAATCGATACAACACACATTAACGTTAATATTCTACTCTAAATAAGCTTTATAAACTGTGCGGGACAACAGGGCTTCACCACAGCGGCAGCGATCAGTGGCGGCGTGGCGTGTTAATTGCTGTTCGTGGTGGCAGATATGGGAATACCTAACGCGCCTCGCTTACATCGGGGTCCAATATCGTGGACCCCAACCACTGCATTATAACGAGGTGCGACTGTACTTCATGACAACCCATGTAACCAAACTAACAATGTTCACCCCAACTGGGCACTGCAGGCCTAACCAAAGAGTGTTATCCTTATAATGTGTTGGAGCACTGGCTTAGTGCAATCACCTCTTCTATTTTACAGGGGTCATCTGCAACTGAATATGAGCAATTCTCAAAAGGTCATTCAATAAATGTGACAGATGTGATAAATTTTAAATTGTCTTAATCATAACAAATTTAAACACAAAACTCAAGTACAGAACCTATACTATGGATATATCATGTTTAGAAGATAGATCAACAATAACCACGCACTGGGCATTTGCAAAGCACCCTGTCCTTTGTTTGGTCTTGCCTGATGACAACCTGCTCTCACTAAACCACTTTAGTATGGTAAGAATGTAACACATTGTGTATGTATTTAATGTCACATGAAGTTGATACACTGTTAAATTTTCCTTCTTTGAAGTGACTCAAGACTGATCTATGAATTAAATATCTGGCAGCATTGCCCCACACTTGGTAAATTTGAAATGGGAGTCTTGATTGTGATAATTTCCAAACATGTGACATGTTGTTTCAATGATATAAAGTGAAAATGGTAGTTAGGTATCATTTAAAAAAGAAATAATGAGTTTATGTAAGTTGGTCATAAGTATCATGTAAGTTGGCATTACCATTCCGACCAACCACATTTCTTGAATGACCCAAAGATGGTCACAATACTCGTGTCCAACGTCACAATAAGGTCATTATGTAGACAGTTGAGCACAATGCATGACGTGATGATTGTGATCGGTGTCCATCGAGGCCTGCCAGAGGCAGTCATGCGTACGTTGTGGTTGCATCATTCCTCGATATATCTCTGTTCGCTACAAAGACCACTAGTCTTACCCCCAATGCAAAAACACGCCAGGTTTCGTGCCTTGCTGGTCATTCCTTTGCCTGACTTGACACTATACATTCTTCGTGCGCCTGACACTGTTCTCAGCATGTTTGCTGAAATCTTGGCATCAACGAGTTGGCATCAATGAGTATAAATGATCACCTTGTGTGCATGCATCCTTCACCTAGGCATAGTTACCTTTTCGTGCGGGCGCCAGTCTCCTCTCTGTCAGCTGCTTGTCATGAATATGTATTGCTGTCTTCCACTTGATTTGCATAATCTCGACAGTTTAGCGTCTAAACGTTGATACTACTACTACGATAATACGGACATACCAATGTCACCGCAAAGCTGCATTATGGCATAAACGTTTATTATATATTTGCTGAATTGCCCTAAAATCAAGTGTGCACAATTGTGTGCACGTATTTGCCTTAATTACAAACCAGTTTACATCACTGTTACGACTAGCTTTTCATGAGCTGTGTTCCACAGTAATTGGTCGTAATAATGACTCCTTAGCCAACATTTTGAAATGTTTAATACTTCTTTTTACAAATAACACACAATTAACAAGGTGTACATGGTTAAACTATAACACCATATCATATTAACCAAGTATAGCAATGATAAACACTGTTTTGACCTAATACATGGTTCCAACAATTGGTCGTAATAATGACACCGGCGTCATGCAAACCATATCAAACGTCATTGCCCCGACACAGTGGCACTCGCATGCGCGAGGTTCAAGTTTCAGTATATGGCTAACAACAGATGACCAAATACTTATATGGCATCCGTTTAGATAGCTACCACCCACTAACACACAAGTTACACACTACACTGGACATAAGTAGCCCCTACAGGGGGAAGACCACAGTGCAAAATTGCATTGGTGGCCATGTTAATGTTTTGTCTGATTATAAGAAAACGTGACCACTAAAAATTAAGAAAATTTTTACAGCAACTACCATCGTCTCATTGATATGCTGACCAAGTTTTGTCAAACTCATATACCTCCAGCTTTTTTAAAATGCACCAACGTGCAATGCCTTTCATTTTTTTTTTACAAAAATAGCCATGTATTCATGTGCCCATGTGGCCCATAGCAAAAAAATTCCCATAAATCCCTCCACCTGTTAAACTCTCAAAAAATGCACTATTTCACAGCCAGTAGCTTCTGTGAACATGCCTGCACAATTGCACTTATGTCACATCATATGAATGTCACATCATATGAATTGTTTCATTTCACATATCACAATTTAATACTCACTACATTCCTGTGAAACAATAAACAGGAAGGTCAACTGTGGTCTTACCCCTGCAGATAATATAATTAATACCCCAGTGGTCAGTCTGTCCACCAAGGCCAATGACATGTCCTCGGAGACAGCCATTAATTATACAGAGTACACAAACACAAGCTACAGTGCTCCAACATCCCAACCTGGAGCACACCAACAAAATGCCATCCCCTGATAATACTAATGTCCCAGTCCACTTTATTAAGTATCTAGGAAGCACAGTGCTTCTGCATCTGAAAAATGGAATTAAACCTGTACCTTTAACACAAGTCTGTATGTGCCTGGTGAATTCCGCCCACCGGGTCAACCCAGACCAAACTGACTGACCCTCCCAGCAGAAACATTAAAAGTCCATTTACCCTCTTAATTTAAGCAGTAATACAGGACAATTACTGCCACTTAACCCTGGTTCAATCTACCAACCTGATGTCTCCTCATTTGTTGTTCAGTTGTAGAATTTGTAGCAATGATTATCAAAACCCTGGGTGTCCAGCCTTGGAGGGTATAACCCTGTACTCTTGTCCTGCAGTGACCCTTCCTGGGTGACTGGAGGGGCAACTAACCTATAGTCTTTTCTAGACGGTGTACACTATAAACGCCACACTTGAAAAATGGGTGTGTAACTGTGTATGCACACAATTCTCAACATTAATATAGAACTAAAACAATATTTAGTCAGAAACTTGATAGTGCAAATAGCAATTACTAATTGTTCAGTATCTCTGCCAGTTACAAAAGGAATAGAAATCAGAATGAGATTAGCTCAGAAGTACGTACATCTAGGGAGCAGACCACAGTGCAAAATTGCATTGGTGGCCTTGTTAACGTTTTGTCTGATTATAAGAAAACGTGACTATAAAAAATTCTGAAAATTTTTCAGAGCAACTGCCATCATGCTGACCAAGTTTTGTCAAAATCACATGTCCAGGCCAGCTTTTTTAAAACGCTACGACATGCAGTGCCCGTAAATTTTTACAAAAATAGCCATGCATTTATGTGCCCACGTGGCCCATAACAGAAAAATTCCCATAAATCCATCCACCTGTTGAACTCTCAAAAAAATGCACTATACCACAGCCAATAGCTTCTACAAAGAAACCTGTGAATATGCCTGCTCAGTTGCACTTATGTCACATCATATGAATTGTTTAAATTCACATATCATAATTTAATATGCCCTACATTCGCGTGAAACAATAAACAGGAAGGTCAACAGTGGTCTTACCCCAAATAGGGAATTTTTTTTAGAAAGGGTCAAATTTTATATAAAGTTGCCATATTATGTATGTGTAGACACACTATGGAACACTCCTGCTTGTCAAGTCATTATTTGTTTGACAGCAAAGTCTAAACAATGCCTAAATTGCCTGTAATATTAGCTGAAAACCAGTCACATAATTTAATTATAGGTCGATTTTTACATTTGATAAATCACATCATGTACACTAGATTTCCAGAGCATTGTGAACCAATGAAACATGCTTACTGTCTCTTTAAATATACTAATGAGTTTATTTAAAAAAAACTAATATTTATATAATTGCTTGATTTTTAGCCAAACACAGCATAACTTTGTAAGAAAATAGACAATTTTTCACATTTAACAGGATTTCAGGTAAATTCCATTGTGTCAGGCTTGTCAAATGTTATTGTTTATGTGACTGCTTTCATACTTCTAGTTGATAAGATGCAGGGCGAACAGCTTTATTTCGATACGCCACCATAAAGGGGATCATATCCGTTGCAGCCAGATTTGAAAATGCTACCAGTGCTTCCAGTGGCTGTGACACAACCAAAATACAACTATTCTGTCCAAATTTGTTAAATGATGCTGCCAATGCACTGGGCCACAAAACAAATATGACCAATTAATGACTGTTCTAGTGCAAAATGGCTGCCTGCTCCCTCACAAACTGGTGTCATACCCACTAATTTTTTTTTTTTTCCATTTTGGCATCCGATCTGTACCATACTATTCATGATTGCTACTGGTTTCTGCCTTTTCAAAGCAAATTGTTCATTTTTCCTATCAACCGTTGTCTATGGGAATGGTTATATCTTCAGTAAACCACGTCACGGTTAGGGTTAGCTAGGGATGGGGTTAGCTAGATATGGAGCTAGATAAGGTTAGGGTAGCATACCTTCATTTCCTTGTGCCCAAGCACTTACAAAGTACTGCACACAACATGAAATTGGTATTGATGTGTGATGAATAGACATTTTGGAAAGGCAACAGTTATTGTTGATACTAACAATTGCTTATTGTAGATTTTTAGCTTACCACAAGCTCTTTCATGCTATTTTAACATATGAAAAAAAAGGTGTTTATTAACAATTAAATATCATATTAAACATCAAATTGTGCAAAATATCAGCTCGTGCACATCAGACGTACATTTATTTGACATTTTTTATTTAGTAGATCGGTTATATGACACCTACTGAAGGAGACTGTTAGACAGTTTAAATAATATCAGCGTTTAATCAGTAATAAGCTTGTTGTCTAGATGGAATCAATAAAATATATATATATATAATAATATATTATTATCCAACCTGACACCAACAATTTTCTAAGTCAAACACACACAACTCAGAAATGCTGAGCCTGGCTATTCCTCTTCGAAGTGTGTGAAGGGTTGAATTTGGCTGCAATGGAAGATTTTCATGTGTTGATGTTTTTAATTAGCCTAACTATTCTAGTTGCTGTAATCTTATTATAAAGTCATAAAACGATTGATAACTTTGAAAAATATGATGTTTCGTAGAGCTATGAATATCTTAATGAACAAACACACAGGAAACTTTGCTCAATTCAGATGTATCGTATCCACTGCACATTGCGTCCACCCCCGCCATATTGGTATCGTTGGAAAGTTGATCTATCACCCCCGCCATATTGGTATCGTTGGAAAGTTGATCTATCACCCCCGCCATATTAGTATCGTTGGAAAGTTGATCTATCACCCCCGCCATATTAGTATCGTTGGAAAGTTGATCTATCACCCCCGCCATATTGGTATCGTTGGAAAGTTGATCTATCACCCCCGCCATATTGGTATCGTTGGAAAGTTGATCTATCACCCCCGCCATATTGGTATCGTTGGAAAGTTGATTTATCACCCCCGCCATATTGGTATCGTTGGAAAGTTGATCTATCATCCCCGCCATATTGGTATCGTTGGAAAGTTGATCTATCACCCCCGCCATATTGGTATCGTTGGAAAGTTGATCTATCACCCCCGCCATATTGGTATCGTTGGAAAGTTGATCTATCACCCCCGCCATATTGGTATCGTTGGAAAGTTGATCTATCACCCCCGCCATATTAGTATCGTTGGAAAGTTGATCTATCACCCCCGCCATATTAGTATCGTTGGAAAGTTGATCTATCACCCCCGCCATATTAGTATCGTTGGAAAGTTGATCTATCACCCCCGCCATATTAGTATCGTTGGAAAGTTGATCTATCACCCCCGCCATATTAGTATCGTTGGAAAGTTGATCTATCACCCCCGCCATATTGGTATCGTTGGAAAGTTGATCTATTACGGGATGTATTTACTAGGGCAAAATCAGTCACATGTTACTACATAACCAATCCGAGAAGTTTAAAATGGAGACCAAACGTAAACAAACCACATTATTCATTGAATAATAATGAGGACATATTCACATGAAACGAATCGCAATGGCTGATTGGCTCAGTTCATGCACGGAGATGTTATTACATCAAATCTACGTTTATTAATAAATTGCTTAGTTGCTGTTGACTGGGGAACTTAATTGAATAAGACGGATAAAATAGCGACATTGAAATGAACATCATTTCTGAGGGCAGAAGTGACGAGGAAGACCACAATTGAGCGACAGTTGACATTGACAGCTTCGAGTGAGTGCGCGGACAGGTTGGTGGCAACGTTGCTGAGAATACCATATCTTGCGAACTTTTACAGCTATTGAAATGGAATTCCACCAATATATCCGTGTTGATGTGTACTACAACAGTGCAAAATTTCAACTTGATATGATGTGCCTTTGTTATTGAAATGTATGAATATACTTAAGTAAACTTCAAAGCTGTTTTTCTCAGAATTGTTTTTCGTCAGATGACCCGGTGCACCTTCTCTTTATCAGACGTTAACTCAGCAACTAATAGCTTGGTAGTTGCCTTTGGCACCGTTGGATAGCCCATACAATTGTCTTTCACTTGGTACTTTTACATCAAAATGTAATTTCTGACTTATTCCTGATTTTGGTGGAACGGGTCACATATGTATGGTAAATATATGAGAAGTTTGGTGGCTCTAGGTGGTCGTTTTCATAGTTAGGTCAGAAAGTAAACATCGCAGGAGTAGCACTGATGGGTGGTGGTGATTTCGCCCCTTGGAGAATTCGGCCCAACTGCCATGTTATTTTGGCTTGGTGATTTCAGGGACTGATGTGACATGGAAATGCAAGATCTACTCGGCTAGTAATTGATTAGCCTTTACTTTAAGAGTTTGTTATTCCTAGAGACTGTTTCGTACAGTGAGCAGGTGTGAATAAAAGACCATGCTTCACATTCAAAATGATCTGACTAAAACACTGTAAATCAAAGACCCCACGCAGGTGGCTGTGTTGTATTCACAATACACTAAACACTTATCACTGTCATTGCTCTGTGTTTGATTTAATAAAAAAAAACCTGATGAGGGGAAATGCTTGAAAATCCTAAATATAGTAAAAAGATATTATGATAATTGTAATTTAATTTGTTTAAATTATTCAACTATATATAATATTATAGCTTTTGGTGTAATATATTATATAATATGAATTTTAAGGAAAGAACGAATTGTATAAGTTCTAATGATCGTCTTGTTAACTGCATGTTAAAATGGAAAAAATATAGTGACGTATTTTTTGCGAAAGGAAGTGAAAACTATAAAAGCAGTTACAAAATAACAATTACAGGTTAATGTGGAACAAAATCAATTAACAAATGTGAGAATAAATAGTATGCTTTATTCACATTAAGACGCACACTTAACTTCATGTGCTCGCTACACAATCGTTTGGGCCGAAGTCATTATGCCCATTTTGCTCTGAGGCTGAAGTTACCAGAGTTGCGGGCCGAACTCTCCAAAAGATGCTGTCTGAATTCACCGGGCCGAATTCACCGTGAAACATCACCTGTGCTGACAGCTCACTTTGATCCTAGATGGACTGTGATTGTTGAAGTTCTACGGAACGCATTTGAATATTGAGCATTTGAATGTGCATTCAAATGCCTACATGAAATTGTGAATGCATTTGAATGCGTACCTTAAACATTTGCATTTGAATGCTACCCACAAACATTTGATTTGTCAAATGCACAATCAAATGCACAATCAAATGCACTATCAAATGTGCAATTCATGCGTAATTCTTTGAATAATTATTATTGTAGATTCACTTTCATAAGTCCACAACATGCCATTGGAAAAAGTGCTATGTAGTAAGCAGTGTCCTCAGCAGATTACGAAATCATTGTCTGCCCTGTGAATCCACTTTCAAAAAGTGCTCTTTGGGTCAATGGTCAACTTTCATTTCAATGCCTGAGCTGTTATTCATACAACATGAAAAGGCCAACTGGTCTATAGGTTGATAGCTTCAGAGATTACCTGTTCATTGAAACATATCAAACAATGCAGACAAATGACTCCCTTGTGTTGTGTTGGCACTGTTGGGGTGGGTTTAACAAGATTTAACAAGATTTGCCATCCAAGCCAAAGGCCCAGATGGCAAGTGGACAAGGAAGCCATTGGCTTATCGAGAGTCCAACAATGTTCATCTACTTATAACCCGCCCTCATGAGATATGTGTCTACCTTAATTTTAAACATATAGGTTGGGATGCTCATTAGGGGGAGTAAACATTAGCAATGCCAGCCCTAAATATTTACAGCCAGAAAGATTGATTAGTGGTAGCTGTAATTATCCACCAGGTTATCTTCCCAGTGACCCCACCTGTGGACAGTCTATTGTCTTGAGTTCCCCTTCCATTCTGGCCTACCTGAAGGATTAGCCTTTCATTCCCTGCCAATTGTCTATTCCTCCCTCCCATTTCCACCAACTCTGCAGGCCTGGAACTGTGTGACTCAAGGCGACTGGAAAATAAGCCTTTTTTTGACAAGCATTAATTAAAGCAAAACAAAAGTCATGGTTTTGGGGCTATACACCTTAAAATTATGGAGAAGCAATGCAAGAAGTAAAGATGGCAAGAAAAGAGTAAAAAAGTTGACATGCTGCACATCCTATTATGTTCTTTGTTCTGTATTCTGCAGGCAATCTCGTGACATTGTCATCTTACAAGATTTAACAATATTATCAATTTTGTTTTTTAAACACATTCATGCAACTAACATTTACACAAATGTGTAGATTATTTGTTCATTCATTTATTGTCCTCTGTGAGAATGACTGAGTGATCCATGACAATATTATGTGAAATATAAATTACTGTGTTATGGTCACTTTTAGCCACTTTTATCTGGGTAGTATATTATGCAGTTTGTGGCATTACTTTGCTGCACGCCCTACAACGCTGTCTTCAGTCACCAGACTGTATCACTGTTGCAGACTACAGCGCTGTCTTCAGTCACCAGACTGTATCACTGTTGCAGACTAAATCGCTCTCACAGACTCGACCAGTAATCACACTGTTTCAATAGGCTCTCGTGCCATTTCAACAAGCTCAAGCATTTTGTGCAGACCAATGGTCAAGCAGACTTGACCAGAGGTTGTGCAGACTCGACCAGCAGTCGCGCAGATTCAATCAGCAGTCGCTCAGATTCGACCAGTATTTTCAGCAATTGAAAAAAACTCCTGACTTGAGAACTGAATTGGAATTGATAAAAAATGAACAGAGTTGAATTGGAAATTATGTTTTTTTTCTTCAGAACATTGATTTGAATTGCACTGGAATTTACTTTTGATAAAACATGTCAACTGGAATAGAAATGGAATTGATGACAATTAATTAGCCCTAGGTCTGCCTGGGGTCACCTACATAAGTAAGCTGTTGCATAAATGACAAAGCAAAACTTGGTAAATGCTGGGTGTCAGATATTGGTGCCCAAATGCTACTTTTACTGTGGGTGGTTGAAACAAGTTGGTTATGAAACAATTTTACCACTGCCATGATAACTGTGAGTCCTGTAACCCTGAGAGCAGCTATGTAACGCTCCCAAAGAGGTCATGGCCATGTTATCAGATGTTACGCCCGACTCAAGGCTGGATGGCCAGTGAACACACCTTGCTATCAGGCCGGTATATGAAAGGGACACAGTGCTACCTCAGTACATGTAGTCTCTCAATCACCTCTCATACAGTACAAAGGTATCTTTAGAAACAAGATTATCATCTAGGCTTGGGCAAGGATTTTCCACAGAAATTGGCCTTATTTCTGCATGTCTGCCAGACATTAATAAGTGTATTGGAACAAACTGATACCACTAACAACGTCATTATGTTGTCTGTTCATATGCTTCAAATGCATCATGTGGTTGAGTAGTTCACGAAGTCCAAAAGGTTCTCCTGCATGACATTTGAGAGAGATCGCACCTCCACACTGAACAATTGAATTTCGAATCCAGCGCACTTAGATCTGGGAAGTATGTCTGAAACTCCTTCTGCATGGAAGGCAGGTGCCACTGCACAAGATGCCCCATGTTTCCATGTCCCGGTTCTTCACACTGAGACGCTGTGCTTAAGTGTTCAAACATGTTAAGTTTCTGTCCTTGATTTTGCCGTCCCACCGGCTTCACAATGAATGCTTATATGTTGTCCACGAAATCAATGACCGTGGTGAACCAGCCTTGGTGTGACTTGTTAAGCGAGTTCACAGGAAAACATTGCCGTTCAAGCATGTAATGCCCACTTCAAGAGCCACCTTTGTTTGAGAGTTTCTCTACGAATTTTCGAGACTTCTCCTTGCCGACATTCCATGTGAGAGAGCCAATGGACCTCAATGTGGAACGCCTTTTGGTCTTCATCATAGTAATGGCACACAAGGTGGAAGATCTGGCTACTGAGGGCGTTGGACTTGATGGCATTTACCAGTTAGGCACTAACCGTTGCAATGAGGTGAAATCGTTATAACTTACAAAAGATAGCGTTGAATGTTTGCTTGAAAAGAATAATGTTTTCTGTGATTTTGATGGTATTACAGAGACATGTTCTCCTTCATAGACCACACAAACAGGCTTTTTAACAAATGCATGTCAATGCATTTGAATGCAAATGTTTTACTTGATTCAAATGCAAATGCGAATGCAAATGCTATTTTTCAGGAACGCACTCAAACGCAAATGCAAATGTTTTGAGAATCTACATAAATGAAGATTTTACTGTGCGCCGTACCACCCTAACCCGGGAGTGTTGTGCACTGAAAAGGACAGGGAAACTAAATGACTGTTGGACTGCAAGCGGAATTGTTAGGGTGAAAGACAATCAAAACAAAATACGCCAAATCAGGTCAGCCATGGATATCGAAGAGATTAAATAGACGCTTCAAAACGGGTGCGCCGATCTAGTCGACAGGTCAAAACGGGTGCGCCGATCTAGTCGACAGGTCAAAACGGGTGCGCCGATCTAGTCGACAGGTCAAAATGAACAGTGTGTATCTTTTGTGTTTATCATTTTTGTTACTTACATGTTAATTTTTTTTTTAATTGCAAGATGTGTAAAGATTCATCTAGAATTTTATGTTCTCTTTACAGATTATCAAATTGTTATGACCAACCTTCCTTCGCTGTTTCATATGTATATATGATCCAAACAAGAATCTTAATTTGGGTTAAATGTAATACAATATTACTGTATTACAGTTTCAAATGTTTACAATTGTTTCTATATCTCCCTTAATATATATATTTATTTAAACAACGTTTAAAGAAATTAAGTTCACTATATATATATATATTTTTACTGTCAGTCACTGTATCTATGCAAACGTTTCATGGCCTTCATGAGGCTTGTGATTTTCCTCCTAATAGTGGCACTAAATCATATTCACTCACGTATGGTATTTCTGTAATGTTTGCACGGGGCCAACACACCCCATTTCCTGTCTTCCTACCACTACACCTCCACATAACTTGAACTCCCTCAACCATTTGTAATATTTATCATTTCCTACATATTCACAACCAATCTTACCCTTGCAACTGTTCTGAAACATGCACGGAGCCGACAAACTCCATCTTCTTTGTTTTCCATGTTGCACCTGGCTTATGCCACCTCGACTATTCTTTCAGTGTGTGTAAGATATCACACAAGATGAATTTTTGTTTTATATACCTATTTTTTGTGTATAGTGGTTTGGCTGCCTTAATTTCATGTCTGATTATATTAAAACATTGTTGCACAATAAAATATATTGTTAACCAAAGTAGAAATGCAAATAAATGATAACTGACAAAACCTTTCTCTTGTATACAGTGGTATTAAAAATATTGTCTAAATAATATATTAGATATCAATAGTAATAATAATAATAATGAACTGCTATTGATACACCGATCTTCATATTATGACTTTGAACAATTTTATTCAGTAGCTAAAAACAATAATAAACATTTCAGTATTCTAAGTTCTAACATACAATCAATTAACGCAAAGTTTAGTGAACTCGAGGCATTTGTAAATGACTTATCTTCCTTACATTTCAAATTTAGTATAATATGTCTCCAAGAGAACTGGTTATCTGATACGGATGACTTATCATTAATACAATTAAGTGGATATGACTGTATATCCCAAGGAAAAAGCTGCAGCAATAAAGGTGGATTAATAATATATATAGATCAACAATTTAATTATGAATTAAACATGAAATTAAACATGTATAAACAGTGGGAGGGGCAAATAATACAAGTAAATGGAGGAGGCTTACCACAGACGATCACTATAGGAAATATATACCGACCTCCAAGGCCATTAAATGAAAATTATAATGAAATCTAAATTAATTTACAACAGTCATATATATCATCTATGCAAAATCGTCAAAAATATAATCTTATTCTAGCAGGGGACTATAATATAAATATGCTAAAAATAAATGAGCAAGAACATTGTAGCAGGTTCTTTGACATGTTAACTTCATTTAGTCTCTTCCCCCAAATCACTCTTCCCACCAGGTTTACAACCTGTAATTGCACACTAATTGATAATTTCTTTTGTAATTTAACAAAATATATATTAGAAAGTACAGCAGGAATATTAATAAAACAATTCTGTGATCATCAACTGTATTTCATAATTATGGATACTACTCTGAAAAAACAACATCCTACAAAATTCATAGAAATTAATATTCAAAACAAAAAGGCAATGTTAAAAGTCAAAGAGGATTTAATCTCTACTAAAATATATGAGAAACTACACATAAGTCCAACGGTTTACACAAACCGTAACTATAACATTATCCTAGATGAAATCAATCAAGCTAAAAATAAATATATGATGAGTAAATTAGGGAAATTTAATAAATATAAAAAGTCTACATGGATAACTCAAGGTTTGCTAGCCTCAATACGACAAAGAGATAAACTTTACAAACAAATAAAATTAACAAATCCTGATTCTCCAGAACATGAAATGATTAATCTGATTAATCTGATTAATCTAAGAACATACAATGTTATATTGAAAAGGAGCTTTCGTATAGCAAAGCAATCATATTTTTAAACACGTTTTAATCAATTCAAATTTGACATAAAAAATACTTGGAAAACTATAAATGAAATCCTGTCTAAAAGTAAAACTAATAAATAATTTCCTACATATTTTAAAGAATTAAATTCTATTATGACAGATAAATTGGAAATTGCAAATAAATGTAATGCATTTTTTACTAATATAGGGAATCATCTGGCAAAAATATTAAATACAAAGGCTTCCATGATCATTCGTATTATTTAAATAAAAAAGTAAACTGTTTTTACATTTAACAAAATTGAAGATTCATGACCAGGAGGTACAGGGTTCATAACTTGTATTCGTGACCAAGAGGTACAGGGTTTGGACCACTGGCTTCAAGACCAGGAGGTACAGGGTTCAGACCCTGGATTTATGACCAGGAGGTACAGGGTTCAGATCCTGGCTTCATGACCAGGAAGTACAGGGTTCAGACCCTGTGACTACAATGTACAGGGTCTGATGAGGGGACACCTGGTTAACATGGACAGCGGACAGGATATTTTGGTTTTCTGCCCCTGCTAAGGAGGACAGTAATCATTATTTTCGTATTTTTTTTCTTGAAATATTTTATTTCCAAAACGGCGATGGACAAACAGCACAGTGTGTAGTAGGAAAAACAATGTTATATCGCGAATTCGGATAAAAGGCTGTTGGTCGTAGACCCCGATTTTCTGCTGCCGGGGGAAATGCCAAATGGGCTTGCTTAAACCTACTTAGAATTGCTTTGACAATTCTCAAGAAACAGGTGAACAATGTCAACGACAATGAACGACTGTTAACAAGCTGTTTGTTTGGCGCTGCTGCCGACAGCTGATGGCGGTTTGAAATTGCAATCGAGATTCACAAATACGCCTCGCATAAGAATCAGTTTAGTCTTAAATGCAATTTAGTATGCAGTACTAATATGACACTGGGGTGAAATGGCATGCCTCCAATCTAAACGAGGCGAAACCAACATGCCAAATGCCAAAGGTGCTACCGGTGCGTGAAAATACGAATTCGTCATCCACATATGAACCGACGAATCGATGCTAAGTCGTGCATCATAAATTTATGCTTCGATCAAGATCATTTGAAAATCGAGGTGAAACGATTATTAATTCTGCCTATTGTCGTTTTCTATGTTTAATCAGCTTACATACTGCGTGTGTCTACTCATATACGTTTTCAGCTGCTCAAATCCAGGTTATTTTTTTTCAATTCGTAGGCGTATTAGTTCAGTACATCGTATTCATAGTTCCATAACGGTATACGTACGTGTATTTTATTCAGTTAATGATTAAACAGGGTGTGACATTTAAAAATAATACATGTTGATGGTAGATGACTCGTTTAATAAGCTCTATAAACTGCATATTGCAGTATAAGACAGTGCTGCAAGCACACTGTGGCTTCGACAGCGTTCTTGGACTTGGTGCAGCGGGCGGCGATAGCTGTTGGTTAGTAGTAGCACCCTGGTGGCAGACACAGGAACACCTAATGCGCCTTATTTTAGCCCTCCACTCCAGCATGCCTGTCCCTCCGATGAGGGGACACCTGCCATGTAGGGACACTTTTGCTTGGATACAGAAGTGTCCGTTGAAGGCAGGTACTACTGTAGTCATATTTAGTCAGTGTTGCATTGTGTATAGTGTAGGGGACTGGCATTGTTTAAGATTAAAGGAACAAATTAAGTGAGAAGTAATTAATGTTCGTTATTTGTTTAGCACATGCAGACGACTGGCACCAACATATTTTTCATCTGTGTAGACAATGTATAAACTGAATTTACTAAATTAACTAAATTTAATTAATTAGTTTTTTTACCAGAAAGGCTTCTTCGGTGATTTATGTTTCCAACTAGAAACTACCAAGATATCAGAAAATTTCATATAATACAACTTACGTATATGCATTCCCTTTCAGCTAGTGTTATAAAGTCAGTGAATGGCAGCACCGAGTCTGATGTAAAATTAGCTGTTGTCGCCACCCTGAAGTATGCGCCAGAGAGGAGTGGGAGAGGTGGACAAACAGCCAGCACAACCAAACAACCCACCGACACTGCCTAATCAGACACATATTTAAAGTGCATTACCTGTTACATCATCAATAATAAACATAGGAGTCACCGATATATTTGTGTCTTTGTATCATTGAAGTTGAAACAATGCTGACAGATCAGTCAGCATTGTTTCAATTACAAAATCAACGTTACTAAAGTTGAAATCTAGTCAGTTTGTAACGTTGTTACAACGTTGATACAACGTTGATACATGACGTTGAAACAACGTTGAAATCGACCAATAATTCGAAGTCATCACAACGTTGATAGGTGACGTTGAAACAAAATTGATACCTCCGACGTTGAAACAACAACGTTGAAACAACAACGTTGAAACGACAACGTTGAAACAACGACGTTGAAACAACGTTGTTTCAATGTCGATATCCGACGTTGAAACAACGTCGATATCCAACGTCGACTCAACTTTCATATCGACCAATAATTCGACGTCATCACAACGTCGATACCTGCTGGGATCACCCTAGCTAGAGGCTAGACACATATTTCCAACTTCCTATGTAACCATTTGCCTGGTGCTAGATGAGACAGCAAATTTTACACAATTTTATGAAATGACTGGGTGGGCCGCTGACCAGGGGTCCGAACCCTGTACCTCCTGGTCACGAGGTCAGGGGTCCCAACCCTGTATCTCCTGGTCACGAGGTCAGGGGTCCCAACCCTGTACCTCCTGGTCATGAGATCAGGGGTCCCAACCCTGTACCTCCCAGTCATGAGATCAGGGGTTCCAACCCTGTACCTCCTGGTCATGAGGTCAGGGGTCCCAACCCTGTACCTCCTGGTCATGAGATCAGGGGTCCCAACCCTGTACCTCCTGGTCATGAGGTCAGGGGTCCCAACCCTGTACCTCCTGGTCATGAGATCAGGGGTCCCAACCCTGTACCTCCTGGTCATGAGGTCAGGGGTCCCAACCCTGTACCTCCTGGTCATGAGATCAGGGGTCCCAACCCTGTACCTCCTGGTCATGAGATCAGGGGTCCCAACCCTGTACCTCCTGGTCATGAGATCAGGGGTCCCAACCCTGTACCTCCTGGTCATGAGGTCAGGGGTCCCAACCCTGTACCTCCTGGTCATGAGATCAGGGGTCCCAACCCTGTACCTCCTGGTCATGAGATCAGGGGTCCCAACCCTGTACCTCCTGGTCATGAGATCAGGGGTCCCAACCCTGTACCTCCTGGTCATGAGATCAGGGGTCCCAACCCTGTACCTCCTGGTCATGAGGTCAGGGGTCCCAACCCTGTACCTCCTGGTCATGAGATCAGGGGTCCCAACCCTGTACCTCCTGGTCATGAGGTCAGGGGTCCCAACCCTGTACCTCCTGGTCATGAGATCAGGGGTCCCAACCCTGTACCTCCTGGTCATGAGGTCAGGGGTCCCAACCCTGTACCTCCTGTTACATCGATGTGGCGTGTATGTTGTCCACTTATGTACGTTGCTTACCGACCTACATACGACGTCCAAACAACGTCAAACTTCGACGTCGGTACGACAGGGGTTGATCGACGTTGCATAGACGTTGTGTATGTGTTGTCTGACGTCATGACTTTATTTCAACCTATTTTTGACATCGAAACGACGTCGGTGTGCCTGCTGGGATACAGTCAAAGCCTTTAGGGTGATACAGTCAAAGCCTTTAGGGTGATACAGTCAAAGCCTTTAGATGATACAGTCAAAGCCTTTAGGTGATACAGTCAAAGCCTTTAGGTGATACAGTCAAAGCCTTTAGATGATACAGTCAAAGCATTTAGGGTGACACAGTCAAAGCCTTTAGGTGATACAGTCAAAGCCTTTAGGGTGATACAGTCAAAGCCTTTAGATGATACAGTCAAAGCCTTTAGGTGATACAGTCAAAGCCTTTAGGTGATACAGTCAAAGCCTTTAGATGATACAGTCAAAGCCTTTAGGGTGATACAGTCAAAGCCTTTAGATGATACAGTCAAAGCCTTTAGGGTGATACAGTCAAAGCCTTTAGATGATACAGTCAAAGCCTTTAGATGATACAGTCAAAGCCTTTAGGGTGATACAGTCAAAGCCTTTAGATGATACAGTCAAAGCCTTTAGATGATACAGTCAAAGCCTTTAGGTGATACAGTCAAAGCCTTTAGGTGATACAGTCAAAGCCTTTAGGTGATACAGTCAAAGCCTTTAGGTGATACAGTCAAAGCCTTTAGGTGATACAGTCAAAGCCTTTAGTTGATACAGTCAAAGCCTTTATGTGATACAGTCAAAGCCATATGTCCCTATTTTCAGCTATGTGGTGTCTAAACCCATGGAAGAAAAAAAATCCTACACAACGGGTGATTTGTAGTAGTTGCTCTAGAGAAGGGCGGTTTCGAATATATATATGTATATGTATATATATATATATGTATATGTATATGTATATGTATATGTATATATATATATATATATATATATATATATATATATATATATATATATATATCACATAAGACCCAGACTGGAGGAAGAACCCTGGATGTGATATATGCTAGCTCATTGGTGACCTTGTCAAGGATATATCATGTCAAACTGCCAGGAGACAAAGTCAAGTAGTATGGCCAAAAGGCAACAACTCAAAGTACAGTTACAAGTTACGTACT
The DNA here is from genome assembly GCA_963662155.1 of Lamellibrachia columna. Lineage (NCBI taxonomy): Eukaryota > Metazoa > Annelida > Polychaeta > Sabellida > Siboglinidae > Lamellibrachia > Lamellibrachia columna. The sequence continues at coordinate 3,713,327 of OY759270.1, read as the reverse complement.
TCAAACATGTCAACTGACAAACTATGTTTTGTAGGTGGCCGCGGTGCGTAGAAGAAGGTGATAGAAAAGAACAAAGTCACCAGGATGCAGACGGAGAAAAAAGACAACGACGACACACCAGATGGCGCCACTGAGCGTCGTAAGTAAACACCATAGTTGATAAGTTATATTTACTGCATTTTACAATATACTCTCTTGTGCAATTATTTTATTTAAAGTGGAACTGTATTTGCATGCATATTTGTTTTAAACCCACGACCCTAAGGAAGATATAATGTATATTTATTGTTATTATGATTCTGTTCAAATGCTGTCAAAATATATATCCACCCAATCTAGAAAGAACATATCTATTTACTTATATAAAGTAAACTTATACTTATCCTAAATTGACTGCATGTGAGAAATGGTTGTGTATATATTTATTTTGACAAGTCAACCCAGATCCAGGATGTGGTATTACCACACAAACCAACACCCAGGACTATGATTAACTGGGACATTTGAACCACATTATTCATTCATTCATTCATTCCACTCCATCACATCATTAATTTCATGGTGGCACAGTGTTGAGTTGTCCGTGATTCTGTATAGCCTCTAAGAAACTGGGTCACTTGTAAATGATGAAGACCAACATTGAGGTAATTACACTAAAATAGAATGTCCTTTCATTTAATTACTGGACACACACACATGCACAAGAAAGGACTCTTGTTATCTACACGACTTACTGCTCCTTCAACCGAGCATCTTGGTGTTTCAAATTCACATTTGTATGTATATATGTATGTATTACAAGTCATATAATATGTATGTATTGCATATAGTAAGACAAGACCCTTGGAAAAACCATCTGTTAAACAGAGATGCAATGTTATGGTCTTAACATTAGCGTTACTGCAAAATACAAGTACAGCGCAACACAGAATGACTTGTGTGTCATTTATTTTACCCAGATTTGGTTGTAATGCACAGGCTGATCCTAGGTGACAGTTTTTGTCACAAGCTGGTGACACACGTTTACAAATTGCTTGTGTAGCAATTTTATGCAGGTCTAGAGACATTGTGTATAGTACATATCTGTTTTCAGAACAACGTGTTACAAGATGGTGAGGTAGGTTACACTAGTATTAGCAGTTGGTCCATTTTCATAACATGTTTTCTAGTCAGTCCATACAGTGGTCGTGACAGTGGCCATGACACAGTGTGGTGTTACCAAAATAACTTATGTACACTAAGCTGCATTCACATATGCAGAACTTGCAGAACAGTTTTAACTAAAACGGTTTAGTTTGTAAATTGTGAACATTCACACATGCAATAGCTAAACCGTTTTACGGAGGAAGTTGGTACGTGCACATGTGCAAGTCAGCATAACAACAATGGCCGCGATGTTACTACTAGGCGATTATCGCTGTTAACAATGTCACTTTCACACAGAAGACGCCATGGCCAAACTCGAGAACACATTACAGACATCCTAGATGGTTCTAGAAGAAGGCGGAAGTGATGAGATCGAAGGCACGTGTCTGTGACACACTTAAACTGTTTTAGCTAATGCCATTGCATTCACACTTGCATATTGAATCGTTTGAGCTAAAACGGTTTAACTAATCCACCTGCTGAAGTGGATTAGATAAACCGTTTGAGCTAAAACGGTTTAACTAATCCACCTGCTGAAGTGGATTAGATAAACCGTTTGAGCTAAAACGGTTTAACTAATCCACCTGCTGAAGTGGATTAGATAAACCGTTTGAGCTAAAACGGTTTAACTAATCCACCTGCTGAAGTGGATTAGATAAACCGTTTGAGCTAAAACGGTTTAGTGATGAATTGTGTACACACGTGTGTTTTCCGTCAGGATTAGTTAAAACGTTTTAACTAAACCATTTTAAAGTGTAAGTGTGAATGCATCTTAAAGTGAAACTAAAGGCATTTTTGGAGACTTTGCACCTATAAGAGTACTTGAAAACTAACCATTTTCAACTATAGTCAAGAATATCACGCAAGTGGTTAACTAAATATACCTTGTTGAACACTGAAAATCTTTTTTGCATGGACAGCGCCATATTTGTTCAGAATCCTACATTGAGTGCTGACTAGGTCAAAATTGCCAACACTGATGAATATGTCGCCTCCATGAAAAATTACATTAGACCAGAATTTAGCACTTTTAGAACAGACTCCCAGTAAACGACTTGCGCGATATTCTTGATTACAGTTGCAAATGGTTAGTTTTTAGGCAGTCTTGTAGGTGCAAAGGCCCAAAACAATGCCTTTGGTTTTACTTTGAGAAATGCACTAGATTACAGGGTGTTGACAGCACTGTAAAAAATGGTGTTGCTGGAAGAACTATAAATCCACCAAAGGTCTTTTGATTACTGTTTATCATTGAACACAAACACAGGACCTGTGTCGCTATGTTGCAAGGCCTGTGTCACTGTCGCAGGGCCTGTGTCACTATGTTGCAAGGCCTGTGTCGCAGGGCCTGTGTCACTGTGTTGATGCACTGCATCATAAACACAATTTTACTGTGTTACAGGGCCTGTGTCGCTGGGTCATAAATGCAATGTCACTATCACAGGGCCTGTGTCACTCTGTTGCAGGGCCTGTTTTTTGGTACCGCAAAGCCTGTGTCACAGTTGCAGGGTCTGTGTCAATGGCTTGTGTCACTGGGCCTATGTCACTGAAGGCGTGTTTTTTATCTACACCTATTGTCTGCAGGCAGACGTTTTAATATAAAATATATAATTTGTGTGAGATATTAATATAACAAGAAGAGTGGGTAGAAAGTAGTTTAAATATTGCATGGGATCCTACAAAAACCTTACTTGTCGCCTAGCTGGGGAGAGAGGCACCAGTGATAAGGTTTTTCAGGGAATCTGCATCAGTGTATGCATCAGCCTCAATACATGCATATTTATAAGCTCTGATATGCTGACAACATTTAGCCTGCCTGTTGGCGCAGTTGTGAAGAATGTTTGTTTGGTGGCCTAACTTGAAATTAATAATTATTTTTCCTTCCAGAGTCATTCTGCGTGTGGCTGCGGTCTCCCTCCACGTGGCTCTACATCAACTACTTCCTGTCGGCATGGGTATGTCTGATTCTTCTTAATTGTCTTGTCTGAACTGACCTTTCAGGCGAAAACAGTTACTGGTACAGTAGTACCTGCCTTCAACGGACCCTCTGATGAGCGGACACCTGCTATGTCGGGACACTTTCTCAATGTACGGACTGTTTTACCATGTTAATGTCCCTCTGATGAGGGGACACCTGGTTAACGCGGACAGCGGACAGGATATTTTGGTTTTCTGTCCCTGCTAAGGCAGACAGTAATCATTATTTTTGTGATTTTGTTCTCAAAATATTTTATTTCCAAAATGGCGACGCCCAAACAGCGCGGTGTGTAGTGGGAAAAACAACGTTCTATCGCGGATTCCGATATAAGGCTGTTGGTAGTGGACCCCGATTTTCTGCCACCGGGTGAAATGCCACATGGGCCTGCTTAATAATAATATAATAATGTTTTATTTCAGGCAAGAGTCCATAATATTATAAATACATACAGGTAAAAAAAAACATACATATACACACATGATGAACAATAGAGGTACATGTAGTGAGAAAAATATATATATAAATATACATACATGACGTGTAGTAAAAATATATATAAGATAAGTCAGGATAAAAAAATATATTTGTATAAAGGTACAAACATCATGAATTAAAAGCATACAATTGATCAATCCAGTGTTTAATCAATTGACTTCAATAATAAATAAAAGTGTGAAGATAATTCACAAATGTATATTGTCGGATTTTTCCAACCGGCATAAAAGGCTAAAAATTGATGAGCGAATATGTTCATTAAAGGATTTAACATAATTAGTAGCGAACATATGGCTTGCACTACAGCGGGGTGACAGGTTGTGTATAATTCTAAAACTGTTGTTATGAGCGACAGTAATACCTTTCAGACTCTGTTTTTTAAAATGACTCCAAAGAATTGAGGTGTACATTAAACCTACTAAGAATTGCTTTGACAATTCTCAAGAAACAGGTGAACAATATCAATGAACGAGTGTCAACCTGTTGTTTGTTTGACGCTGCCGCGGACATCAATCGCCAATGTTGGCTTCGCTTAGCCTTAGGCAGTTTGAAATTGCAGTCGAGATTCACAAATACGCCTCGCATAAGAATCAGATAAACAGTCTTAAATGCAATTTAGTACTAATATGACACTGGGGTGAAATGGCATTCCAATCTAAATGACACAAAACCTACATGCCAAATGCCAAACCCAAGGTGCTACCGGTGCGCGAAAATACGAATTCGTCATCCGCATATGAAACGATGAATCGATGCTAAGTGGTGCTTCGGTCGAGATCAGTTAAAAATCGAGGTGAAATGATTACTAATTCTGCCTATTGTTGTTTTCTATGTTTAATCAGCTTACATACTGCGTGAGTCAACTCATATGTTTTTGGCTGCTCAAATCCAGGTTATTATTTTCGATTCGTAGGCCTATTAGTTCAGTACATCGTCATTCTATAACGGTAAACATACATGTATTTTATTCAGTTAACGATTAAACAGGGTGTGACATTTAAAAATAATACAGCCTGTTTATGTATTATTAACTTAATTGATAACATCCATCATCTGCACACATGTCTACCATATATGGGTAGTACTGAACCCTCCATTCCAACATGCCTGTCCCTCCGATGAGGGGACACCTGCCATGTAGGGACACTTGCTTGGATATGTCCGTGTCCGTTGAAGGCAGGGACTACTGTATGTGTATTTCTATTGTAATGAAGTGTGCCGTATACTGTGCAATTTGTATACTGGTGGTATCTTTACATTTTTAAAGATCTTTATTACAAAATATATGTGAAAAATGTATTCAACGTCATAGGAAAAAAAACCCAGTTATGACCCATAAAACAAGGGCATTGAACTGATTCTGATTCCAGAGACGTTAGTTACGAAAGTCGCTTATTACAATATGGTTTGACAAGACTAGAAACCAGGAGACTAAGAGGAGACCAAATAGAAGTATTTAAAATAGTGAACGGTTATGAGGATGTTGATAGGAATATGTTCTTCAAACTTAAAGAAGGCAGTAGAACCAGAGGACACAAAGCAGCATTAGTTAAGGAGCAGTGTAGGTTGGATATGAAAAAGTACTCTTTCTCACAGAGGGTGATAAATGAACGGAACAAACTGCCAAATGATTGTGTTAATGCTAGTAGTGTGAATATGTTTAAAAATAGAATTGACAGATATTTGATAAGGGTGGGCTACACATAGATGAGAAAATTGTTGGACTCTCGATAAGCCAATGGCTTCCTTGTCCACTTGCCATCTGGAACTTGTTGTTTGGGATGGCAATCTTGTTAAATTGTTTGGGTATGTTGGAGCAAAGCCAGTAGACTGGCAATCAAGGACTCAAAGATCATGTGTCATAGTGATTAATGTATGATTAACTAACAGGCCTGTTAACAATTGTTGACATTTAGTTCTCTGTAAACAGCTTACTAAAGGAGGGGTCAAGGCCGGCATACTAAATAAACAGAGTCAGTCACATGCAAAGTATAATCATTGTTGCACCATGCAGCGCCACACGGTGAGCTGTTATGGAACTAGTGTTGTTTTAAATTGGAGCAACCGTTCACCGCACGGTATTATAATGCAATCCTAAATCTTGGAAATTACTTTGTGGAAAACAATTATCAGTATGAAACAATGGAATTGTTGTTAGAAAAACAGGCTTTAAATAACATAATTATTGGAGATAAATGTAAAAATGTTCTGATGGTTATTATTTTATGGAACTCGTTAAATTAAAGCAATACTAAATATAGAAGTGTACAAGGCATACACAATGCTACAAGTTAAATCTACTTTCTTTGTATTAGAACTAACAAAACTTAATGTAGTTAAATAAAAAGATACAAGTTGTAGTCAGTGGTACTTGTATAATAATCATAGTTTTGGGGTGTGAACCATTGATAAGTATAATCTTCCTTTCTTCCCCTCTGCAATACACAAGTTATTGTTTTATGTTTACCTTAATTTCACATGTTGAAAATTATGCTGTATTTTGTTCTCATGAATTGGAAATAAATAATTGATTGATTGGTTGATTGATTTATGTATTGTTGCTGTTCTGCAGGGAGACTGGATGTGGCAGTTTGCTGTGGGACTGTACCTTGTACATCTGGCTGATGGAGAACTGCGACTGGCTGCCATCTTTGGCTTCACTGCAGGGGGCGCTGTCATGTTCTTTGGTGGAATCATCGGCAACTGGGTTGATATGAACCCTCGAATAAAAGGTGAGTTTTATAGTCTCTGTAAGTCCACCAGGGCGGCGATATTGTTTTCTGGCAGTGCGTGAAAGGTAACAACAAAGGAGACCCGCCACATTATACAGATTTCACGTATTCAATACATATTTTGGGTTGTTATACAGATTTGTTTCAAATAAAACTGAAAAATCATGATAAAGGAAATGTTTTGTTGTGTTAATCACAAGTAGGAAAATGAATAAAAAAACTTGTAGCGGTCGAAGAGCAAATAGTTTTGATGCTAGGCAGATCTCCGACAACACCAAGTCTTGATGAAGGCATATTTCATAGCCTGTTAGATGCAACACGGATTTATACGGCTTTATACAGAATTTGAAGTCAAAAATACAGATTTCAACCAAATAAAAATGGCAGGTCTGATAAAGGTATACTCATTACATAGTTGACAATAAATGGGAAACATCACAGTAATTATCTCAGTAGCTATAAACTTGTGAACATCTTTGTAAATGCATAATTTGTGTCAACAAACCGCCATGGCATTATACTGTGGTGTAGTAATGGTGCCACATAGTGGACACATGTGGTGTAGTGGTGGCGCCACATAGTGGACACATGTGGTGCCATAAGTGAGTGAAATATTATTTTCTTGCAGAACATCTGCATTTGGGTTTGAACAATGACATGGTTGTACTTACTGCCAAACAGAGCTGTGATTTCTATATATAATGACAGCATCTTAGTTCACTAGTTTTTCTAGTTATGTGTCTATTGTGCGGCAGTGGTGCGAGTGTCCTCTTACATGCTGCAGTTGCACAAGTGTCCTCTTATGTGCTGCAGTGATCTTATGTGCTGCAGTAGTGTGAGTGTAATCGTATGTGCTGCAGTGGTGTGAGTGTGATCTTATGTGTTGCAGTGGTGTGAGTGTGATCTTATGTGTTGCAGTGGTGCGAGTGTGATCTTATGTGCTGCAGTGGTGCGAGTGTGATCTTATGTGTTGCAGTGGTGCGAGTGTCATCTTATGTTCTGCAATGTTGCGAGTGTCATCTTAATATTCTTATGTGTTGCAGTGGTGCGAGTGTCACTGTTCATCCAGAACTTCTCTGTGATGCTGTGTGCTGTTGCCGTCTACTTCACACTTGTCTACCGAGGGCAGTTTGTTTCGCTGTTTGGCGGCCTCTTTCCGCAACTGTGTGAAGGCGTCATAATCTTGTTCGCAGTCATTGCACAGCTGGCTAGTGTTGCTTACAAGATTGCCATTGAGAAGGACTGGATTGTTGTCGTTGCCGCTGGAGACAATTCAAAACTTGCCAGTAAGTTGATGCTTTCAGATGGTGTTGTCCGTGCAAATTTTGTTTTAAAGGTCTACAATGTACGCACAATCTGATTTTTTGCTTTTCTCGTTTTAGAATAATTTTGTAAAAAGTCAGACCTATCTGGTGTCCACTACAACATGCTAGTTAATTTTTGCAAGTGTGTTATTTAGTTTTGGTGAAATTATCGGACAAACTGTTAAATTATTTCTGACTGGATCCAGTAAAAAAAAATTTTAATGGCTAAATTGGCTGAATATACTATAACAAAAGTGGTTGAATATATTATAACAAAAGTGGTTGAATATACTATAACAAAAGTGGTTGAATATACTATAACAAAAGTGGTTAAATATATTATAACAAAAGTGGCTCAATATATTATAACAAAAAGCTAGTCACACTTTATAAGTTTCCTAATCTAAATACCAATGTCAGTTAAACTGACTGCACCTAAAACTTAGACTATTCACAATCAACAGATTTGAACATCGTTGAACCTGATTCGTGATGAATTGTGAAGGGATTTTTAAGAAGACATCTTGTAAATGCTTTCCTTCATATTTCATCTGATAATAATAGGGCATTTTTGCTACATTGATCTTGTATGCTACGCTGTAGAGATATATATTATAATGATGAAATATTTGTGTCTGCAGACTTGAATGCGACCACGCGAGCGATGGACCTACTGTGTAAGATCATGTCTCCAGTGACTGCAGGCCTCGTGATGACTGCTGCCTCTCTCACCACTGCCGCCATCTTCATTGCTGCATGGAACTTTTGTTCTGTGTTTGTCGAGTACGGCCTACTGTCCAAAGTCTACAGACTCGTGCCAGAACTAGCGGTCAAGGAGGACGAGGACGACACAGGTACAGGACCTGCTGGACAGTCTCAGTCTCTTCTTTGTTCTGTTTCCTGATATCCAGTGTTTGTTGATCTGTCAGCCTGCTGCCAACTACACAGTCTCAGATCAGCAGAAATGGGTGACTGGGTAGGTGGGTGGCTGACTGGGTAGGTGGGTGGGTGACTGAGTAGGTGGGTGGGTGACTGGGTAGGTGGGTGGGTGACTGGGTAGGTGGGTGAATGGGTAGGTGGGTGGGTGACTGGTAGATGGGTAGGTGGCTGGGTGACTGGTAGGTGGGTGGGTGACTGGTAGGTGGGTGGGTGACTGGTAGGTGGGTGGGTGACTGGTACGTGGGTGGGTGACTGGGTAGGTGGGTGGGTGACTGGTAGGTGGGTGGGTGACTGGTAGGTGGGTGGGTGACTGGGTAGGTGGGTGGGTGACTTGTAGGTCAAGGGTCCACTTGGATTATTCAGGTTGTTGAACTTTTACAATAATCAGTTTTTTATTCTTTGCATTGGCAATGTGTGTGCAATGCTTCTGTAACTTTTCATTCATTGCATTGGCAATGCATGTGTAGTGGTTCTGTAACATTTCATTCATTCCGTTGGCAAGGCACGTGCAGTGGTTCTGTAACATTTCATTCATTCCATTGGCAATGTGTGTGCAATGCTTCTGGGATCATGCCTCAGTTAGACTTCCTGGTGGGTTACACACGAATGTAGGGCATAGTAAGTTTGGATACAGGATGTTTTAAAAAATTTATACGATCTGACATAAGTGGTTTTGTACACGGACATTACCAGGTTTTGTGGCGGAAACTGTTGAAAGTGAAATGGTGGATTTTTAGATTTTAATAGGTGGAAGGATATTTATGATTTTTTGATGATTAGACACGTGTGCGTCGTAATTCATGCCAATATTGGTAAACATTGAGAGGTATCGCACATACAAGCATATTACAAGAGTTAGAAATGTCTAATTTTGACAAAACTCGACCAGCATGTCAGTGGAATGATGAAAACTTTTAGAATTTTTTATGGTCACATGTTCTTGTAATTAGCAAGATGTTAACATGGCCACCAATGGGAAATGTAACTGTAGGCTGAATCCTTCTGTAACTTTTTATGCATTCCATTGGCAATGCATGTGCAGTGCTTCTGTAACTTCAATTATATTTGTCTTCGTTGTTGCTCTCCTCTTTACCCCTGAAGTCCAGGGTGAGGCTGGTATCGATACAGGCTGTCGATTTATCTACTGTTGTTTAAATAAAGACAATTTTTTTGGATAGGTTTGTGGATGGGATTAATCCTATCAAATTGTTTTGGGGGTTATTTTAATTGTTACATTTACTTCGTTGATTTGTTACATTTACAAAGCCCCTAAGTATGTTGTGGTTTTGTGTGCAGTGAGCCGACAGGAAGAGGTGAAGCTACAAGAGAGAGATGACAAGGGCGTGAAGGAGGATAAGTTGAAGACAGGGGATGAGTCAACATTCCCACTGCGAGGAGACGAGGCTGAGGAAGCTGAGGGGAGAAAGAAGAAGAAGACGAAGAAGAAAGAGAAGAAGGCTTTGATGGCCGTTCTCTTTGACCCCTTCATCGTATTGTACACGGGCTGGCGGACATATGCGCGACAGAGAGTCGTCTTCGCTGGCCTCGCACTTGCCACACTCTACATGACAGTGCTCGGCTTCGACAGCATCACCATAGGTGGGTGTGTCACTAGACAATGACAGCATCACCATAGGTGAGTATGTCACTAGACAATGACAGCATCATCATAGGTGGGTGTGTCACTAAGTAATGATTGCATCACCACAGGTGGGTGTGTCACTAGACAATGACAGCATCACCATAGGTGGGTGTGTCACTAAGTAATGATTGCATCACCACAGGTGGGTGTGTCACTAGACAATGACAGCATCACCATAGGTGGGTGTGTCACTAAGTAATGATTGCATCACCACAGGTGGGTGTGTCACTAGACAATGATTGCATTACCACAGGTAGGTAGTAATGTTGTAATTACAGAGCTGTTTGTAGCTGACACCTGCCCTTAGGTCCATCCTGAGTCCATCGTTTGGTCCTCTCAGTCATTTAGCAAAAAGTCAAACCTATCCAGTATTGACCACAACATAGTAGCTTGTTTATACGAATTTGTTATTCAAAACAATATTAAGTTATTTTTTTCCTAATTATGAACACATTGTACAAGATGTTTAGTTTTTACTAGATCATTATTTTGACCTGTAAATGCAAAATTATGCTTATGTTATTCTGACCATTCTGGTTCTCTGACCGTGCTGTTACTCTGACCGTGCTGTTACTCTGACTATCCTGTTATTCTGACCATGCTGGTACTCTGACCATGCTGTTTCTCTGAGCATGCCGTTACTCTAACATTGCTGTTACTCTAATCAAGCTGTTACTCTGACCATGCTGTTACTCTGACCATGCTCTTACTCTGACTGTGCTGTTTCTCTGACCATGCTGTTACTCTGACCATGCTGTTACTCTGACCATGCTGTTACTCTGACCATGCTGTTACTCTGACCATGCTGTTACTCTGACCGTGCTCTTACTCTGACTGTGCTGTTTCTCTGACCATGCTGTTACTCTGGCCATGCTGTTACTCTGACCATGGTGTTACTCTGACCATGCTGTTACTCTGACCAAGCTGTTACTCTGACCATGCTGTTACTCTGACTGTGCTGTTTCTCTGACCATGCTGTTACTCTGGCCATGCTGTTACTCTGACCATGCTGTTACTCTGACCAAGCTGTTACTCTGACCATGCTGTTACTCTGACTGTGCTGTTTCTCTGACCATGCTGTTACTCTGGCCATACTGTTACTCTGACCAAGCTGTTACTCTGACCATGCTGTTTCTCTGACCATGCTGTTACTCTGACCGTGCTGTTTCTCTGACTATCCTGTTACTCTGACCAAGCTGTTACTCTGACCATGCTGTTTCTCTGAGCATGCTCTTACTCTGACTGTGCTGTTTCTCTGACCATGCTGTTACTCTGGCCATGCTGTTACTCTGACCATGCTGTTACTCTGACCATGCTGTTACTCTGACCAAGCTGTTACTCTGACCATGCTGTTACTCTGACTGTGCTGTTTCTCTGACTGTGCTGTTACTCTGGCCATGCTGTTACTCTGACCATGCTGTTACTCTGACCATGCTGTTACTCTGACCAAGCTGTTACTCTGACCATGCTGTTACTCTGACTGTGCTGTTTCTCTGACCATGCTGTTACTCTGGCCATGCTGTTACTCTGACCATGCTGTTACTCTGACCATGCTGTTACTCTGACCAAGCTGTTACTCTGACCATGCTGTTTCTCTGACCATGCTGTTACTCTGACCGTGCTGTTTCTCTGACTATCCTGTTACTCTGACCAAGCTGTTACTCTGACCATGCTGTTTCTCTGAGCATGCTGTTACTCTGACCATGCTGTTACTCTGACCATGCTGTTACTCTGACCATGCTGTTACTCTGACCAAGCTGTTACTCTGACCATGCTGTTACTCTGACTGTGCTGTTTCTCTGACCATGCTGTTACTCTGGCCATGCTGTTACTCTGACCATGCTGTTACTCTGACCATGCTGTTACTCTGACCAAGCTGTTACTCTGACCATGCTGTTTCTCTGAGCATGCCTGTTACTCTAACATTGCTGTTACTCTAATCAAGCTGTTACTCTGACCATGCTGTTACTCTGACCATGCTCTTACTCTGACTGTGCTGTTTCTCTGACCATGCTGTTACTCTGACCATGCTGTTACTCTGACCGTGCTGTTACTCTGACCGTGCTCTTACTCTGACTGTGCTGTTTCTCTGACCATGCTGTTACTCTGGCCATGCTGTTACTCTGACCATGCTGTTACTCTGACCATGCTGTTACTCTGACCAAGCTGTTACTCTGACCATGCTGTTACTCTGACTGTGCTGTTTCTCTGACCATGCTGTTACTCTGGCCATGCTGTTACTCTGACCATGCTGTTACTCTGACCATGCTGTTACTCTGACCAAGCTGTTACTCTGACCATGCTGTTACTCTGACTGTGCTGTTTCTCTGACCGTGCTGTTTCTCTGACCATGCTGTTACTCTGACCGTGCTGTTTCTCTGACTATCCTGTTACTCTGACCAAGCTGTTACTCTGACCATGCTGTTTCTCTGAGCATGCTCTTACTCTGACTGTGCTGTTTCTCTGACCATGCTGTTACTCTGGCCATGCTGTTACTCTGACCATGCTGTTACTCTGACCATGCTGTTACTCTGACCAAGCTGTTACTCTGACCATGCTGTTACTCTGACTGTGCTGTTTCTCTGACCATGCTGTTACTCTGGCCATGCTGTTACTCTGACCATGCTGTTACTCTGACCATGCTGTTACTCTGACCAAGCTGTTACTCTGACCATGCTGTTTCTCTGACCATGCTGTTACTCTGACCGTGCTGTTACTCTGACCATGCTGTTTCTCTGACCATGCTGTTACTTTGACCATGCTGTTTCTCTGACCATGCTGTTACTCTGACCGTGCTGTTACTCTGACCATGCTGTTTCTCTGACCATGCTGTTACTCTAACTGTGCTGTTTCTCTGACCATGCTGTCACTCTGACCATGCTGTTTCTCTGACCATGCTGTTACTCTGACCATCCTATTACTCAGCCATGCTATGTTGCAGGTTACATCTATGCCAGTGGACTGAGCGAAGTGATGGTCGGCCTGGCGATGTCTCTGGCCGGTGTCACGGGCATTCTGGGTACGTTCGCCTTCACATGGTTCCGCCGGCGGGTCGGACTCGAGCGGACCGGCCTGTTTGCCATCAACTTTGAACTCCTCTGTCTTACCCTGTGTGTGGTGTCCGTATGGGCGCCCGGCAGTCTCTTCCAGCCCGACAGTCTCTTCCACCCACCTCAACAAGATGGCATTGAGAACTGCTCTGTGGTGGCTGACATCGTTCCCACCGTGGGGAATGCGTCTGACTTGACTCCCTATAGTGACGTGGGAAGCAGCGGGATACCTCAGGGTTGTGGTGGAAGCGCCATGCCAAAGATATCTATCCTGTTGTTCCTCATTGGAGTGATCACTTCCCGTGTTGGTGAGTGTTAGTAGGGATGGGAATCTTCTGGTTTTTTTCCGGATTTCTGTTTTTTCTGGGTAAAAATCATCATTTCTGTGATTCGTGTGAATCCATTAAAAAAATTGGGGGAGGGGGCAGCCCTCTTCACTCTTCCCGAAACCTCCCTGCGAGATCGGGCATATTGAAAATTTAACGCAGGTTACGACATTACGGAAACTGCCGCCGTATTACGGAAATAAAAATATCTGACTACAGAACATTAATTAAACACTGCCTGTGTTATAATTCAACATACCCATTATCCAACGCAACGCTAACTACATGTGGCAAATTCAGTTGACTGTGGCAAATTCAGACTGGGAAATAGGTCAGGCCAATATCATTTTCTTGGAAGCTGGCTGCCCGCCAGTAATTATATTGTTTTTTCCCTGACACCTATGCTGAGCCAGAATTTCACACCAACCATCTCGGCACGGAATGTAGGAGTCGCCTTTGATGATAATTGAAGACAGCATATTTCACAAGCTTGTCGTTGCTGCTTTTATCACATTCTTGACTGTCGTCATATTTCACAAGCTTGTCATTGCTGCTTTTATCACATTCTTGACCGTCGTCATATTTCACAAGCTTGTCATTGCTGCTTTTATCACATTCTTGACCGTCGTCATATTTCACAAGCTTGTCATTGCTGCTTTTATCACTTTCTTGACCGTCGTCATATTTCACAAGCTTGTCATTGCTGCTTTTATCACTTTCTTGACCGTCGTCATATTTCACAAGCTTGTCATTGCTGCTTTTATCACATTCTTGACCGTCGTCATATTTCACAAACTTGTCATTGCTGCTTTTATCACTTTCTTGACCGTCGTCATATTTCACAAACTTGTCATTGCTGCTTTTATCACATTCTTGACCGTCGTCATATTTCACAAACTTGTCATTGCTGCTTTTATCACATTCTTGACCATCGTCATATTTCACAAGCTTGTCATTGCTGCTTTTATCACATTCTTGACCGTCGTCATATTTCACAAGCTTGTCATTGCTGCTTTTATCACATTCTTGACCGTCGTCATATTTCACAAGCTTGTCATTGCTGCTTTTATCACATTCTTGACCGTCATCATATTTCACAAACTTGTCATTGCTGCTTTTATCACTTTCTTGACCGTCGTCATATTTCACAAACTTGTCATTGCTGCTTTTATCACATTCTTGACCGTCGTCATATTTCAAAAACTTGTCATTGCTGCTTTTATCACTTTCTTGACCGTCGTCATATTTCACAAGCTTGTCATTGCTGCTTTTATCACATGCTTGACCGTCGTCATATTTCACAAGCTTGTCATTGCTGCTTTTATCACATTCTTGACCGTCATCATATTTCACAAACTTGTCATTGCTGCTTTTATCACATTCTTGACCGTCGTCATATTTCACAAGCTTGTCATTGCTGCTTTTATCACTTTCTTGACCGTCGTCATATTTCACAAACTTGTCATTGCTGCTTTTATCACATTCTTGACCGTCGTCATATTTCACAAACTTGTCATTGCTGCTTTTATCACATTCTTGACCATCGTCATATTTCACAAGCTTGTCATTGCTGCTTTTATCACATGCTTGACCGTCGTCATATTTCACAAGCTTGTCATTGCTGCTTTTATCACTTTCTTGACCGTCGTCATATTTCACAAGCTTGCCATTGCTGCTTTTATCACTTTCTTGACCGTCGTCATATTTCACAAACTTGTCATTGCTGCTTTTATCACATTCTTGACCGTCGTCATATTTCACAAGCTTGTCATTGCTGCTTTTATCACATTCTTGACCGTCGTCATATTTCACAAACTTGTCATTGCTGCTTTTATCACTTTCTTGACCGTCATCATATTTCACAAACTTGTCATTGCTGCTTTTATCACATTCTTGACCGTCGTCATATTTCACAAACTTGTCATTGCTGCTTTTATCACATTCTTGACCGTCGTCATATTTCACAAGCTTGTCATTGCTGCTTTTATCACATTCTTGACCATCGTCATATTTCACAAGCTTGTCATTGCTGCTTTTATCACATTCTTGACCGTCGTCATATTTCACAAGCTTGTCATTGCTGCTTTTATCACATTCTTGACCGTCGTCATATTTCACAAACTTGTCATTGCTGCTTTTATCACTTTCTTGACCGTCATCATATTTCACAAACTTGTCATTGCTGCTTTTATCACATTCTTGACCGTCGTCATATTTCACAAACTTGTCATTGCTGCTTTTATCACTTTCTTGACCGTCGTCATATTTCACAAGCTTGTCATTGCTGCTTTTATCACTTTCTTGACCGTCGTCATATTTCACAAGCTTGTCATTGCTACTTTTATCACATTCTTGACCGTCGTCATATTTCACAAGCTTGTCATTGCTGCTTTTATCACATTCTTGACCGTCGTCATATTTCACAAGCTTGTCATTGCTGCTTTTATCACATTCTTGACCGTCGTCATATTTCACAAGCTTGTCATTGCTGCTTTTATCACTTTCTTGACCGTCGTCATATTTCACAAGCTTGTCATTGCTGCTTTTATCACTTTCTTGACCGTCGTCATATTTCACAAACTTGTCATTGCTGCTTTTATCACATTCTTGACCGTCGTCATATTTCACAAGCTTGTCATTGCTGCTTTTATTACTTTCTTGACCGTCGTCATATTTCACAAGCTTGTCATTGCTGCTTTTATCACATTCTTGACCGTCGTCATATTTCACAAGCTTGTCATTGCTGCTTTTATCACATTCTTGGCCGTCGTCGTATTTCACAAGCTTGTCATTGCTGCTTTTATCACTTTCTTGACCGTCATCATATTTCACAAACTTGTCATTGCTGCTTTTATCACTTTCTTGACCGTCGTCATATTTCACAAGCTTGTCATTGCTGCTTTTATCACATTCTTGACCGTCGTCATATTTCACAAGCTTGTCATTGCTGCTTTTATCACATTCTTGACCGTCGTCATATTCGCCGATATGTCTTTGGCTGCTGCCAAAACTATTGCAACTTCACTTGCTAGCGGTAGACTTGACTATTGCAATTCTCTCAATCACAATATTGCTGTCAAGGACATATTGAAACATCAATTGTGGAAAAAATTTTGGTAAGGGTAGTTATCCAGTCTCCTTGTTTCTATCACTC
Organism: Lamellibrachia columna; assembly: GCA_963662155.1. NCBI lineage: Eukaryota > Metazoa > Annelida > Polychaeta > Sabellida > Siboglinidae > Lamellibrachia > Lamellibrachia columna. Next base: position 3,696,564 of record OY759270.1, on the reverse strand, counting down.
AGTACCACTTCTTAAATCATTGCATTGTCTCCCTGTCCGATATCGCATTATTTTAGGATCTGCACAATTACCTATTAAGCACTTTCATCCAAGCAACCAGCATATTAACGTTCACTGCTCACTCCTGCAAGACAACCTAGACAACTTCGATCATCTAATTCCAATCTACTGTTTGTTCCCAGTGTTAAGACAAATGTTGGAACTAGAGCTTTCTCAGTTGCTACACCGACTCTGTGGAACTCACTCCATGTTAGTGTGAAGTCTGTAGGAATTTTAACAACATTTCGCCGTAAACTATACACCCACCTGTTTAAACTTGCTTATCCTCCATAGCTCCCAGCGTACCAATACAACTGTTTACAACTGGAGCTGCGTACACTCCTTTTACAATCAGCAGGATCTATAATTATTGTAATTTGACTATTGTGGAACAACAGAAATGTGTCGCCATCTGGTGTTAAACAGTTGGCACTACTTTTCAGTTGTTCTACACTAGTCACCAAATGAGTTAGTGTTAAACAGTTACGTTGTTGTCTAGAGAAACAAACACTATCCGGTCCACGAAAAACAAACACTAGAAAGACCCATGACATCGGGTATGACCTTCTCTACCACCGTACGCAGTACAGGAAGATGTAATTTTTCCCACACAATAGCTGAGTGGAATAGCTTGCCCCAAGAAGTGGTATCTGCAACCACCCTGGACTCTTGAGTCCAGGCTCCAGCGCCCCCTCTGAACTCTGTAAACCCCTCTCCCATCCCCTTCCTTCTCTTTCTATATTCCCTTACCACACTAAATCGCACTACTACATTTCTTCTCTTTCCTGCTGCCAAAGATTACCCCCAAAATGACAAAATCTTCAACTAAATGAAGGTGGTCATTAAATAGCAGAAGAAGAAGACATTTTTCATGGCCCAATTTTTTTCAAGCGTACTCAAGGCTTATTAGGTTGAATACGGTATTATTGCATAATTTAAAAGATTGCTAAAGATTTTTTTGGCTTTTGAAAGTGTCAACGAATTGTTGTTATTTTGTTAAACCATTTAAAAATTGTATTGGTTCTCTACTCAAAGTCACTCTCACTTAAAAAAAAAATGTATAGTTATTTAATGTTGTAATGACATCGCTACTTCTATTATGTTTGTCTGTTATTGAAAGAAAGATTAATTCTTTCATTCATTCATGTAGAAGAGCCTTAAACTGGAGAACAAATAAAAAATTGGAAATAAATTTCTTAATTTCATCTATTGAGAAATTGGATCCATCCTAGTTTGCTGAACATGATTGTGCAGGTCTGTGGATGGCCGACCTGGTGGTGACCCAACTACTCCAGGAGACCGTGCGTGAGCGGGAACGCGGCATCGTGAACGGCGTACAGAACTCACTGAACATGCTGATGGACGTGCTGAAATTCACCCTGGTGATTGTGCTGCCATACATCGAGACGTTTGGCTACCTCATCATCCTCTCCTTCATCTTCATCTGCCTCGCCTCCCTCTTCTTTGCCCTCTACTCCCGCTCTATCCGGGGCCACCTGCTGCACTGCGAGAAGATCTTCCCATGCCTCAAGGTCAACAACAACACGACACACGCCCGCATCTACAAGGGGGAGATGACACGCACTGTCACTGTAGACGAACCGTCAGTGTTGGTAGGTGATAATGCTGTGTGAGTGTAAGTGGCAGTGAACAGTTTCACAGATGTTATGAGACTGTTGCAGACCTTCCAAATTGATGCAAATAGCTGGAAATCTCCCCCCTTAATGGTATCTCATTGCGGCAGTTTTTCTACAGGTTTAATGAATATTTTTCCCATTTATGGTGCCACCTACCTAATGTCTTACTAGAATTATGCTTTGTTTCTACGTCTGGCATAAAAAATCGTAATCATTTGTAAGTGAAGCGGTTTTCAGGTTTGGAGCTTCATTAAATTCATCTACATCCATAATTAATTAAATTATATTGTCCATGTAAATAAACTTATTCAAGCCCAATAACCAAGAAAATCACTGAAAAAAAAGAGTAAAATCTAATAAGACAAAAGCAGGACATTTTTTTTTTAAATTGGGAGTATATTTACAAATTGACTAAAAAGTGGCAGATCTCCTGCTATATTGGGAGATTGGAAGGTCTGCTGTTGGATGCCCAGATGTATATGCACTGACAAGGCCGTGATTGTAGCAGGAGTATTATATATAACAGACTTGGTGCATTTCTAAAACGCTCTGCTAAAGATTAAGTCAAGTTGTAGTTTAGTGCAAGTGTATGTAGCTCAAGGTTCAACCAATACATGTACAGAAAATGTATGTAGGTCAAGGTTCAACCAATACATGTACAGAAAATGTATGTAGCTCAAGGTTCAACCAAAACATGTACAGCGGGTGTAGATTTTCTCAGAACCAAACAGACTTGCCAGTGTAACAGTTTGTACTGTACCTTTAATTTAGCATCAATGTTGCGTGTTTGTTTTGTCAGACTACCGGGGTAACTGTTAAAGGTCCCTCCTCAAATAATGTTTTTGTTCGTTTCGTTTCACAAACAAACAATTGAACCTATCTGGTATCCACTATGGCATGCTAGCTCTAGTATCCACTATGGCATGCTAGCTCTAGTATCCACTATGACATGCTGGCTCTAGTATCCACTATGGCATGCTGGGTCTAGTATCCACTATGGCATGCTAGCTCTAGTATCCACTATGGCATGCTAGCTCTAGTATCCACTATGACATGCAGGCTCTAGTATCCACTATGACATGCTGGCTCTAGTATCCACTATGGCATGCTAGCTCTAGTATCCACTATGGCATGCTAGCTCTAGTATCCACTATGGCATGCTAGCTCTAGTATACACTACGACATGCTAGCTCTAGTATCCACTATGACATGCAGGCTCTAGTATCCACTATGACATGCTAGCTCTAGTATCCAATATGACATGCTAGCTCTAGTATACACTACGACATGCTAGCTCTAGTATCCACTATGACATGCAGGCTCTAGTATCCACTATGACATGCTAGCTCTAGTATCCACTATGCCATGCTAGCTCTAGTATACACTACGACATGCTAGCTCTAGTATCCACTATGACATGCAGGCTCTAGTATCCACTATGACATGCTGGCTCTAGTATGCACTATGGCATGCTAGCTCTAGTATGCACTATGGCATGCTAGCTCTAGTATCCACTATGACATGCAGGCTCTAGTATCCACTATGACATGCTGGCTCTAGTATGCACTATGGCATGCTAGCTCTAGTATCCACTATGACATGCAGGCTCTAGTATCCACTATGACATGCTGGCTCTAGTATCCACTATGACATGCTGGCTCTAGTATCCTCTATGACATGCAGGCTCTAGTATCCTCTATGACATGCTGGCTCTAGTATCCTCTATGACATGTCAGCTCGTTTGTGCAAATTTGGTATTTATTTAGTTTTGACTAAATCATTGGAGAAACTGTGAAATTATTTTTGGTCTGGTTAAAATTCAGTGAAAAAAGAGCAAAAGTGGTCTGGCTCTATTTAATATACAATGACATGAGACTATTCACACTTTCGTAAGTTACTCGATATAAGGATCATAGTAAATTCTTTTGATGATTTTAACAAAACTGCACTCATTTATTACAAATGTGAATATCACCAGGTCTGATTTGCGATGGGCTTAATCAATTGAGGATGGGGTTTTAATTGGCTTTGTTTGATTGCATATTAGTGGGGTGGGGAGGGGGTGTTAACACTTCTTTGTAAATATGTATAACTACTGAAAACAGTTTAACATTGTTTGACGACCAAAGTGTGTATTAATTGTATACGAGGAAAGTTGTTTGCATGAATCATCAGATGCAGCTGAGCTGTATGTATTCACTTAACTTTTGCCATTATGGGATGGGTATGTCACACAATTATACATGCATGTGCATGCATTGATTGTGCACATAAACTGCTTGAAATAAATATTATGTAGCTAGAGGTAAATTGAATCCAAGTTTAATCAAATGATGTGGTAAAAATAGTATCTCAATGCAGTAGAAAGATAAATTATTTGTATCTGTGTCTTCTAATTGGTGATTATATCATCGACATATCATGGCACATTGGCCTCATTGTGATGGGAGTCTTAATTGTAGGTATCAAGATATCACACATACTATACATACCTGAAAGACAACTGCTGTTAGTAATGTCGAAGCTAAAGCACCAGAACATATATTTTGGTATTTTATATACAAGTTTCTATTTATTCAAGGTAAGTAATTAATTATGCACCATAAAACACTTTACTTAGTTCGAAACTAAGCTTCCCTACCTGAAGAATGTTATCATTTTATATCATGTAAACAATTTCACATACACTTCAAGTGTAAACTGTCACTGCATTGTTACATTGGTCTGTTAAGTGTATGTATTCATAACGTTGTGTTTGAGTTGTTTTAATGTTTACGGAGGAACAAACCTTGTGTTAGTTGTGAAAAATCTGAGTTGATGATTGCGATGACTCAGTTGATTATGTGTTGACTCGAGAAGACTGCAGATGTAAAGTAACTAGTCATTGTGTGTCGGGAAGTTTATTTTTGATTGAATTTCCACTGGGGGTAATGTCCTGAAAGGGGACTTCCAATGCCCTTTCATGACCTTGCCCTCATTTCAAATTCCATTAAAATGGCCTGATAAGGCGTGATTAGGGAATGATTTGGGGGGCAAGTTGGCCGAAACGTCTGTGGGAATGCCCCTACTTTGTATGTAAAAAAACGCCCTGGTGTCGTGCTGTGTTCTGTATTGTTATCGCTCAAAAGTTTAATCATGTTGTGTGTTGTTCTTTCATTACTGTGACTATGTCACTCTGTAGTTTGTAATGACATCATGTACTCATTTTGCATGTTCTCTTCTGCTTTGGATGTGTTTTATGGGACGTGTTGGGATATATGACAAAATCTTAGCCTGTGCTCAGAAATACTAACTACAATTACTGACAGTAACAATGTTTTATAGTAATCGTACATGAGTACTTGATCATTATTTGGGATTTATTTTTAATAAATGAATATGTGACTGGTTAACAGGTGTAATAAAAATATAAGCATATCAATAACTTTGACTTTGGTGGTTTCTGCAACACTGAGCAGATGTAGTGTGCAAAATGTATTGCTTCGGTGGAAATTAAACGTAATTTGATGCAGTTATTTATTATATGATCATGGAAGGTTGTATATGCCTGGAAGCACAAACATGGTGGCAGATCCTGTGTAGACGCGTGAATCAGTCAATGTAGACTTACTGTATGCTTGAAGATTACAAAGCTTCCCCATCAATTGAATAGAAGTGTGGACACTTTTGCTGTGTCAAAAACAGGTGTACTGCGGAGTTGTAACATCTAGTATTAAGTACCTACTCATGGGAGACAAAACTGGCCTGACCCTGTGTAATGGTCATAGCATCAGTTCTGTTCACGAGCTTGCAGTGCAGACGTTGGTTGCACGTGTACACTGATTTTTGTGGCACTCCTTTTCAAAGGTGGCTGAAATTGTGGCTTTATAGGTTATTCTTATCTCATTTATTTGCTCTAAAACGCATTATTTTATCAGAATATATTGTGTACTTCAAATGATGTGGTGTGATGGAATGAACGTTTTGTGATAGAAAAATGAGATAAAAATGCTTTATGAATCCATAATAATTTTTGCCAAATTTGTGTTACATGATTTTTTCAATGTTTGAGAATTTTAATGTCTGAGAATGTGCACAAATAAAACACTAAATAAATCCACGTGATACATTCCATGTCTGTGTTATGTGTCAGTAAGCTGTAAAAAGAATGGGTGAAGTGTTCGGCCAGTAGCTGGACAGAGGGCCAGTAGTGGGACAGGGGGCCAGTAGTGGGACAAAGGGCCAGTAGCAGGACAGAGCCAGTAGTGGGACAGAGGGCCAGTAGTGGGACAGGGGGCCAGTACCAGGACAAAGGGCCAGTAGCAGGACAGAGAGCCAGTAGTGGGACAGAGGGCCAGTAGTGGGACAGGGAGCCAGTACCAGGACAAAGGGCCAGTAGCAGGACAGAGAGCCAGTAGTGGGGCAGAGGGCCAGTAGTGGGACAGGGGGCCAGTACCGGGACAAAGGGCCAGTAGCAGGACAGAGAGTCAGTAGTGGGACAGAGGGCCAGTACCAGGACAAAGGGCCAGTAGCAGGACAGAGAGCCAGTAGTGGGACAGAGGGCCAGTAGTGGGACAGGGAGCCAGTACCAGGACAAAGGGCCAGTAGCAGGACAGAGAGCCAGTAATGGGGCAGAGGGCCAGTAGTGGGACAGGGGGCCAGTACAGGGACAAAGGGCCAGTAGCAGGACAGAGAGCCAGTAGTGGGACAGAGGGCCAGTAGTGGGGAAGAGAACCAGTAGTGGGACAGAGGGCCAGTAGTGAGACAGGGCCAGTAGTGGAACGGAGGGCCAGTAGTGGGACAGAGGGCCAGTAATGTGGCAGAGAACCAGTAGTGGGACAGAAGGCCAGTAGTGGAACAGAGGGCCAGTAGTGGGGCAGAGGGCCAGTAGTGGGGCAGAGGCCCAGTAGTGGGACAGAGGGCCAGTAGTGGGACAGAGGCCCAGTAGTGGGACAGAGGGCCGGTAGTGGGACAGAGGCCCAGTAGTGGGGCAGAGGGCCAGTAGTGGGACAGAGGCCCAGTAGTGGGGCAAAGGGCCAGTAGTGAAACGGAGGGCCAGTAGTGGGACAGAGGCCCCGTAGCAGGACAGAGGGCCAGTAGTGGGACAGGGCCAGTAGTGGGACAGAAGGCCAGTAGTCTGACAGGGCCAGTAGTGGAAAGGAGGGCCAGTAGTAGGACGGAGGGCTAGTAGCAGGATGGAGGGCTAGTAGCAAGACGGAGGGACAGCAGTAGGACGGAGGGCTAGTAGCAGGATGGAGGGCTAGTAGCAGGACGGAGGGCTAGTAGCAGGACGGAGGGCCAGTAGTAGGATGGATGGCTAGTAGCAGGACAGAGGGCTAGTAGCAGGATGGAGGGCTAGTAGCAGGACAGGGGGGCACTAGTAGGATGGAGGGCTAGTAGCAGGATGGAGGGCTAGTAGCAGGACGGAGGGCTAGTAGTAGGATGGAGGGCTAGTAGCAGGATGGAGTGCTAGTAGTGGGACAGAGGGCCAGTAGTGGGTCAGAGGGCTAGTAGTGGGACAGAGGGCTAGTAGTGGGACAGAGGGCTAGTAGTGGGACAGAGGGCCAGTAGTGAGACAGAGGGCCAGTAGTGGGACAGAGGGCCCGTAGTGGGTCAGAGGGCCAGTAGTGGGACAGAGGGCCAGTAGTGGGACAGAGGGCCAGTAGTGGGACAGAGGGCCAGTAGTGGGACAGAGGGCCAGTAGTGGGACAGAGGGCCAGTAGTGGGACAGAGGGCCAGTAGTGGGACAGAGGGCCAGTAGTGGGACAGAGGGCCAGTAGTGGGACAGAGGGCCAGTAGTGGGACAGAGGGCCAGTAGTGGGACTGAGGGCTAGTAGTGGGACAGAGGGCCAGTAGTGGGACAGAGGGCCAGTAGTGGGACAGATGGCTAGTAGTGGAACAGAGGGCCAGTAGTGGAACAGAGGGCCAGTAGTGGGACAGAGGGCCAGTAGTGGGACAGAGGGCCAGTAGTGAGACAGAGGGCCAGTAGTGGGACAGAGGGCCAGTAGTGGGACAGAGGGCCAGTAGTGGGCAGAGGGCCAGTAGTGGGACAGAGGGCCAGTAGTGGGACAGAGGGCCAGTAGTGGGACAGAGGGCTAGTAGTGGGACAGAGGGCCAGTAGTGGGACAGAGGGCTAGTAGTGGGACAGAGGGCTAGTAGTGGGACAGAGGGCCAGTAGTGGGACAGAGGGCCAGTAGTGAGACAGAGGGCCAGTAGTGGGACAGAGGGCCAGTAGTGGGTCAGAGGGCTAGTAGTGGGACAGAGGGCTAGTAGTGGGACAGAGGGCCAGTAGTGGGACAGAGGGCTAGTAGTGGGACAGAGGGCCAGTAATGGGACAGAGGGCCAGTAGTGGGACAGAGGGCCAGTAGTGGGACAGAGGGCCAGTAGTGGGACAGAGGGCTAGTAGTGGGACAGAGGGCTAGTAGTGGGACAGAGGGCCAGTAGTGAGACAGAGGGCCAGTAGTGGGACAGAGGGCCAGTAGTAGGTCAGAGGGCTAGTAGTGGGACAGAGGGCCAGTAGTGGGACAGAGGGCTAGCAGTGGGACAGAGGGCCAGTAGTGGGACAGAGGGCCAGTAGTGGGACAGAGGGCTAGTAGTGGGACAGAGGGCCAGTAGTGGGACAGAGGGCTAGTAGTGGGACAGAGGGCTAGTAGTGGGACAGAGGGCCAGTAGTGAGACAGAGGGCCAGTAGTGGGACAGAGGGCCAGTAGTGGGTCAGAGGGCTAGTAGTGGGACAGAGGGCTAGTAGTGGGACAGAGGGCCAGTAGTGGGACAGAGGGCCAGTAGTGGGACAGAGGGCCAGTAGTGGGACAGAGGACTAGTAGTGGGACAGAGGGCCAGTAGTGGGACAGAGGGCTAGTAGTGGGACAGAGGGCTAGTAGTGGGTCAGAGGGCTAGTAGTGGGACAGAGGGCCAGTAGTGGGACAGAGGACCAGTAGTGGGACAGAGGACCAGTAGTGGGACAGAGGGCCAGTAGTGGGACAGAGGGCTAGTAGTGGGTCAGAGGGCTAGTAGTGGGACAGAGGGCTAGTAGTGGGACAGAGGGCTAGTAGTGGGTCAGAGGCAATTTAGACAATGTCAATGCCTATCTACGTTCGTCATATTTTTTATTTCTTGCAGGCAAATGCAATAGTGTGTCAATGTTCCACAAGCACACTGTCTCAGCATCAAGCTCATGATTTTGTTTATCATGTTAGATGAGTGTATGGCAATAATTTCCATGTGTAAGAGTGTGTGGTTATCGTAGACGACAGCACATTTATCAAAACCAGAACTGATCACTTTGATGTCGCTCATCGAAGAACAATGAATCTATCTCAAATCGTCACTGAAGAAAGGAACAGTTGTCCTGAGATGAAGTCTTATATGATGTTGCAATAGTGCATGCAGTTTTATCTCCAAGGTGTTCATCATTCGATTCATTTGTATCGTAACAGCCGATTGTAATCCATATAAATCACAAACTAGCTTAAGTCTGTACACACAAGTTGCTGTTGAATACCTTTACCTGTAACACAAAATACTTTTGAATAATTAAATTAATAATTATAATATTATATATCTGATATTATCAGATGATAAAATATCAAAAGTACATTTTATAACAGTAAATCTTGCAGGGAGTCAGAGACAGAGGTTAGAACAACGCTAGAAATAAATACGGGCAAACGCTAGAATAAAAAGTGTTTTCCCGGACCAAAGTTAAGTTAGAAATTAATTCCATTCGATATGGAATCAACAATTTAGGGATTTATATTATTTGTGAAGTTCCAGTTACACAGTATATTTATCAGGATCGAATATTTTAGTGAAAAAGTTGCTAGATTATTTGCTGAATTACCGATATAACGGATAAGATGAAACATGGTTCCACAAGGTTTATTTCGCTGATAAACGAATTTCCTTATGCGGCCGGGTGCAAAACTCACTCGAGAGAGAGAGCGGTGGTCTAATGGTTAGAGAACCCGCCTGTCGATCGAGAGGACGGTGGTTCGATTCCACCTCCGCCGTTTCGAAACTTGGGCAATTTCGTTCACCCCACTTTGCCCGTGTTTTTCGGAAGAGACACTAAAAGCCGTTGGTCCAAACTCCTGCGTTAGCTCAAGATTGGGCTGTTTGGAGTATAACTACTTGAGACTTGAGCCTCCAATGGTATCTTGGGATTGAAGTATGACGTAGGAACGCTGAGTACCTTCTCAAAATATGATTTGATTGGTTAACACAGAAATCAGCCCGATTTGTTTTAGCGTCAGTAACGACTTTGAGCGTTATTCGGAGTTTTGATTTGAGCATATGAAGACGTTTATTTTATCACAGCTGCATTTGTAAGCTGCACTTTTAGCAACAATGTAGAATCTTAATATATTGGGGGAGTAATGCCCTTATTGTTAAGTTGATGTTTTCTGATTTATTGTTAGTGAAGAAAGGATGAAATAATTCTTGTAATGAATTTAATATGAATCTACTTATTTAATTTGTTCGTTGAAATTCATCGGAGAGACAAGATGTTCATTAAATCATCGAAGATCCACGTTGAAGCAATTTCGTCTGCAACAGTGCTATTTTACATTAATTCTCTTCGTCAAGACGTTCACCCTGATGATCGCGTGACCTGCATCGACCTACATTGAAGCGTTCGTTTATTCTGCATCGATCTTCATTGTCGAAGCGTTTTCTAGTCATCCGACTCGTTCGTCTCGTTTCTTCAATCAATGTGAGAGTGTTCGATCGTCAAGTGTTATGCGTGTATAGTGTTAGTGTTATCCCTGTGACGACCCAGGGAAGGAGTCAATCTTAGGGTTTAGTTTTACCCACATCTACGGATAGGATGTGTGAATAGTTTTGGAACTTTCGAACCATTTGAACTCTATTTCCGGTAAGACATTTTTATTCTAACTTGTAATCTTCACTAGTCCCAGTTTCAACTGTCGTTATGCCATGATGGGAAGATACATTGACCTGGCCGAAATTATTAACGTTATTAAATGACAATGTTATCTATTTGTTTCGATCCTAATGTGTTCTTTGCATCACCCCCATCGGATCAGGTACAACAACGGACGTATATGTGTAAAATATATTGTGTTTGAGCGCACTTTTAGTGCCAAAATCAACGCTATACCAGCAATAGCCGGTGTTGTTAATATGGCGATCATCCGAAATGTGCTGTAGCAATATCACAGTGGTATCAGAACCGGAAAGGAGATTTCACTGTCAAATATTTCGTACCGCAGTATAAGAAAATACGAAAAATAGAAGAAAAAGTGCAATTTAATGTTACGAAAAACTCAACAAAATCGACAATTTAATGTTAAAAAGCTCAAAAAAATCGAACCGGACAGGTGATTTCACTGACAAATATTTTGTACGCAGTCTAAGAAGAAGAAAATAGAGTTCAATTTAATTTTGAAAATCCCCAAAAATCCACCAACAAATATCTCGACAAAATATAAGATAATGTAAACAAAGACATCGCACATATATTAAAAAGTAATTAAAGGTTCACAGACCGTGCAAATATCTTTAAATCTTACTCATAAAGAAGTGTCTTACTTGCCCAAATCACACAATTCAGTAATAAATCATTCTTCAGGGGGCATTGAAGTGTTTATGAAAGGGTGTGTGGCTCTGAAATGAGCCGTTTTGTGTCTTCTGGCGACTGCTGGGCGAAGTTCACTGCTAGTAGGCATTTTTGTCCTTAGTTCTGGCAAAGTGTCCCGCCCATCTCCATTTCTTGATTTTAACTTGTTTTATGATATCATGGATTTTAGTTTGCTCTCTCATCCATTTGTTAGTTTTTTTATATATCTTGGTAATTCCTAGCATCTTTCCAAGCTTCTTTGTGTTGTTCAATGTTTGTGTTCATTTTTTGTAATTCTCACCATACCCCTAACTGTATCCTTCATTGTAATTCTTACCATATCCCAAAAACAGTACCCTTACACCGTCAATGTACCCCAAAGTACACAGCTACAATACATAGTTACTGCACTCCCAGTACACAATAAGAATATGCAGTCACAACACTCCCAGTACACAGGTAGGAAACACAGTCACTACATCCGCAGAACAGCTAGAATACAGTTACTGCACACCCAGTACACAGGAAGGAAACACAGTCACTACACCCCCAGTACACAGCTGTAATACTCACCATATCCATAAATGTACCCTTCAATAACTAATATTCTAACCATACCCTTAACTGTAATTCTCACCATGCACTTAATTGTACACTAAACTGTAATCCTCACCATATCCGTAACTGTAAATCACCATATAAATATATATATATATATATATATATATAATATATATATATATATATATATATATATATATATATATATATATATATATATATATATATATATAACCGTACCGTTTAATAAGTGTAATTCTGACCATATCCGTAACTGTATTTATCACCATACCCCGTAACTGTAATTCTCACCATACCCTTAACTGTATGATGAGAATAACAATTAAGGGAATTCTTATTCTTACCATACCCCTAACGGTACCCCTAACTATGATTCCCACCATACCATTAACTGTACAGTTAACTGCAATTCTGGCCATACATCTAATTGTACCCTTAACTGTAATTCCCACCATACCCTTAACTGCCTTCTCACCATACATCTAACTGCACCCTTACCTGAAATTATCACCACACCTTTAGCTGTAACCTTAACTGTAATTCTCACCATGCCCTTAATTGTACCCCTAACTGTATTTCTCACCATACTAACTGTACCCTTAACTGTAATTATTACCATACCATTAACTGTACCCGTAACAGTAATCCTTACCATACACTTAACTGTACCCTTAATTGTAATTCTCACCATACACGTAACTGTATCACTAACTATTATTCTCAACATAACTGTACACGTAAATGTAATTCTCCCCATACACATAACTGTATCTTTAACTGTAATGCTCAACGTACTAACTGTACATTTAACTATAATTGTGACCATACCCCTAACTGTGCCCCTAACGGTGATTCGCACCATACCCTTAACTGTAATTTTCAACGTATCCCTAACTACACCCTTTAATAACTGCAATTATCACCATATCCATCAATGTATTTCTCAGCATACTGTAATTCTTACCATGCCATTAACTATACCCTTATTTGTAATTCTCACCATATCCCTAACTGTATCCCTAACTATAATTCTCACCATACCCTTAATTGTACCCTTAACTGTAATTCTCGCCATACAACCCACGTGGTAACGCCTAACAGGCAGCAGGCCAAAATTTAACTCGCTGTGTCTAATCATGTTTTCAAAGAATTATACGAGCTGCTGATTCATACCATCACTATACACTCGTGAAGCTTCAGTGATTGCCGCGACGTAGTTTTTATATATCTACAAAATGTATGTTATCTATAATTTAAGAAGTTTTATATATATATATATATATATATATATATATATATATATATATATATATATATATATATATATATATATATTTGGACAGACGTCAGCCATCCGTGACGCCTACGCATTTTGTGGACCAGAAGCTTCGTAGGCCTAACAAGGCAAGTGACCTAATTCGGTTAATTCACTTTTCTTCAAGTCGCCATTGTTTGCATTTGGATCTAACTTTCAGAAAACCATGCTACAAAATGTATTCCAATTCAGATGTCCCTTTAGGAAATATTCCCCTCACCTAGTCCCGCATGCCACGCGGATTAATCTTGGGCTAACGCAGATAATCACCGTCACTCTCCTAATAGCAACGATCATTGGAACATGTCATCGCGTATCTCGATCAAATCTCAAAATTAAACCAAAATATTATGCCCTAACTTTGAATCCCCGAATTAAATTCCCACCCAAAATCAAATTCAAATCAGACATTGTTACACATCTGTACCTCAGCAGACTGATAGCACTCTCAGGCGACATCCACCCAAACCCTGGCCCATACGGGCGCCCAATTCCAAATATTACCACTTCTGCATCTAGAAATGAGCAATCCATTTATACCAACACCCAGTCTGACAATTCCACGCTTACTACCCCAACACTCCACACATCACAAAATGCAGGCTTAATTTTCGCCCCAAACCCCCAAAACACTTCAACCCCCGAACGCCACAAGAAAATACAAGGAAACACACTTAAAGGAATTTTGATAAACACCAACAGCGTTAAGAGCATAGAAAAAGCAACCCAACTAAAGGCAACTATTCAATATAATAATCCAGACATCATATTTCTAGTTGAAACTAAATTAGATGCAAACTATGCTACATACTCTTTCCTACCACCCAACTATGAGGCCATCAGAAAGGACAGGAATGTCCATGGCGGTGGAGTCCTTATAGCCTTCCGTGACAACATTGTAGCTGAACCCCTCCAAAATTTAAACTCAAATTGTGAAATAATTTGGACAAAAATTCACTTTGCACGAAACAAATGCATATACTTTGCATCTTATTATCGACCCCCAAATGACCACCTCCAATCCCTTGAAGCTCTCCACGACTCCCTAACTAAACTATATAGATCACAAAAAACTCCCCCTAACGTAGTCGTAGCTGGAGATTTTAACCTCCCTGATATCAACTGGACAAATCACCAGACCACTAATAACAGCACCGCCAGCAAGCATAACAAACTACTAGAAATAACTAACGACTTTGGGCTACAGAACATGGTAAACGACCCCACACGCATCGCTTCTGGCAACATTCTTGACCTCATACTCACCTCAAATCCCTCCATTATCATCAACACCCACACCACTCCTGGTATGAGCGATCACGAATCCGTGACCTTCAATGTCAACTTAAACCCAGTTCGCAACCAGAAACCCCCCCACCAAGTTTATAGTTACAAATCAGCAGACTGGGACCAACTCAAAGCGACATAGACAAACTAAATCTTGAGTACTTCGACATCGACCCCCAACTCACAGGATATAGACATAAACTGGACCTTTTTCCGCGAACGTCTGACTACCTTGATTAACAAAAACATACCTAGACGATACACAAAAGCTAAAACCCACCTCCCCTGGATAACACGTGAACTAATTAGAATGCAGAGAAGACGAAACAAAAGCCACAAAAAGGCAAAGCAAACTGGACTAAACAGTGACTGGGAAAAATTTAAGGAACTCCGAAAGCAAGCTACTAAAGCATTAGCAAAATCCTACAAAGACTATGTTAACAACCACATTGGAGACAGCCTGAAAACTAATCCAAAACGATTCTGGTCATTTATTAAGGCAAATAAACGAGAAAACATTGGCATCCCCATACTTCGAGTAAACGACCAACCAATAATTAATGATCGAGATAAAGCAAATGCCCTAAACAACCAATTTAGCTCTGTATTTACCCAAGAAAAGCACCCCATCCCCCAAATAGCCCCCTCTACTTACCCCAACATCCCCCTTCTCGAAATTGGCATAGATGGCGTAATAAAGCAGCTGGAAAATCTAAACCAGAATAAAGCTACATGCCCAGATGAACTCCCAGCTAGAGTCCTTAAAGAAACTGCAAAGCAGATAGCTCCCATCATCACCCAAATTTTCCAACAATCATACAACACAGGTAAACTTCCTAATGACTGGCTACAAGCATTAGTAACTCCTATACACAAAAAGAGCCATAAATCTGACCCAGCTAACTACAGACCCATATCACTAACCTGCATCCTCTGTAAAGTAATGGAACATATCATCCTAAGCAACATGTGGAAACACCTGCACAAGCATAACATCATTCTCCACTTCCAACACGGATTCCAGTCGGGACTGTCTTGTGAATCTCAACTCATTGAGACAGTCCACGACTGGATGACTGCTATGGACAACAAGACCCAAATTGACGCAATCCTGCTTGACTTTGCTAAAGCCTTCGACAAAGTGCCTCACCTACGTCTTCTATCAAAATTGACCTCCTACGGAATCACTGGAAACACTCAAAATTGGATCAAATCTTTTCTATCCAACCGCAAACAGAGAGTCTCAGTTAACGGTGCCCTGTCGGACATCACAGATGTCACATCTGGTGTCCCACAGGGTTCAGTTCTAGGACCTGTCCTCTTCTTACTCTACATAAATGACATAAATGGGAACATCAAATCTTCTATACGCCTTTTTGCAGATGATAGTATTATATATCGTAAAATTTCTTCCAAAACCGAACATGAAATTCTCCAAACTGACCTTAGCCAACTCCAAACATGGTCAGACAAATGGCAAATGAAATTTAATGTATCTAAATGCGTCCACCTTCCAATAACAAACAAAACTAAACCCAGCACACACAAGTACTCGCTTTCTGGCCAGCCATTATCCACCGTATCCAGCCACTCATACCTCGGAGTAAAATTGGATTCCAAATTAACCTGGAAAAATCACGTCACTGACATAACTTCAAAATCTTCGAAATGTTTAGGCATGATTAAACGAACTCTTGGCCCATGTAAACCCGAAGTTAAGCAAACAGCGTACAACATGCTAATCCGGCCAAAACTTGAGTACTCTTCACCCATATGGAATCCCCACACCTTTTCACAAGTTAAAAGCCTTGAAAGAGTGCAACACTCTGCTGCCAGATTTGTTAAAAATTATTACAGACGGAACACAAATCCAGCAGATCTAATTACTGCCCTTGGATGGCCAACCCTCGAACGAAGGCGCATTATCAAACAAGCCACTACCTTCTACAACATTCTAAACAACATTATTGAGATCACCCCCCCCCCTCCGGGCCTACTAACTCGCTCTCGAACCCGTGGACAATACATAGCCCCCAAGTGTCGTATAAATGCAATGGTCTTTTCATTTTATCCCAGAGCCATTCGCATATGGAATATGATTCCATCAAAAATTACCAACATAAAAAACCCAAAATCATTTCAAGAAGCTATTATCCCTTTCACCACACCTCCTCACCTAAACTGCCTTTAAAACACAGTGCTCAGCGTAAACTTATCCATGGTGTGGGTATGGAGACTGTCTATGTGTGCATGTGGCAAGGCAGCGACAGTATCCATACACACAACCAACCTATTAAAAATTTTCGTTAAACATCCTATACATAAAATAAATAAAACTATCAGATAAAAACCATTTCAGCAACATTAATGATACTAGTCTTTTAATCGAACGTACCACCCACAGCGCATGCGCACAGTCCACCACAAACTCCTGCGTTAGCCCAAGTTTGGGCTGTTTGGAGTAAACCACTTGAGACTTGAGATGGCTTTTTGCTTCGCGATGCGTCTACTGAATATCGTTCATACTTTGCGATTACCGGATACATTACATGCATTGATCAGACGCTTGGGACTATCCGTAACGCGCCCAACTTCACGTGGCAAACGAGGGGGCCATCGCAAACAACGTGTGATTTAAACACGCATTACACACCGCTTCGATGTTGTTCCGCGGGCTGTAGAAGGTGCCAGTGCAAATGTATCCCAGCTGATTAATCTGCGTGTCATTAAACAACGTAAACGTGACATTCCACTGACAATATGTTGTCTTAACGCTCATTCAATTAAGAACAAAGCTCTGTCGGTGGCAGATTTAGTTATTTCCCGGGACATCGATGTGCTAGCCTTATCTGAGACATGGCTAGGAACTGACACTGACAATCAGGTTATAAACGAACTCGTTCCATCTGGTTACACAATACAACACATATCTCGACCCAGTGAGAAGCGTGGCGGAGGCGTGGCCGTACTCTATAAATGTGGATTGACCATTAAGACCTTGGATTCTACACACGTTCACACATTTCGAACATATGGACTGTGCGGTCATTTCCAATGATGTGAATGTGAGACTGTGCATTGTGTGCCGTCCGCCTCCCTTTAAGCGGAACGGCTTTAAGAACATTGTGTTTATCGACGAGTGGAGTTTGTACTTGGACCGCCTTGCTGTTATAACTAACGATGTAATCATAATCGGTGACCTCAACTTCCACCTCGACAACGTTAACGATCCAGATGCGGTTCGTTTCAATGGCACGCTGGAAGCTCACGGATTGGTACAACACGTGGTGGGGCCCACACGCAAGAAGGGCCATACTTTGGATGTTGTCATCACACGGGACGTTAGTTCCTTGTTGATTGGGATGCCAACAGTTTCTGAGCCATGTCTTGGAGACACAAAGGGTAACCCTTCCGGCGACCATCTGGCTGTGTGTTTTAGAATTAACTTAACGTAGCCAGACAGCATTCGCCAGTTGGTCACTTTCAGGAAGCTTCGGGACATTTGTATTCCCGAATTTATCAAGGACTTAACGCCAGTTTTGAATGAATGATAGGCCGTTAAATGAACTTGTACACGCCTATACTACGGGAATCGAAGCGGTTATCGACCAACACGCTCCCGTCCAAAGCAAGTCGATAACACTGAGACCAAACGCGCAATGGTATTCAGACGAACTGAGACACGCCAAACACGAGCGCAGGCGACCAGAGAAGGTATGGCGGCGAACCAAACTTACCGTTCCTCCACAGTTGTTCAAGGAGCAATGCAACGCAGTCTACAAACTGATGATCAGTGCCAAGAAAACGTTCTTTTCTGCAAAAATCAGAGACTGCTTCAAAGATCAGAAACAATTGTTCAAATTAAAGAGTCATTTGATTAGTAACACGGGACATGTAATCTTAACGGGACATGTAATCTTACCAATCCATGAATCGGCCGATCAGTTAGCGACTATTTTCGGTGACTTTTACATTGACAAAGTCGCTACCATCCGACGAAACATCAACATCGCAAACCCAAGTGACATCCACGAAACAGCATTGGACGAAGACATCATGTTTGACGGAATCCCGATTTAAAGGTTTCTGCCAGCCACCCATGACGAGGTGAAGCTAATAATCACAAATTCGCCCAACAAGTCATGTGGCTTAGACCCGATCTCTACGTGGCTTCTGCTGCAATATCTGGATCATTTCATGCAGTTGCTTACAGCCATTATCAATAAATCGTTGGCAACGTCAGTGGTACCCGCATGTTTCAAACGTGCAGATGTGAGACCATTGCTTAAAAGGCCGGGCCTCGATAAGGAAGTTCTGAATAATTATCGGCTTGTGTTAAACCTACCATTTGTGTCAAAACTTCTCGAGAAAATGGTTGAACACCGTCTAAAAGATCACCTGGACATCAACAATCTACACGATTTTCACCAATCGGCGTACCGAAATAATTACTCAACCAAGACAGCTCTTGTGAAAGTCCAGAACGACATCGCAGAAGCTCTTGATCAAAAACGTGTAGTTGTCTTGGTCATGCTTGATCTGTCCAGTGTATTTGATGTTATCGACCATGGCATTATGTTAATGCCTCTTCAACACTCATTTGGTGTGATTGCAGAATACCTGGATTGGATGCGGCAGAACGCAATGTGTCTCTGTCGGTCCCGCAACTTCGTTTAACGCACATCTATGTTGCGGCGTGCCACAAGGATCTGTGTTGGGACCGAAACTGTACTGCATATACACTAAACCAGTTGGTGATATTATGAAGAAACATAATCTTCGCTACCACTGTTATGCAGATGACACACAAATATACTTGTCCATCAATCCTAACGAGAACTGGGCCAGTGAAAGGTCAGCCATTGAAGCCTGTGTGGCGGATGTTGGCGGGTGGATGAATAGAAACATGCTAACACTGAGCCAAGAGAAAAGCGAACTCATTGTGTTTTCGTCCAAACACCGAATACGTCGGGTGAACGACTTGTCCCTTACGATCGGAGGCAGACTATTACATGCTGTGCACGAGGATGGGACGATTCTAAGTAAATATAAATAGATGAACATTGTTGGACTCTCGATAAGCCAATGGCTTCCTTGTCCACTTGCCATCTGGGCCTTTGGCTTGGATGGCAAATCTTGTTAAATTGATGCCACTTCTCAAGAGCAACGACGACTGCCAGCATCTCTTTCCTTATAATGGCACACCTGGTTTCCGCGTCAGTTAAAGCACGACTGGCATAGGCGATTTGTCTGCCATCCTGGAGCAGGGCAGTTCCCAGGCCATAGTTGCTAGCATCACACTGAATGACCAGTTGCTTACTCAGGTCAAAGTAAAACAGAGTGGGTGCCTCAGCCAGGAGTTGTTTGAGTCTTGTGAAGGCTTGCTCCTGCGCATCACGCCACATCCAGTCAACATCACGCTGAGCTAGAGCAGCAATGGGACGGAAGACATCAGTCAGTTTAGGTACATGTCTCGCCAGGTAGGTTACTGTGCCTCTTAGTATCTCTACAGCTTCCTTGTCACCAGGTATCTCCATCTCCAGAACAGCTTCGACGGGTCGGATTTCATATCATCAGATGTGACCACATGGCCTGGGAACGGGATCTCATCGACATTGAAGCGACACTTCTGAAGGTTGAGTTTGATCCCACGCTCCATACATCTTTGGAGAAGCCCCTGGACCTTGATACAGAGATCAGAATCATCAGATCCATGGATAATGATATCATCAGCAACACAGTGCACGTTATCCAACCTTTCCAGTGCTTGTTGCAGACGCTTCTGGAAGATTTCACTGCTGACTTTCAAGCCAAAAGTTAGTCGACGCCAACGATAACGTCCAAACGGTGTTGCGAATGTGGTTAGCAGGCTTGATTCATCATCCAGTTCGCAGTGTAGATAACCTTGCTGCCGGTCACATACAGCAAACTTCCTGGAGTTCACAAGCTTTGGTAGAATGTCATCTAGCACAGGCAGTTTTTAGTGTTCACGTTTTAGAGATAGGTTGAGAGGTCTGGGATCAATGCAGATCCTTACAGCCCCTGAGCGCTTCTTAGCCACATACATTTTGTTCACCCAGTCAGTGGGTTGATCCACCTTGACTAAAACACCAGTGTGTTCTAGTCGGCCTAGTTCATGTTTCGCGGAACTGTTCAGTGATTCTCGTAGGGTACGAGGTGGTCTTACAACCGGTTCAGCATTTGGTTCCAGAGTGAGATGGATTTTGCCGCCAGGATCCAAGTGTACCATCAAACACGTCAGGATAGTCTTTAACACTAACAGTACGAGCAGTGCTAAATCCAGATACCCATAGTTCACTGTGATGAGCTTCAAGCTTTCAGCAGCCTTATGACTGAGTAGTGGAGTCAGTTCGTCACCATCCAGTATCACATAGTCCACATTGAACTTATCTCCAGTTGCAGGATTCACAGTTTTAGCACGTCACTTGCCAAGAGCTTCGGTCTTCATATTGTTCCACATCTTTAGAGTGACGGATTCTGGACGGATATCCTTATCCTCCACGTAATTCTTGGGTAGTATATTGACAATGGACCCGCAAACAATTTGCATTTCCACAGACTGCTTTCTGATCAGCATGTGGCAGAAGATGGGGCCATGATCATCCGAGCTGAGTGTGTGGACATCAGCAGTTACTGAACTAATGACACCATAACTAGAAGATGAGCTGTCGGAGTCATAGTCATTCTGTACACCATGTACAGTCGTTGAGCATTGTGTGGAGCCTCGGCAGTCATTGCGGCCCTTGCATGCATCGCAAGTTTTACCCCATGCAGGGCAGAGTTCCTTTTTCATGACATGTGTTTTATTGCAGAATTTACATTTTCTTGCGCAGTCTCGCTGATGGTCTTGTCACGATTGTTGCTTTCCGCTCTCCTCCGTGGTGTACGTCCCCGTGTAGCCTTTGTGACGGTCTCTCAGTAAACCGTCCTCCGTGGTGTACGTCCCCGTGTAGCCCTTGTGTGAGTTTTCGGTTTTGGCATTGTCAGTAATGCCAAGCACGATGCGGTCTCTCAGTAAACTGTCTCGAATGCACTCACAAAATTTGCAAGCTTTTGATAGGATGCGCAGTGCAGCAACGCAATCTTCAACAGATTCAGTAGCACCTTGGTTGCGGTTGTTGAACACGTAGCGCTCATGTGTCTCATTAGTCGTTCCCGCAAAATGAGCATCGAAACCAGCAATGACATCATTCAGTGTATGCGGATCAGGAAAACACATGCCATTGTACAGTGTCAGCACTTCTGGACCAATGGTGTGCAGGAATAATGCACACTGATATTCATCAGTTGGAGTGTTTAACTTTGCAACAATAGTGTAATTCTGCCACACCTGTTTGAACAGTTTCCTTTCATCAGCACCGCATCTGGTGTTAAGTGGTGCTGGGGGATTAACCCTGGCAGGTAAAGCAGGATTTTAGTATGCCATTTTTTTTTAGCGTCAGTGTGTAGCGTGTTCACGAACTTGAGCCACACTATGGTTCATAGCAGCACACACAGGAATAACACTATACTGCATCTAACCAGCAGTATAAATAGTCACAACAGTTACCGTTAAACTCGTTTAGTCTCAGAGCCAATGGATAGGCTTAGATCGAGCAGTAGCGCCGCCAATAACATTTTCGAGAGGCACTGGTTCGACTGTTCCCTGTGGCCACCATGTGAAGAGAGGTTGTTTACGTGTCTCATAATGTACAAACTCAGTCAAACACATTTAGCTCCAGGCAAACGTGGCATTAGCTTTATAAGTGGAAACCGAACAACGCCGGGAGCGGCTTCTTATTTTTACTTAACAGGGAGCGCTCCATATTAGATATTGTTACACATTTGACGCCGCATTAAGGTCCTCGGTGAACGGCCTCAACCGCGGTACGAAGCCTCTCGTCACCATAATGGCCTATTTTTGTCTTACGTTTGTAAGAACACATCATCTATGTGCGTTTGTATGTGTGTGTGCGCGTACGCGTGTATTGATGCGTAGAAATATAATTATTATTACTTATGGCAATAGTCCAGCAGGATGTCTTATGCGTCCGCGTATAAACAACTCTAGTTAATCGTTACTGTAAGGTTTCACGTAGTCCCATAACGCCGTGGACATAACGCCCTCCCTACGTGCGTTACCCTCACTTGAGGTGCGTTTTATCCCCAAGTATCCATTCAAACGTTTCATTTCCACAAATTTCATAATTATTATCGCCAGTCGTTTTCCGTTAACACACAATAACAACAATAAGCCCGTTGATATATCTAACCATCGGTATGTCTACCCATCGGTATGTTTCCATTCGCCAATTACCGTAGTTATATCACAACAATGGAATGTATGTAAATGTTTTAGTCTTTGATGTGAAAAATTATAAACATGTAAAACTTACGCTGTGACTGTTGAAGTTCGAACTGCGGCGTGGACAGGTGGCGTGCAGGCAGTAGTGAGTCATGTATGCACCAGATGGAGCCACCAAAACGCACATCAGAGAAAGAGGAGGTGGCCTTTCGCCCCAGAATGGGCTTTATACCCCATCCTATTCTATTTGGGCCAAAGTCACCTCAACCTTTCGGGTGACTTTGACCCAGCACAAATTAATTGAATTCGAATACCCTCCCTTGGTACAATTTTGCTGTCAAAGTGGTGGTCGTCTAGGGCCGGTAGGGTGTATTGCTCCGGGGGGGGGGGGTACTGCCATACCAAAGCGGTGGGGGTGTGCCGCCAGAGCCCCATGGAGCACATGGAGAGAGATAGAGAGAGAAATCAAGAAATTTATGGTCACCAAGAGAAAATTATTGAACAATTTATCTAATATCGGCGGAACGTTTTCATTGGGAGATTTCTTCTTCGATGAAAGAGAGAATTATCAGGTTTAATTGGGGCACAAAGAGATAAAATAAAAAAAAATTCTTCGGACACAGAGAGAAAAATGGCCAAAAAACAGGGGCACTTGCGCGGCACATACATGTATACCTCAGTGTAGGGAGTACCCCCCCCGGGTATTGCTTTATCACCGAGGATACCAGTTTTTCAGAGCGATCTTTTAAAAAATTAGCCAAAGTCACCCCACCCCTACCCCCACCCCACCCCCAAATACGTCAATGCAGAAGCGCGTATGCCGTCGCACACGTAATTGCTTTGATATGCGGCCTTTTATGTAATACCCGCTCTTCATACGCCATCATGTGACACTCAGTACTCCTACACATACTTGTATCGACCTTGCCGCAGAAGTCGCCATTTTGCCCCGGTAAACAACGAACAACGCCACGGCACCGATTCCGCGTAGACCGTCTGATTGTTTACATCCGCGAAGTGCGCGAAATAGCAGACGCTGACCTATCGCCTGTATAAACCACCCGTTTGTGTCTGGGGCGTCAGTGTACGCACGGACACCGGAGGTGGCGGCGTGAAATCACTGGACTGTTGATCGGTGAGTGTCGACGCTACCTGCGTTGACGTTGTCATTGACGCTGCTGAGGCTGAACGGGCCCGGTCGAGTGTCCGTGAACGTAAATAAACACAGAGTCGTCTGCCGTACTACGTGTGATCAGGTGAGAGTGCATCATTGCATCAAACAGCCAGGTGGTATGCCTAGCTGTGATAATATTATATAATGACACAATGATTGCAAGGTAAGAGTCGCATAGTGACGTGACAAAAAAAATTATTCATTTAGTGTGCAATAAATTGTGACAACGCATTATTATAATGACGAATGTCACAGTTAAAAAAGGTAAGCTTACATCTGCACTGGCTCATATTTCAGACTAATAGCTACACGCTTCTGTCACTCATGAAAATTATACTGTTGAAAAATCACCCAGTATCCGTAATCATCCTACCTTCTTACTTTGGGCGGGTCATGTGTGACTCCCCTTGGAAGGATTCACCAGTCTGCACCGGCTTAAAACCAGGGTGGGTGCTATTGATAGAAATAGACAAAACATTTCACCAGCATATAACTCCGGCGAGCACTGATTGAGTTCGCTGGCAGATCCAATACAAACTACTGAGTCTGACCCTGAAAGAAACTGTGTAACTCACCCAAAGAGGTCATGGTCATCACTAAATGCAATAAGATATTAAGTACGGTTCAAGGCTCAAACATACACACCTACCCGCAACCTTCGATCTGCGTCTGCTGGTAGTTCCGCAACATAGGCGGATCCAGAGGGGGGTCCGGACCCTCCCTTTTTTGAGTACCAAAAAAATCCATTACAATTGCATGTTAACGGGGGACAAAAAGCATTGCCACGAAACAACACAAGATCAAACTTGTAGCTTACTACATACAAATTCCTTAGTAGCAGTCCGACGTTTTCAGAAACTGATCTAGCGCAGGCGATATACATGGCGTCCAGGGGATCCCCAAAGTTATTCTTAGCATTATCAGTGACGTCGTCCATAGATTCACTGCACGCGCACACCACACGCACGTGTATACACACACGCCCACCTCATGTTTGACCATATCTCCCCTCGAAAGACTGAATATACTATGGGAATGTTTGGCGCTCATAGACGTGTTGGGTGCAGTTACTGGATTTGCGCTCGATTGCGCTGCGCAATCCTCGGATTCTCGAAAATCTGCAGATTGCGCTGATCCAGCAAATACGCCCAGCAGACGCGCTGGTCGTTTGACGAAAATCGTCTGCATCAGTTCTTCTTACCGGACTTTCAAGATAACAATTGGCATTTTTACAGTTAAAAACTTAAAAGTATCCTATCGTATCATCAACGTCTTTGAATATCTTAATCATTATAACAAGTAATACACGTTTTAAAATCACATTTCGCTGTCAGTGAGATCTTTTTAACAAAAACCAAGAGGAGTTATGTATTTTTTTAATGACTTTAAACCTGTCGGTCGTATTTCAAGACTGTATGCTGTATGTTTGGTATTATGACAGTAGCCCCTACTAAATATTTCATTTAAGCCAGACATATGCTAGAAGTTACCTATCTACGTCATCCGTTTAGGCCAGCCTTATGCTATATTTATCCAAGGAAAGCATGCCCCATGAACTTAATCAATTAATTAATTAATTGAGCCAGTTCGACCAGAAGATGTACAAGAAAAACGTTCACGTCCTATAGAGCAATGGAGAAACAGTTGCATTTTGTTGAAAACAAACTTGCCACTTTGAGGCCATAGGGATGATTGGACAAGTACATCGTCCAACAGGGAAACTTCTGGGCAATTCTGGAGATGATGGCCAAACGCGACGGCACACTCCGAGAACATATTGAGACCAGAAGGAAGAATGCGCAGTATGCATCAAGAATCATCCAAAATGAGTTGGTAAACAGGAGATTATGTCAGTGTGCTTGAGGATGCTGGTTGACTGTAAAGTCAAAGAATTCTTTTTTTATTTTATATATCTTTAGAGAGCAACGGTGGAAGCTATAGCTCATGCTGTCATAGAGTGTCTGAAAGATGATAACATAACAAGGGTCAGAGATATGTTGGTGAGCAGTGTATGTCCTCGGATAAGGCTGGCATGCAGGCGAGGACAAAACTGTTATACCCACGAGCTATGTATGTACACCGCAGCAGCCATGTCCGCAATGAAAGCATCGCCTGTGCCTGTAGACTACCTGCCATCCGGAATATGGTCGACACCCTTAATACAGTATTCTTTTTTTCGATCTGTCCCCCAAACGACAACGATTCCAGGAACGAATCCTAAAATATCTGGCACCAGATCTGAGGAATTTGAAACTTGTCGGTATGTGCAAGACCAAATGAGTGGAGCGTCGCACATGCTACGACACGTTTTATGACATGGATGAGTTCCTGTGTGAATGTCTGGATGCCGTACTTAATCCGTTTCAATATCATGACATCTACGAAAAGGTTGCATAGACTGGCAGTTGGGATGAGGAGACCACGACGAAGGCGCAAGGGCTGCTAACCAGTCTCACATACCATCATCGCATTCATCACCACCAAGAATGTTTTGGAGAATGTCAGGCCCATGGCCTCCAAACTTCAAAAGAGGGACTTAGACATATAACAAGCGTACAGTATGATCGACCAAACCAGGGAACGAATGATAACGATGAGACAAACGATAGATACGAGTACAGTGTATAGTACAAAGATGTTACACGTTTAGTCACACTTCTTGGTACATCCATCTCAGCACCAAGGATACCCCGATCGTCCCGACAGATGCAAAGAGCCAATGCCCATCCAGTACATCCCCACGGGAGCACTACCTGCGCAATCTGGAAATCCCGTTTTGCGACCACCTGTCTGCCGAATTCCACAATCGATTTAACCCAGAATGCAGGAAGGGTATATAGATTCTTGCTCTACTCCCCGGGATAATTAAAGAGACGGGAAATGTACAATATGTTGTGGACGGATTGATGTTCTTGGAGTCAGATATGCCAAACGTCTCTTCGCTGCGAGGAATGGCAGCGCTATTTGAGAATCACAGAGCCCACACAGTCATCGTCCTCGCCTAAACTGATTGAATGTATCGAGCACGCAGATGAAGGCATATTCCCGAACATCCGCATCTGTTGAGGATCGGTTCCACTCTTCCTGTTGGAAGTTGTGAGGCAGAGCGTTCGTTCCCCTGCCTGCAACTGGTCAAAACCTACCTACGCAACAGGATGGGGGAAGATCGGCTTTCTGGGCTCACCCCGATGAACATGAACCACGGCCTGGAGATTGATTTGGAAGCAGTTTGTCAAATGTTCATAGAAAGGAACAAATAGAAAATGTTCTCAAGTTACATATTGTATCAATAATCAACGTGACTCAAACCAGGTGGGCTAATATTATCACAATGGAAAAGGCAACGAGTACTGGAGCTTGATGTATAATGATTAACAGATCTGCTGATGGACAACAGTTATAGAAACACAGGTGATATAAACAGAGTTTCTAGTATCTAGTTGTGTCCAGCACCCGGCAACATTTTATTAACTGACTATTGTCTGCATAATTATATTGTGGTTAGAATGTTACGGTCTTTTATTCAACTAGTTAGCCTTTTCAGAACTGTTTCGCCAAGCTGACCTCGGTGGTTCTTTAACGTCCCAAATTGAGACGGGACCGACATTAACGTGATCATCGAGTTACGAGGGATACGCGGTCCACAGTGTTGAGAGCCAGGTTTATAAACCAAATCTACCGTGTCCGGTTTGCGTCTTGAATTCAGAACTATGGCATGAAAGGTGGATGTGCTAATCACTACATTTATATTTTGGGGTTTGTATTATAAGTACACAATTAGTTATGTCAAACTGCTCTTCTTTCTACGGTGTATGTATTTCTATGATGCATTTTAATTTACATGGCTCAAAGGTAACAGGAAACGTTTCAATCTACCAGTTTGCACTCACTGTTGTTACATGGTATTACTACTTTTAGCAGAATGTCTCCCGATTCACATTCAGATCATGAATCAAATGGTGCGCTTTATACAGAGTAGTTTATATACTTTGGATAGACTCTCTTGAGAGGGCGATTTAGCCTTTTGTGGGTATTGGTTTATATATGTCTGACAGTTTCAGTTACACTTTGTCTCAGTTCAAACTTGATGCCACGACTTTCTGTAATATGAAATCTAACTACTTTTATTATATCATTCAGAACCACTATCAGAAGGGGCTGGATGAGAAACTATTAAACACAGTTTCTTGGCAAAGGATGTGCTGAGTAATATAGAGAATGCGTGTAGCAATGTTTTAGTCAAAGATGCGTTAGGCCCTTTGTGTGCAAAGATATTAGCTTTTTTACTAAACACTTGCATTACTATAGTTGTTTTAGTCAACATTGCAATAAATGGCATATGACAGACGTTTAATATTGTCTTTTCGTTTGGACATTTTCAGACCCACCGCATTTTCTTCGTTGGAACAGGCCTACCTACAGGTGTAAATGAAACAAAATCCGCTGCATTTTGCAGAAACTTTAGACTCAAAAGAAAATTTGACATTCGAAGTTATACTTATGTGACGAATGCAAGAAAATACACAGGACTACTTTGTCACGATTTTGATATTTTCAGAAAATCCGTATTAAAACGGGAAACGGCTAAAGGCCGTATTCCTCCCGAAAATCCGTATTGTATACAGAAAATTCGTACGATGTCGCATGTCTGAATTTTGGGTTGATTTCCCGGGTGAGCCTCATGAATGTTGATTAGTTGAATGATGTCATCATGTAGCGTAGATTCCAAGTTTCGTCTTAGTACAACATTTTATTTAGATCAAACCACTATGAAACATAAACAATTGCTGTTTAAAGTTACGTCGGCATTATTTTTCCATTTTTATGCCCAGTAAACCATATAGGAAATATCTCACCAAAATGTATGGGTCTTTAGCTTCATTTTGATGCATAGTTCAATGGTGAAATGCGAATGGCTCACCAGAAAAAAACGCTAAATACGCATGCGTGGACGGCCAAAATGTGCCGACGCTGGCGGATGCTTTGCGCACATTACTGGTGTTTACATGCATTGACGCAGAAATATATGTAGTTTTTAATGGGTATTGTCTATTGATAATAATATTGCGGAGTCTTTCGATTAATTGCATTCAAATTGGAAGACGTTGGCGGTATCCTACGATCTCGCCCGGCGACCCGGATGCGACTGCGACCCTGGCCATGTTAATCTCGCCTCTCGGCCCATCGATGAACTGTTTGCTAACTTTCTGTATCTATATTTTCTCACCTGGTTATCTCACTTTCAGGGATGTATGGTGTTTTGATGAATTTTGTAATAAGCTTAGTGATGCATTAAAAAAAAATATATAGTTAATATTAAACAGCGATTCTTATCAGACTGGCGATAATCTGTTGTAATTTTACCGACTTTCAACTTGCATTGTATCAGTTCAGTTAGGATGATTTTACTGAGTGCAGAGAAAAACTATTATTTTTGTCTTCACGTGTTGTGATATATTTCTTAAAGTTTTACAAGACTGAATGAGTTGTCTTCACGTGTTGTGATATATTTCTTAAAGTTTTACAAGACTGAATGAGTTGTCTTCACGTGTTGTGATATATTTCTTAAAGTTTTACAAGACTGAATGAGTTGTCACAGTTACTCTTCGTTCTTCGATAATTTATTTTGTTATTTTTAATTACTGAATGCCTTTGTTATCTCAGTTTTTTGTGAGTGTGTTGCTGTTCTTGTAAGCTGTAGATACTTCAGTGTAGCCAGGCCCTTAGCCAGAAAAAAAAATTCCGCCTGTCTTGAACATTCGAAAGGGTGTAGTCTTAAACACGTGTAGTCTTAAACACGCGAACGGCTTCCGCCTCTATGACAGCCATTATTGGCCCAACTGATTTTTTTTAATGGCAAGCCAATGCTGGTTGATATAATGACAGGCATTATTGGCCCATTTATTGTTGTACTGTGGCCTGATGTTGCTGCTTCCCTGTCTTGTCACTATGTTTAGGGTACCTCCCCTCACTTGGTTTTGCGTCGAATCTCACTCGATTGACACTTGCAAGGGATACAGTGCAGCCTGTGGCGCCCTCTGGCGAATGAAACTGCCTAGCATTTTCTTTCACCATTGTCATGTTCACGGCTACTTCTGATTATGAAGCACTTTTCTACTTCAGTTTATCTGCTATGAAAAAAAAATAGTTTATGACAAATTTGATTCCAATTTCATCTACCAAATAAGAGTAATTACTTTTTGTCACAACCACTTACTGGTTTTCTAGTGAAAACCTAACTTTAAAATTAATGCAAAAAGTCATATCCTAAATTTCCTGAAAACATTTGTTCGGGGAATGAATCTTCATGACTTCCAGATGCAGTGACATGCAATTGTGTGCATTTGATTAAATATATTGTAAACATTTCAACCTGATCATATATAGTTTCCCTTACATGGTATGTAAAGAACAACTTCATAATTGAAATCAGCAGTGAGATAAACCCCTGAAATGATATGCTACACTTACAGTTATATCATGGTCAGCGAAAGTCCGAGCGCCACTCCACTTAAAATAATGGTGGCCATCTTGATTATTTACAACAAAGGTCAGGGTCAGCATAATTGCATGACCCCATTTTCCTTGCTTTGTCTGCATTTGAGTTTATATATTCAAGTTTACAGCATGTGCAAGTTTTATACAAGACAAAACAAATATGTTGCTATCACCTCATTAAACATTCAAGATGGCTGCCACTTTGACTTGCTTCTGATTGTGATATTGTAAAACGGAGGTTATCATCTCGTCTGGCACGCAAAAAACCTATCGGTGGTGGAGATGTTCTAATTATACCATTATTAAGGTAGCCGGGGGCGGCTATTATAGGATTTTCTTGAATTGAGTAATTTCAGTAGAAGTTTTAAGATAGATTAACCATTTTTTCACAGATTGTAGAAAAAATACTACATAATATTCCAGATTAATAAAAATCTGGATGTTTTCATTTATTTGGTTGTTACAAGATTTAAAAAAAATTATAAATGTGAAAAAAAATAGCCACAAAATGTAAAATTATATCGTTTTGAGAAAATCCCCAGAGATAAATCGCATACAATTAAATATGACTATGACAGTGTCACTGATAACTTTACGGAACATTTTGGTTAACATAAAGGAATTACGTGTGCTACACCACCATGAATAAGTTTGCAAAAGTTGAATGACAGCCTAAAGTGGCAGTGTATTTTTGACACAAACCCTTCATCAATTGTAAGTCATTCGCGTAATTTTGCCTACATTTAAGACGCGTCCATACACCAAATTGCAGCTTAGTAAGTGGTGTAGATTTTCTAAAAAAAGTAAATTATGCATCATTTCCTGGTTGTTAGTAATAACGTAAATGTCAATAGATACGTGTATCATACTTGAAATGTGACGTTTTTCATTGGATTTTTACGTATTGTAGACAAAGCATAACAGCCATTTATAATATTGACATGTCCCCTTAATTTGTCGCCACAATGGCCCTTCAATCTGTATTTGACAAACACGTAGCAGGGCGTGTTTACGATCGTTTTGATTGGCTCATTATCCGCCGGGCCACCAGATCACATCTACGTGGCCGTTTCCGTTATGGCTTCAAAAGCACAATAAACTATGTTAGCGCTGATATTTGCTGGAGTCACAGTAACCAGGCGATATGTTCCGTGTACACGGCGAACGAATGAATAAAGCTGGTTCAAAGATCGCCGCGCACGCGGTCGTTACTATGGAAACATCGTCAGCGTTTCTAAGAAGTCCAAAAGGACGGTTTTTTAAGGATGGACTGGTGAAATACGACGTTAGTGCCGGGTGATTACTTGTGGTGTCGACGTTCAGTTAAATATTTCCTAGTATGTTATCAGGGGAAAAAATGGAAAAATTAACTGACACGTTAGCCACCCCAACTACCTTAAAGATAGACTCATTACAAAGTTGGATTTATCGTCTTCTAGAGTTGGGAGTCACACAGACTCCTATCAAGGAGTCCAGAAGATGAAACAAGGAGTCTCAGTCACACAGACTCCTACCAAGGGCTGTATAAAGAGTCCGGAGGATGAAACAAGGAGTCTCGGACTCAAGGACTCCTACCAAGAGCTGCATGAGGAGACCGGAGGATGAAACAAGGAGTTTTGGACTCACGGACTCCTACCACGGGTTGTATGAGGAGTCCAGAGGATGAAACAAGGAGTCTCGGACTCACGGACTCCTGTCAAGAGCTATATGAGGAGTCCAGAGGGTGACACAAGGAGTCTC
Source organism: Lamellibrachia columna (assembly GCA_963662155.1). Taxonomy (NCBI): domain Eukaryota; kingdom Metazoa; phylum Annelida; class Polychaeta; order Sabellida; family Siboglinidae; genus Lamellibrachia; species Lamellibrachia columna. Next base: position 3,664,428 of record OY759270.1, on the reverse strand, counting down.
AGACTCACAGACTCCTGCCAAGGGTTGTATGAGGAGTCAATAGGATGAAACAAGGAGTCTCAGACTCATAGAATCCTGCCAATGGCTGTGTGAGGAGTCCAGAGGGTGAAACAAGGAGTCTCAGACTTACAGACTCCTGACAAGGGCTATATGAAGAGTCCAGAGGGTGAAACAAGGAGTCTCAGACTCACAGACTCCTGCCAAGGGTTGTATGAGGAGTCCAGAGGGTGAAACAAGGAGGCTCAGACTCATAGAATCCTACCAAGGGCTGCATGATGAGTCCTGAGGCAAATAAAAATGTGAAGAAAAAGAAAGAATAAATGCATATGTGTAGATTAAAACAAGTTTCATTCAGCTATGTAATTGTGTTTTGTTTGAATGTTTGTGACATAATTTTACTTCCCTGAATCAACTTGTGGAAACATTCAAAAGGTGATACCTAGGTGAACGGGTATGCAGGCATTGACATTAAGCTTTTGTATGCAGTATATCTTAAAAGTTACTGGTCCGACAAAAAGTTACTGGCCCAAAATGCCATGAGGATAAAGCATTTAGAAAAACATACAATGTTTGCAATACATCGCATTACCAATCGAAGGATGTGAGTTTGGTCGTTATTTCTTTCACTCTTGGTGATTTACTTTTATATTTTCTGCCAGTTTTCCACAGGCAGATAATCTTGTTGCTGGAAATCTTTGAGAATCGGATGCTGCTGTCGAAGCCGCAGCGCGTCGCATTTTGAGAACAACATTGTCAACAACGCCAACGGGTGATGTCGCCCCGTATCGGGTTACAGCTAGCAATAATAAAAATACGATGGGCGAATGGGAACTAACACTGTAGGGGCCAGGCATGGTTTATATAGGCATGGGTTATATGTAAATCCGATTTTTTTTATATTTAAAAAAAATCATGATTTTTGTCAACCCTGGTGACACCCCTACGGGTATTCGCATGATACGCACGAACATGATCGAAGTGTCTCCGACATTCTTTGCCGCATCAAAGACCACTGTGTACGACACCGGATCTGTGACGTGACCAGTTGTTCCGACCAACCAGTTGAGCTCTGGGCCGAACTTCTTGACATACACGCTGTCTCCAGGCTCAAAGTGTCGTTCGTGTGCCCTGCGGTCATTCGTCTCTTTCATCTGCTTCTGTTTCTTGTGAATCTTCCCCGGCAGACTCGGGTGTAGGAGATCCAAACGAGATCTCATCTTCCGATTGTTGAGAATTTCCATTGGTGACTTGCTAGTTGTTGACTGCGGAGTTCTACGATAGTCAAAAAAAATCTCTGCAATTTCACTTCCATGTTGTCTCCCGCTATTTTGGTGATGCCTGATTTTACGATCTGTACTTCCCGTTCTCCAAGGCCATTGGATGCTAGATGGTACGGAGCTGAGGTTACATGGACGATTCCTCAGTTTACTCACTGTTGCAGTCAATGTTGTCGAACTCGTGATGTGAGTCTCGATCCATTTGGAAGTTGTGTCAACTGCTACCAACAACATCTTACCGAGAAACGGTCCAGCATAGTCAATATAGATGCGAGTCCACGGTTTTTCTGGCCACTCCCAGGGATGCAGTGGAGCAGCGGGTGGTGACTTGTTATGCAATTAACATGTGTCACACCTTTGAACCATCTTCTCCAGGTCTTTGTCCATTCCAGGCCACCAAACATAACTGCGTGCGAGGCCTTTCATTCTGTTGATTTCTGGATGTGCTAGATGTAATTGTTGCATCACTTCTTGACGACACTGTGGGGGAGTAATCACTCTTGCACCCCACAGTACACATCCATCTTGCACACTCAACTCGTCTCTTCGGCATTTGTATGGTGCAAACTGTGCGTCATTTTCTCCAGCTGGCCAGCCGCGCATCAGGTATTCACAGACGTGAGCTAGCGTTGGATCGCGACCAATGTATCGACTGAGTTGCTCCGCCCCCACTAGTGAGCAGTCCAGTTCATCTATCAACAAGACGTGTTCTTCTGACTCGCTTTTCACTGTAACTGTCAGTGGCAGTCTACCGAGACAATCAGCATTGCAGTGACCTGTGCCAGCTTTGTAGTGAATGTTGTATTCATATCCACACAGAGTGACAGCCCACCGTTGTATGCGTGGTGACGCCGTAGTTGGAACTTGCTTCAGTTCACCGAAAAACGACACCAATGGCTTGTGATCCGTAATGATCTCAAACGACCGGCCATACTGATGCTTGTGAAACTTCTTCAGTGCAAACATTACTGCAGTTCCCTCCTTATCTAGTTGTGAGTAGTTCTTTTCAGCAGCGTTCAGGGTTCTTGATGCAAATCGCACAGGTCGTTCAATACAGTCTTCCATGACGTGCTACAGCACGACTCCGAGTCCGTAATTCGAGGCATCGCACTGCAGCACTATCCGCGTACTCGGGTCATAGTGTGCTAACACTTTAGCCAACAAGAGGAGTTCTTTCGCTCTTTGGAAACTCTGCTGCTGACTCTGCTGCTGTTGCGAACCCCAGAACCACTTCTGACCCTTGTACAGCAGCTTGTGCTAGAAATCTACCGTATTCATTCAGTAGACTTAAAAATGCCTGGAGTTCTAGCACGTTCTCCGAAGCCATCACTTTCTGGATGGCCTCAACCTTGTATTCTGCTGGATGCAATCCATGTTGGTCAATCTTGTGACCCAAGTACACCACTTCGTCTGCGAAGAATGTGCGCTTTTCTCTCTTGAGCCGCAATCCTGCTTCTTCTAATCTACCCAAGACCAGATCCAGCGTTTCTAGGAGTTGGGCCTTCGTCGCACCCGTCAGGATGCTGTGGTCAAAGTATACGGCGACACATGATATATACTGTAAGATATTTTTCCATGCTGCGCTCCAAAATAGCGGGTGCCGAATTAATCCTGTACGGGAGGAAATTGTAATGGAAAAGTCCTCTGTGGGTATTCACTGTGGCATACTCCTTCGATTTGTTATCCAGTGGAAGTTGTGAGTATGCGTGGCTCAAATCCAGCTTATTGAACTGCTTTTCTCCTGTCAATTTCTCGCACAGGTCATCCAGTGTTGGAATGGGGTATTGTTCAAGATGTGAGACTATATTCACAGTCAACGTTAGTCCCCGCACACCCGCACCTTGCCATCCGCTTTGAGAACTGGAACTATCAGCTGGCTGGCTGAACTGGCTCCATCACGTTTGTGTGCACCAACCGGTCCAACACTTGCTCCGCTTTTTTCTCATGGCGTAGGGAACCGGTCTTGCCTTGAAAAACTTGGGTGGTTTTCCCTCATCCACGTGAATCTTTGCGGGAAACCCCTTTAGTGTGCCAAGTTCTTCCCTGAAGACTTGTGTGTGCTTCTGCAGAACTTCTGCCACAGATACTCTCATGCAGCATACTTTATGCCAATTGAGTTTAATGCGTTTCAACCACTGTAGACCAAATACTGCTGCTTTGTCTTTTTCTCTCGTTACTATCAACGGTAGATTTCTCACTTGTTGGTCTTCATACTTCACAGTTACCAGAATCTTCCCGACCAGTTCAACCGTCTGGTTCTCGTATGTCTTCATGACAATACCAGCTGGTTTCAGTGGCAGATGACTCAGGTGCTTACGACACAAGTTCTCCTGAAGCAATGACACGTCTGCTGCTGTGTCCAGCTGCATGTCAAAATTGGTGCCTTCAATGCACACAGGCACCCTGATGCCAGTGCTCTTCAATGCAGTGTATGTGCTGTATACTCCAAAGTGGTTATCACCACCCTTGGGTGCTTCTTCGGTAACGGCACGAACACGCGGCTTGCCTTTACATGCCTTCGACCTTGCGATATGGCCCCTTTTTCCACAGCGGAAATATTGTTCTGACTTAAACTTACATGTCTGCGGAACATGTTCCCACAACAACGCAAACATTGTTGTCCTGTGGCCTGGTGTTGCTGCTTCCGTCATGTCACTATGTTTAGGGTATCTCCCCTCACCTGGTTTTGCGGCGATTCTCACTCGATTGACACTTGCAAAGGATACAGTGCTGCCTGTGGCGCCCTCTGGCGAATGAAACTGCCTAGCTTTTTTTCACCATTGTCATTTTCAAGGCTACTTCCCAGGCCCTTAGCCAAAATAAAATGTTGCCCGTCTTGAACATTCTAAAAGGTGTAACCTTAAACGCGCGAACGGCTTCATTTTTGGCCCAACTGATTTTTTCATTGGCAAGCCAATGCTGGTTGATACGATGGCCCATTTGATTTTTATACTGGTAAGCCAATGCAAATTGAGCAAATGTCAAATGACATTATTGGCCGTATTAGGTTTTTTCAATAGCAGGCCAAGTCCGGTTTAGCCATTATTTGCCCAATCGAGTCTTATTAGCTATGCAGCGAGGTTGGCATTATCACCTGCACAGTAATAATAGTAGAAAAACAGCCAACACATGAAGGTTCATGAAAAAACAACATGAAACTTTATTTTAAATATATAAACATGGAAGTAATGTTTGAAACATCTGAAGAATTTAAGTACATGCATGTAAATACGTCTAATATGAACAAATATTATTACAATTACATTAAAATTCAAGTGCTTGACACTAAAAGTAAAGCAATACAACACATAAAAATAGAAGATATAGCACTCAGTAATACAATTGGTTTTGAATGTAATACATTGAAACATTACTTCTTTGACAAAACAGCAATCATCCAGATTCTGTGTTGCATGTTGGACAAAAAACAATAGTAATTTACTATTTGAACACAGCCTAATCATTCGTGGTTTGCCTGCCGTTTGGGTTTTCTTTCAGTAACCGGGAAACTGCTGCTGATAGTATGGCCTACACGTCGATTATGTATGTGAATCGGAGCCCGAATCAGACTCAGTTTCGAAGTCGACCGCCATCGCGCTTGGCAACTGCAGAGTGCCAGCGGTTGGCAACAATAGAGTAGGGTCTCGGTTACTAGCGGCAGGCACATCAACATTATGGATCTCCACCAACGTAACAAAGGACGCTGACTCGGACTGTTCAGGGACAAACGCAGGAACGCTGCTTTTATTCACATTTACAAAAAAGGCATCGAATATGATCGATTGTCGTGACCTTTGACGTTGACATTTGGACAAAAAACAAACTATTGTTTTTTGTCCAAATGTTGACATTTCGTGTGTAGGGGATGTACTACAGTGAAATGTCTGCAGGAGCAGGTGCTTGAGCTAAGGCGTATGATTTTGATGATGACAGAGCAGGGTGAGACAGAAGTGAACAGAGGTGGTGAGAATGATGAGAGCAGAGGTGGTGAGACCGAGGAGAGCAGAGGTGGTGAGACCGAGGAGAGCAGAGGTGGTGAGACCGAGGAGAGCAGAGGTGGTATGACCGAGGAGAACAAGGAGAGCAGTGGCAATGTGAGGGAGAAAGCTGGTAAGAAGAAGAAAGATGACAGAAGGCAAAGAATGCAACAAAAGAGAGGTAAACGGGTGAGTGGAGAGGGATTGCCAGGTGGTAAGACGGTAAAGGTTGATAATAGGAGAGAAAGGGGGCATACTAGTAGTGCGCAACAGGAAAGGAGCTTTGCCGATGTAGTATCACAGGGGAAAGCGAGGAAAGCCCGGGTATTTATGGGGGATTCCATCATTAGGAAAGTGGATAAAATTGTAAATAGAGGAGATGACATAACAGTATGCCTACCAGGGGCAAAAGTAGAGGATATAGCAGAGAAGGCAGGACAGGTCATGGGTGGTGGCACGGGAGGTGCTGTTCTCGTGCATGTGGGAACGAACAATGCAGATAAGGAGGGAACGTCAGCCATCATTGGTAAGTACCGGAGGTTGATCAAGACACTTAAAGAGGCAAGAGTTGGGCAGATCGTATTGTCGGGGATATTACCAACAATGGGAGGCAGGGGTGAGGAATATAGGAACTGTAGAAGGATGGCGATCAACACACAGGTACAGAAGGTATGTATGGAGGAGGGAGTAGGCTTCGTAGACATGTGGTTAAACTTTGTGGGAAGAGGTGACTTTTTCATGAGAGATGGACTTCATCTGACAGGGAAGGGCGCTGCAGTTCTTGCATGTGAGTTTGTCAGAGTTGTTGACGAGGGCACAGGTACCATAGATTATTTAAACTAGATGCACAGGGGGAACTGACAGAGAAAACTCAAAGGAGTACTACTACAAATACACATCCAAAGAAATGTTCACCAATAATTTCAGACAATGAACTTAAATGTGTATGCTTAAATGCCAGGAGCATAGTAAATAAAAAAAAATGAGTTAGACATTATGGTAGCAGATATTGATCCTCATGTAATAGGCATCACAGAATCATGGGCAAATGAAGATATAATAGATGCTGAGTTAGCACTGACAGGCTATGTAATGTTTAGGAAGGATAGACGAGAAAGAAGGGGAGGTGGAGTAATTTTGTATATTAAAGAATCTATCCAAGCATATGAAATTACACTGAAAAGTGAAGCAGATAGTGTGGAAGCAATTTGGTGTAACATAGTTACCAGGAACTCAACATTAACAATAGGAGTAGTTTATCGTAGTCCTAACATAGGACAAGAGGAAGATGTAAAATTACAAAAGGCGATAAGGGAGGTGAGCAAGGGAGAATGTGTTATAATGGGTGATTTTAACCATGGCCATATACAATGGGAATCATTAGAGAGTGCTGGAGGTGACGACCATCAGTTTCTACTTCTAACACAGGATTGTTTCCTTACTCAACATGTCTTGGAACCAACCAGAGGTGGGAATGTGTTAGATTTAATTTTGTCTTCTCAAAATGAATTAATTGACAATGTTAAAGTACACGAACCTTTGGGTTCAAGTGACCATAACCAAATCCATTTTAATATAAAAGTAAAAACAGGGAATACATATAAAAAACAATGGAGGAGGAACTTCAACAAAGGCAGATATAAAGTGATGAGAACATATCTAGCAAATATAGATTGGAATAATTTGCTGAAGAACAAGACAGCAACAGAATGCTGGACTTGTTTAAAATATGAGATTGAGGGCATTATTGAGAAATTTATTCCATTAAGAAAACAAGGGAAAAGATCCAGGAAAAAACACCTGTCAAAAGAAGCTATTAGAAAAATTGCTCACAAACAGATGCTGTGGAAGGTCTATAAACACACAGGAAATGTAGAAGACTACACCAACTACAAAGAGGCACTTAACCTAGCTACTACTGAAATTAGAAAATCTAAAAGAACCTTTGAACAAAAATTGGCAGGTAATATTAAAAATGACAGCAAGAGTTTCTATGCTTATGTAAGGAGTAAACAGAAAGTTCGAGATAAGGTCGGACCACTGGAAAGCAACAGTGAAAACATAATTTCAGATGGGTTCCAAATGGCAGAGGTCCTGAATGAGTATTTCAGCTCAGTTTTTACCACAGAAGATATCAGCTCACTTCCAGTTCCATTGACTAAATTTGAGGGCAATACATCAGAATATTTAGGGCAGTTATTTGTAACTCCTGAAATGATAGCAAAGAAAATTAAGAAGATGAAAGATAATAAATCACCTGGAGTTGATGGGATACCACCAAAACTGCTAAAGGAAATTGTTGATCAAATTAGTACACCACTTGCAAACTTATTTAACTTGTCACTAGAAGAAGGAATAGTTCCTTCAGAATGGAAAGAAGCAAACATTACGCCGTTGTTTAAGAAGGGATCGAGGAAGAAGCCAGAAAATTACAGACCAGTGAGTTTAACATCAGTTGTATGTAAATTACTTGAAACATTAATTAGAGACCACATGGTGGAATTCCTCATAAAACATAAATTAATAAATACATCTCAACATGGATTCCTAAAAGCAAGGTCATGTCTAACCAATCTCTTATGTTTTTTAGAAGAAATTACAAAGTGGGTAGATCACGGGTCACCAGTGGATGTTGTCTACTTAGATTTTCAGAAAGCTTTCGATAAAGTGCCACATCAAAGATTGTTACTTAAACTAAAAGCCCATGGTATAGGCAATAATGTAATCAACTGGATAGAAAAGTGGCTTACACACAGAAGACAGAGAGTAATAGTAGATGGTAAGATTTCAAACTGGAAATCGGTTTTGAGTGGGGTACCACAGGGATCAGTGTTAGGCCCTATACTGTTTTTAATATATATAAATGATTTGGAGGATGACATATCTAGCAAAGTACTCAAATTTGCAGATGACACAAAAGTATTCAGAAGGGTTACTAATGATACAGATAAACAAAGTTTACAGGATGATCTAGAAAAATTAGTTAAATGGTCAGAAAAATGGCAAATGTTATTCAATTTTGGGAAGTGTAAATGTATACACATAGGACATGGAAATATGGATGAGGAATATAAAATGGGGGATGCTGTACTAGGTAGAACCACACAAGAAAAGGATTTAGGAGTAACATTTAATGCTGACATGAAAGTTTCAGAGCAATGTGGGATTGCTGCTTCGAAACGAAATCAAATTCTAAGCCTAATTAGGAGAACTATCACGTATAAGGAGAAACATCTAATTGTACCCCTGTACAAAGCAATAGTTAGACCACATTTGGAATATTGTATTCAAGCATGGAGGCCATATCGTAAAAAAGACATAGATAAGCTAGAAAGAATACAACGAAGAGCAACTAAGATGATTCCAGAATTAAGAGACCTTAGTTACGAAAGTCGCTTATTACAATGTGGTTTGACAACACTAGAGACCAGGAGACTAAGAGGAGACCAAATAGAAGTGTTTAAAATAGTGAACGGTTATGAGGATGTTGATAGGAATATGTTCTTCAAACTAAAAGAAGGCAGTAGAACCAGAGGACACAAAGCAGCATTAGTTAAGGAGCAGTGTAGGTTGGACATGAGAAAGTACTCTTTCTCACAGAGGGTGATAAATGAATGGAACAAACTGCCAAATGATTGTGTTAATGCTAGTAGTGTGAATATGTTTAAAAATAGAATTGACAGATATCTGATAAGGGCGGGCTACACATAGATGAGAAAATTGTTGGACTCTCGATAAGCCAATGGCTTCCTTGTCCACTTGCCATCTGGAACTTGTTGTTCGAGATGGCAATCTTGTTAAATCTTGTTAAAATCTTGTTAAATCACATATTTTCACTCACTCTCGCTTGGCAGGTGCCATTTTGAACTTGCCCCACGACATCCGGGTCACGGGATTGTTTCTTCAAATGAGAGCGCCAATGGATAGGCACAGAGAAAGGCCGTAGAATCGCGTTTCCCAACCAATGACGTACACGATTACAATAAATAGAGATCAGCTGCAGTATCATTCTTTTATCCAACGATGTGAAGGTTAAAATATATAGTCTTATAGATCTGCGGTATTCGCTATTCTGCCGCCGACAACATTGCTCGAGACAACACACCACTTCAATATAAAACAGTCATTATTTTATTTAGGAACACACAAAACGCTACATCCGGTGCCAGCCTTCAGCCCAGGGCCGGGGTGTGCAAATGATATGTTCGATCACAACTAAACTATCTCAGAATCCTACCTTAAAGATTTGTGAAATGTAACACCTTATGTTATGGTGTTCCCTTATTCCTATCTCTAGAGGAAGTTACTTTTTTAGTAATCGTCTTATCAAAACATTATTTCTTGGTATTTTATTATAACGTTTCGTAATAATATTACCTGGTACATACATGTATCACCTGGTACATGCATGTATCACCTGGTGCATGCATGTATCACTTGGTACATACATGTATCACATGGTACATGCATGTATCACCTGGTACATGCATGTATCACTTGGTACATACATGTATCACATGGTACATGCATGTATCACGTGGTACATGCATGTACCACGTGGTACATGCATGTATCACCTGTTGCATACATGTGTCACATGGTACATGCATGTATCACGTGGTACATGCATGTATCACCTGGTGCATACATGTATCACATGGTACATGCATGTATCACGTGGTACATGCATGTATCACGTGGTACATGCATGTATCACCTGGTGCATACATGTGTCACATGGTACATACATGTATCACTTGGTACATGCATGTATTACCTGGTACATACATGTATCACCTGGTACATACATGCATTTAAAGCTCCTTATTTTTTATTTTGAAGTGGTTCAATTGTTTAGTGCTTGCCCCGTGACCAGGAATTACAGGATTTAGACCCCTGCTCTCTTGACCAGGAGGTACAGGGTACGGACCCCTGGCCAGCGGCCCACCCAGTCATTTAATAAAAATGTGTACAGTCTGCTGGCTCATCTAGCACCAGGCAAATGGTTATATAGGAAGTCGGAAATATGTGTCTAGCCTTTAGGGTGAAAAAGTCAAAATCTTTAGGGTGATTCAGTTCGTGTCTTTAGGGAGATACAGTCAAAGCCTTTAGGGTGATACAGTCAACGCCATAGGTCCCTATTTTTGGTGTCTATGCCCAGGGAAGAACAAATATCCCACACAAGGGTCATTTGTAGTAGCCCTAGAATATATATATATATATATATATCACATCTAGGGTTCTTCCTCCAGTGTGGGTCTTGTATGATATATTTGAAACAGCCCTTTTCTAGGGCTACTACAAATGACCAAATATATATATATATATATATATATATATATATATATATATATATATATATATATGCTAGCTCATTGGTGACCTTGTCAAGGATATGTCATGTCAAACTGCCAGGAGACAAAGTCAAGTAGTAAGGCCAAAAGGCAACAACTCAAAGTACAGTTACAAGTTACATACTTCAAACATGTCAACTGACAAACTATGTTTTGTAGTTGGCCGCGGTGCGTAGAAGAAGGTGATATAAGAGCACGGAGTCAGCAGGATGCAGACGGAGAAAAAAGACAACGACGACATACCAGATGGCGCCACTGAGCGTCGTAAGTAAACACCATAGTTGATAAGTTATATATTTACTGCATTTTACAATACTACTCTCTTATGCAATTATTTAATTTAAAGTGGAATTGTATTTACATGAACATTTGTTTTAAACCCACGACCCTAAGGAAGATATAATGTATATTTATTGTTATTATGATTCTGTTCAAATGCTGTCAAAATATATATCCACCCAATCTAGAAAGAACATATCTATTTACTTATATAAAGTAAACTTATACTTATCCTAAATTGACTGCATGTAAGAAACGGATGTGTGTATATTTATTCTGACAAGTCAACCCAGATGCAGGATGTGGTATTACCACACAAACCAACACCCAGGACAATGGGACAGTTGAACCACATCATGTCATGGTGACAAGGTGTTGAGTTGTCCCTGATGCTATGTAAAGCATCTAAGAAACTGGGTCACTTGTAAATGATGAAGACCAATATTGAGGTAATTACACTAAAATAGAATTTCCTTTCGTTTAATTACTGGAAACACACACACATGCACAAGAAAGGACTCTTGTTATATACACGACTTGCTGCTCCTTCACCTGAGCATCTTGGTGTCTCAAATTCACAATTCAAGAGTATTTATTACATATTGTAAGACAAGATTCTTAAACAGAGATGCAATGTTATGGTCTTAACATTAGCATTACTGCAAAATACAAGTACAGCGCAACACAGAATTACTTGTGTGTAATTTATTTTACCCAGATTTGGTTGTAATGCACAGGCTGATCCTAGGTGAAAGTTTTTGTCACAAGCTGGTGACACACGTTTACAAATTGCTTGTCTAGAGACATTGTGTATAGTACATATCTGTTTTCAGAACAACGTGTTACACAATAGTGAAGTAGGTTACGCTAGTACTAGCAGACAATTGTCTGCAATGGTCCCTTTTCATAACATGGTTTCTGGTTGGTTAATACAGTCGCCGTGACAGGTAGGGCCTGTGTCACTGTGTCGCAGAGTCTATGTCAATGTCTTGCAGGGACTGTGTCCCTGTGGCATGCACACAATATCACTGTGTCGCAGGGCTTACGTCACTGTGTTGAAGGGCCTTTGTCGCTGTGTCATAAACACAATTTCACTCTGTTGCAGGGCCTGTGTCGCTGTGTCATAAACGCAGTGTCACTGTGTCACACAGCCTTTGTCACTGCATTACATGTCCTGTGTCACTCTGTTGCAGAGCCTGTGTCATTGTGTCGCAGGGCCTGTTTCTTGGTACCGCAAGGTCTATATACGTGTCACTGTTGCAGGGTCTGTGTGTCAATGGCTTGTGTCACTGGGCCTATGTTACTGAAGGCGTGTCTTTTATCTACACCTATTGTCTGCAGGCAGACGTTTTAATATAAAATATATAATTTGTGTGAGATATTAATATAACAAGAAGAGTGGGTAGAAAGTAGTTTAAATATTGCATGGGATCCTACAAAAACCTTACTTGTCGCCTACCTGGTGAGAGATGCACCAGTGATAAGGTTTTTCAGGGAATCTGCATCAATGTATGATTCAGCCTCAATACATGCATATTCATAAAGCTCTGATATGCTGACAACATTTAGCCTGCCTGTCAGCGCAGTTGTGAAGAATATTCAGTGCAATTTGTTTGGTGGATCTAACTTGAAATTAATAATTATTTTTCCTTCCAGGGTCATTCTGCGTGTGGCTGCGGTCTCCCTCTACCTTGCTCTACATCAACTACATCCTGTCGGCATGGGTATGTCTGATTTTATCTTCATAATTGTCTTGTCTGAATTGACCTTTGAGGCCTAAACAGTTTACTGGTATGTTTGATTCTGTTGTACTGAAGTGTGCCCAGTACTGCGTAATATGTATACTGGTGGTATCTTTACATTTTTAAATATCTTTATTACAAAATATATGTGAAAAAATGTATTCAGTGTTACAGGAAAACTGTTACACCACAAAACAGTTTTTTTGCTATAAAACAAAGGCATTGAACTGTTTGGGTATGTTGGAGCAAGGCCATTTTTAAAGTCAGTAAACTGGCTATCAAGGACTCAAAGATCACGTGTCATAGTGATTAATGTACGAATAACTAAGAAGCCTGTTAATTGTTGACATATACATCTCTGTACACACCTTACTAAGGGAGGGGTCAAGGCCAGCATACTATATAAAAAAGTCGGTCATATACAAAATATAACCATCATTGCATCATGCAGCGCCACATGGTGAGCTGTTGTGGAACTACTGTTGTTTTAAATTTGAGGAACTGTTCACCGAATGGTGCTATAATACAATCCTAAATCTTGGAAATTCACAACTTTGTGGAAACCAATTATCAATATGACACAATGGAATTGCTGTTAGAAAAACACAAGCTTTAAATAATATAATTATTGGAGATAAATGTTTGCAAAACAATTCTAAGGTTATTATTGTATGGAACTCGTTGAATTAAAGCAACACTAAATGCAGAAGCATACGAGGAAGTGTATTCACAATGCTACATACTACTTCCTTTGTATTAGGAATAACAAAACTTAATGTAGTTAAATAAAAAGATACATGTTGTAGTCAGTGGTACTTGTATAATAATCATAGTTTTGGGGTGTGAACCATTGATAAGTAGAATCTTCCTTTCTTCCCCTCTGCAATACACAAGTTATTGTTTTATTTTTACCTTAATTACACATGTTGCAAATTATGCTGTATTTTGTTATCATGAATTTGTACTGTTCATTGAAAATAAATTATTGATTGATTGGTTGATTGATTTATGTATCGTTGCTATTCTAAAGGGAGACTGGATGTGGCAGTTTGCTTTGGGGTTGTACTTTGTACATCTGGCTGGCAGAGAACTGCGACTGGCTGCCATCTTTGGCTTCACCGCAGGGGGTGCTGTCATGTTCTTTGGTGGAATCATCGGCAACTGGGTTGATATGAACCCTCGAATGAAAGGTGAGATTTATAGTCTCAGTTTTCAACTAAATAAAATATGACAGGTCTGATAAAGGTATACTCATTACATAGTTGACAATAAATGGGAAACATCAAAGTAATTATCTCAGTAACTATAAACATGTGAACATCTTTGTAAATGTATAATTTGCCATTTGTGATGCAGTGGTGGCGCCACATTGTGGACACATGTGGTGCCCCAAGTGAGTGAGTGAAATATTATTTTCTTGCAAAACATCTGCATTTGGTTTGAACAATGACATAGTTGTGCTTACTGCCAAACAGACCTGTGGTATAACGACGGTATCTTAGTTCACTGTGGTTTCTATGTATAATGACAGCACTTTAGTTAATTAGTGATGTGTCAGTTGCGCTGCAGTGGTGCGAGTGTAATTTTATTTGCTGCAGTGGTGTGAGTGTCCTCTCGCGTGCTACAGTGATGTGAATGTCCCCCTTATGTTCTGCAGTGGTATAACTGTTATCTTGTGTGCTGCAGTGGTGCGAGTGTCCTCTTGTGTGCTGCAGTGGTGCGAGTGTCATCTTATGTACAGCAATGGTGCGAGTGTCACCTGATATGCTGCATTGTTGCTAGTGTTATCTTATGATCTGCAATGGTGTGAGTGTCATCTTAATATTCTTATGTGTTGCAGTGGTGCGAGTGTCACTGTTCACCCAGAACATCTCTGTGGTTCTATGTGCTGTTGCCGTCTACTTCACACTTCTCTACCGGGGGCAGTTTGCTTCGCTGTTTGGCGGTCTCTTCCCGCACTTGTCTGAAGGCGTCATCATCTTCCTCGCAGTCATTGCACAGCTGGCTAGTGTTGCTTACAAGATTGCCATTGAGAAGGACTGGATTGTTGTTGTTGCCGCTGGAGACAATTCAAAACTTGCCAGTAAGTTGATGCTTTCAGATGGTGCTGTCCGTGCAATTTTTTATTTTAAAGGTATATCAACAAACTGATTTGAAGGCTAGTCACACCTTATAAGTTGCCTAATCTAAATAATAAAGTCAGTTAAACTAACTGCACGGATTACTTAGACTGTTCACAATCAACAGATTTTAACATCATTGAACCTGATTCGTGATGAATTGTGAAGGGATTTTTAAGAAGGCATCTTGTAAATGCTTTCCTTCATATTTCATCTGATAATAATAGGGCATTTTTGCTACATTGATTTTGTATGCTATACTGTAGAGATAGATATTATAATGATGCAATATGTTTGTCTGCAGACTTGAATGCGACCATTCGAGCGATGGACCTACTGTTTAATATCGTGTCTCCGGTGACTGTGGGCCTCGTGATGACTGCTGCCTCTCTCACCACTGCCGCCATCTTCATTGCCGCGTGGAACTTTTGTTCTGTGTTTGTTGAGTACAGTCTACTGTCCCAAGTGTACAGACTCGTTCCACAGCTGGCGGTCAAGGAGGATGAGGACGACACAGGTACAGGACCTGCTGGGCAGTCTCAGTTTTTTCTTTATTCTGTTTCCTGATATCCATTGTTTGTTGATCTGTCAGCCTGCCGCCAACTACACAGTCTCAGATCAGCAGAAATGTTTGCATTCGTTACAACAATTAGCAAATAATTAACACATTCCACATGCTCCATCAGTTTTGAATGAATTAGAAACTTACAACAAACACAATAATGATAAAAAAAATATGGGGCGGGTGGATGACTGGATGGGTGTGTGGGTGGATGGGTGGGTCAAGGATCCACTTTGATTTTTAAGGTTGTTGAACTATTGCAATAATCAGCTTTTCTTTCATTGCACTGGCAATGCATGTGCATTGCTTCTGTAACTTTTCATTCATTGCATTGGCAATGCATGTGCAGTACTTCTGTAATTTTTTATTCATTCCATTGGCAATGTGTTTGCAGTGCTTATGTAACATTTCATTAATTCCATTGACAATGCGTTTGCAGTGCTTCTGTAACTTTTCATTCATTCCATTGCAATGCACGTGCAGTGCTTCCGTAACTTCAATTATATATTTTGTTGTAGTTTCTCTCTTGTTTTTTCCTAAAGTCCAGGGCGAGGCTGGCATCAATACAGGTTGTCGATTTATCTATTGTTGCTGAAATAAAGTAATTTTTTTTGGATAAGGTTGTAAACTTGTGGATGGGGTCAATCCTATCCAATTGTTTAGAGGAGTATTGTAATTTTGTTACATTTACAAAGCCCCTAAGTATGTTGTGGTTTTGTGTGCAGTGAGCCCACAGGAAGAGGTGAGACTACAAGAGAGAGATGACAAGGACGTGGAAGAGGATAAGTTGAAGACAGGGAAAGAGTCAACATTCCCACTGCGAGGAAATGAGGCTGAGGAAGCTGAGGGGAGAAAGAAGAAGAAAGAGAAGAAGAAAGAGAAGAAGGCTTTGATGGCCATTCTCTTTGAACCCTTCATCGTATTGTACACGGGCTGGCGGACATATGCGCGACAGAGAGTCGTCTTCGCTGGCCTCGCACTTGCCACACTTTACATGACAGTGCTCGGCTTTGACAGCATCACCATAGGTAGGTGTGTCACTAGACAATGACAGCATCACCATAGGTGGGTGTGTCACTAGACAATGACAACATCACCACAGGTAGGTAGTTATGTTGTAATTATGTAGCTGACACCTGCCCTAAGGTCCATCCTGAGTCCATTGTTTGCTCCTCTCATTTCAGTGATTTATCAACAAAGTCAAGCCTATCCAATATTGAAGACAACATAGTAGCTTGTTTATGCCAATTTGTTAGTTTCAGCTGAAATATCAGTCAAAAACAATATAAAGTTATTTTTCCCTAACTATCAACACATTGTGCAAGATGTTTAGTTTTTATTAGATTATTAATTTTACCTTTACCGGCCCGCACGTTTTAGGCCCAGGCCCAGCCCATACCTGCGGGCCAAAGATGGGTAAGCCCGCGGCCCACTAGCCCGCGACCCACTAAATTTTTAAAAGATAAACCTTTTATCTTATAATAAAAATGAACACAAATAAACTGTAATACATACATATTGCTTTATCACATAACATAGCAAAAAATAATATATGAACATTGTATAATGTCTACTAGTCTGCTATTTTCTGTCCGTAATGTGCTGGACGACTTCTAGAAATCCAGCGCAACCAACTGCTTCAAACAGACAAATATACTGATGCAAATTGTTTTATTGTCATTATTATTAAGTATTATAACATATTTTTATATATGGCTTTAATTTACTGGCTTATGATTAGGGTATGAGATTTGTTTATCTAACCCTAACTTAATCCTAATGCAAACCATAACCCTAATTAAATTGTTAATTTAATTAGCTCAACTAAGTTAGCTTAATTTAATTAATTAATGTTACCAGTAAGGGCAGTTCATTTGATATTAATTGATATTTAAATTAAATGTCACCCACTGGCACTGACAGCCAGTAGCATTTCCAGCAGGCCTGCAGTCACTAGCCTGACACAGATCAGGTTCAGACATGTATGAATTAGTACAAGTGTGAATGAATCAGTACTGGGGAAATTGTAGACACTAAACAGTAGACACTAGTTAACACAATTGAAAAATACCAACTACCAACTGGGGTGGGCACTGGGCAGTGGGCAGCTGCTAGTGGGCAGGTCATTCAGGCAGGCAAGATTCATAGGGAAGACAATATAATGTCCACTGGTAGGGTCAAATGGTGATACATTGATAGTTAATTATGGCTTGATTGCCTCTGCAAATACGTCTAAAGTCAACATTTGGGGCTGCCTACTTCCAGCCAAGTGAACTTATGGGGCCAATAGATTTATGCAAAAGGCTACATTCCTGCAATAAATATGCATCTCATCTAAATTCTGTATGTACTATGTAGTAGTAATATGTACTGTGTAATGTGTGTGCTGTATAGTGTGTATGCAATACTATGCATTGTTATTATGTGAAATGTTTCTATTAAAAGAATGCACATTATTAAAATTATACCATTGGAAGTCACATTGTTGAAAAGAGGTTAAACTACATTCTAATATATAAAGCACTGGTGTCATTTTGTAATTTTAAACATTCATTAACCGGAAATACAATTTATAATAAATTTTAATTAATATTAAAAATCTGGGTTTTGTATTAATATTTTTATTAGGTCCAGGCCCAGCCTAGGCCCAGCCTGGCCCACTCACACTAGGCCCAGGCCCAGCCCAATGTGTTTTCAGCCCAGGCCCGGCCCGGGCCCGCAATATGTAGGCCCAGATATAAAAATATACATATATATATATATATATATATATATATATATATAAATATACATAATAATATATATATATATATATATATATATATATATATATATATATATAAATATACATAATAATATATATATATATATATATATATATATATATATATATATATATATATATATACATAATATATATATATATATATATACATATATATATATATAAATATATATATATATATATATATATATATATACATAATATATATATATATATATACATATATATATATATTATATATATATATATGTATACATATATATATATATATATATATATATATATATATGCATGTATATATATATATATATATATATATATATATATATAAAATACATATATATATATATTATTATATATATATATATATATATATATATATATATGAGCATAGGTCACTATTTCCAGCAATTATGTGATCACTAATAATAAATGCAACAATATCCAGTTATGATGTTCAGTAATGATAATCAAATCATGACCGATGTGCTCACACATGTGCTGTTTGCTGTGTATTCGTAAATGCCTACATGCAGGACATGGGAACTTGGATGTAAACTATAAAATGGGAGATACTGTTCTAGGTACTACTGTAAAAGAAAAGGACTTAGGAGTTACAGTAAGCGTTGATATGAAAGTTTCAGAGCAGTGTGGTATTGCAGCTTCAAAGGGTAATCAAATTCTTGTGTGAATTAGAAGAAACATAACATACAAGAAAAAAGCTAATTATATCTCTGTATCAAGCAATAGTTAGACCTCATTTAGAATATTGTATACAAGCATGGACACCATATCGTAAGAAGGATATAGATCTGCTTGAACGCATACAGAGGAGAGCAACTAACATTATTCCAGAACTGAGAGACCTTAGTTATGAGGAAAGCCTGAAAGAATGTGGTTTAACAACTCTAGAGACAAGGAGGTTAAGAGGAGATCAGATTGAAGCTTTTAAGATACTGAATGGGTATGAAAATATTGATAGAAATATGTTTTTCTCACTCAAGAAGGATAGCAGAACAAGAGGACATGAGGTAAAATTAGTAAAGGATCAGTGTAGATTGGATATCAGGAAGTACTCGTTCTCACAGAGGACAATAACTGAATGGAACACATTGTCTATGGATTGTATAACTGCTAGCAGCGTGAATATGTTTAAAAACAAGGTTGAAACTTATCTCAGGAGGGCGGGTTACACGTAGATGAACATTGTTGGACTCTCGATAAGCCAATGGCTTCCTTGTCCACTTATCATCTGGGCCTTTGGCTTGGATGGCAAATCTTGTTAAATCTATTGACCTGTTGCTCTGACCCTCTTGTTTTTTCTGACCATGCTGTTACTCTGACCATGCTATTCCTCTGACCATCCTGTTACTCTGACCATCCTGTCACTCTGACCGTGCTGTTACTCTGACCATCTTGTTACTCTGACCATACAGTCAGTCGGATCATCCTGCTACTCTGACCATCCTGTCACTCTGACCATGCTGTTACTCTGACCATCTTGTTACTCTGACCATAGAGTCAGTCGGATCATCCTGCCACTCTGACCATCCTGTCACTCTGACCATGCTGTTACTCTGACCATCTTGTTACTCTGACCATACAGTCAGTCGGATCATCCTGTCTCTCTGACCATCATGTCACTCTGACCATCCTGTCACTCTGACCATGCTGTTACTCCGACCATCTTGTTACTCTGACCATACAGTCAGTCTGGTCATCCTGTCACTCTGACCATCATGTCACTCTGACCATCATGTCACTCTGACCATCCTGTTACTCTGAACATCCTGTTACTCTGACTGTTCTTTTACTCCGACCGTCCATTTTACTCTGACCATACTGTTACTCTGACCATACTGTTACTCTGACCATGCTGTTACTCTGACCATGATGTTACTCTGACCATCTTATTTGTATGATCATGCAGTTACTCTGACCATCCTGTCACTTTGACCATGCTGTCACTCTACCCAAACTGCCGCTCTGACCATGCTGTTACTCTGACCATCTTGTTTTTATGACCATTCTGTTTCTCTGACCATGATGTTACTCTGACCATTCTGTTACTCTGACCGTCCTGTCACTCTGACCATGTTGTTACTCTGATCACCCTGTTACTCTGTTCATGATGTTAATCTGACCATCCTGTCAATCTGGCCATACTGTTACTCTGACCATCCTGTTTTTATCTGACCTTGATGTTACTCTGACGATCATGTCACTATGACCAAACTGTCACTCTGAACATGACGTTACTTTGACCATCCTGCCTCTCTGACCATGCTGTTATTCTGACCGTCCTGTTCTTCTGACCTTGATGCTCCTCTGACTGTGCCGTTTCTATGACCATCCTATCACTCTGACCACGCTGTTACTCTGTCCATGATGTTACTCTGAACATCCTGTCACTCTGACCATCATGTTACTCTGACCGTGCTGTTATTCTGACTGTACTTTTCCTCTTACCTTGCTGCTCCTCTGACCATGCCGTTTCTCTGACCATGCTGTTACTCTGAACATGCTATTACTTTGACCGTGCTGTTACTCTGACCATACTGGTGCTCTGACCATGCTGTTACTCTGACCAAGCTGTTACTCTGACCATGCCGTCACTCTGACCATGCCGTTACTCTGACCATGCCGTTACTCCGACCGTGCTGCTACTCTGACCATGCTGTTTCTCTGACCATGCTGTGTTGCAGGTTACATCTATGCCAGTGGACTGAGCGAAGTGATGGTCGGCCTGACGATGTCTCTGGCCGGCGTCACGGGCATTCTGGGTACGTTCGCCTTCACGTGGTTCCGCCGGCGCGTCGGAATCAAGCGGACCGGCCTAGTTGCAATCAACTTTCAACTCCTCTGTCTTACCCTGTGTGTGGTGTCCGTATGGGCGCCCGGCAGCCTCTTCCAGCCCGACAGTCTCTTCAACACACCTCGACAAGATGGCCTTGAGAATTGCTCTGTGGTGGCTGACATCGTTCCCACCATGGGGAATGCGTCTGACTTAACTCCCTATAGTGATGTGGGAAGTCGCAGTGTACCTCAGGGTTGTGGTGGAAGCTTCGACCCGAAGGAAAATATATCTATCGTGTTGTTCCTCATTGGAGTGATCACTTCCCGCGTTGGTGAGTGTTTGTTCATAAATACAAGTAGAGACTAGAGAGGTCATGGACTGACACATTTCATGTGCAGACACATTTCTTTGTGTCTTCTAAGTTTTGAGTTTTTTGTTATTGGTACACAAAAGCATCGTGGCAAACTTGATTGTTTTTTCCCGACACCTATGCTGAGCCAGATTTTCACACCGGCCGTCTCAGCATGGAATTTAGGAGTCATCTTTGATAATAATTTTAATTTAAGACAGCATATTTCACACATTCGTGACCTACGTCGTATTTGCCAATATAATATTATGTCTTTGGCTGTCGCCAACACTATTGCAACTGCTCTTGTTAGCAGTAGACTTGATTGTTGCAATTTCCTTAATAAAAATATTGATATCAATGATATATTGAAACTTTAATTGTGCAAAATTGCTTGGCATGGGTAGTTACCTCGTTTCTCTCACTCAGTACCACCTCTTAAATCATTGCATTGGCTCCCTGTGTGACATCGCATTATTTTAGGATCTGCACAATTACCTATCAAGCACTTTCATCCAATCAACCAGCATATTGCGCCACATATAGTGCCACATCAAAGATTGCTACTTAAATTAAAAGCCCATGGTATCGGGGATAGCATAACTGACTGGATAGAACAATGGCTGACTGACAGAAGACAACGAGTTGTAGTAGATGGCGAAGTTTCAAATTGGAAATCGGTTTTGAGTGGGGTACCTCAAGGATCAGTATTAGGACCTATATTATTCTTAATTTATATCAATGACTTGGACGAGAGTATAACAAGTAACGTACTGAAATTTGCGGACGACACAAAACTGTTTAGAAAGGTTAATACTGATGGTGATAAACAACATTTACAAAACGATCTAGACAGATTAGTGAAATGGTCTGAGAAATGGCAGATGCTGTTCAATTTTGGGAAATGTAAATGCCTACATACAGGACATGGGAACTTGAATGTAAACTATAAAATGGGAGCTACTGTTCTTGGTACTACTGTAAAAGAAAAGGACTTAGGAGTTACAATAAGCGCTGATATGAAAGTTTCAGAGCAGTGTGGTATTGCAGCTTCAAAGGGTAATCAAATTCTTGGATTGATTAGAAGAAACATAACATATAAGGGAAAAAAGTTTATTATACCTCTTTATAAAGCAATAGTTAGACCTCATTTAGAATACTGTATACAAGCATGGAGACCGTATCGTAAGAAGGATATAGATACGCTTGAACGCATACAAAGGAGAGCAACTAAAATGATTCCAGAACTTAGAGACCTTAGTTATGAAGAACGCCTGAAAGAATGTGGTTTAACAACTCTAGAGACAAGGAGGTTAAGAGGAGATCAGATTGAAGTTTTTAAGATATTGAATGGGTATGAAAATATTGATAGAAATATGTTTTTCTCACTCAAGAAGGATAGCAGAACTAGAGGACATGAGGTAAAATTAGTAAAGGATCAATGTAGATTGGACATCAGGAAGCACTCGTTCTCACAGAGGACAATAAATGAATGGAACAAACTGTCTACAGATTGTGTAACTGCTAGCAGCGTGAATATGTTTAAAAACAAGGTTGACACATATATCAGGAGGGCGGGTTATAAGTAGGTGAACATTGTTGGACTCTCGATAAGCCAATGGCTTCCTTGTCCACTTGCCATCTGGGCCTTTGGCTTGGATGGCAAATCTTGTTAAATCTTGTTAAATATTTACATTCATTGCTCACTCCGACCATCCTGTGAAATTGGATCCGTCCTAGTTTGCTGAACTTGATTGTGCAGGTCTGTGGATGGCCGACCTGGTGGTGACCCAACTACTGCAGGAGACCGTGCGTGAGCGGGAACGCGGCATCGTGAACGGCGTACAGAACTCACTGAACATGCTGATGGACGTGCTGAAGTTCACCCTGGTGATTGTGCTGCCACACATCGAGACGTTTGGCTACCTCATCATCCTCTCCTTCATCTTCATCTGCCTCGCCTCCCTCTTCTTTGTGATCTACTCCCGCTCTATCCGGGGCCACCTGCTGCACTGCGAGAAGATCTTCCCATGCCTCAAGGTCAACAACAACATGACACATGCCCGCATCTATAAGGGGGAGATGACACGCCCTGTCACTGTAGGCGAGCCGTCAATGTCGGCAGGTGGTGATGTTGTGTGAGTGTAAGTGGCAGTGAACAGTTTCACAGATGTTATGAGACTGTTGCAGACCTTCTAAGTTGACGCAAATAGCGGGAGATATCCCCTATCAATGGTATCTAATTGCAGCAGTTTTTCTATAGGTTTAATGAATATTTTTCCCATTTATGGTGCCATCTACCTAATGTCTTACTAGAATTATGCTTTTTTTCTACATCTGGCATAAAAAACGTAATCATTTGTAAGTGAAGCGATTTTCAGGTTTGGAAGGTTTGGAGCTTCATTAAGTTCATCTACATCCATAATTAATTTAATTATATTGTCCATGTAAATGAACTTATTCAAGCCAAATAATCAAGAAAATAACCGAAAAAAATAGTAAAATCTAATAAGAAAAAAGCAGGACCATTTTGTTTGAAATTGGGAGGATATTTACAAAATTACTAAAAAAGCGACAGATCTCCCACTGTATTGGGAGATTGGAAGGTCTGCTGTTGGATGCTCATATGTATTTGCACTGACAAGGCCGTGATTGTAGCAGGAGTATTATATATAACAGATTTGGTGCACTTCTAAAACGCACTGCTAAAGATTAAGTCAAGTTTTAGTTTAGTGCAAGTGTATGTAGCTCAAGGTTCAACCAATACATGTACAGCAAGTGTATGTAGCTTAAGGTTCAACCAATACATGTGCAGCAAGTGTATGTAGCTTAAGGTTCAACCAATACATGTACAGCAAGTGTATGTAGCTCAAGGTTCAACCAGTACATGTACAGCAAGTGTATGTAGCTCAAGGTTCAACCAATACATGTACAGCAAGTGTATGTAGCTCAAGGTTCAACCAATACATGTACAGCAAGTGTATGTAGCTTAAGGTTCAACCAATACATGTACAGCAAGTGTATGTAGCTCAAGGTTCAACCAGTACATGTACAGCAAGTGTATGTATCTCAAGGTTCAACCAATACATGTACAGCAAGTGTATGTAGCTCAAGGTTCAACCAATACATGTACAGCAAGTGTAAGTAGCTTAATGTTCAACCAATACATGTACAGCAAGTGTATGTAGCTCAAGGTTCAACCAGTACATGTACAGCAAGTGTATGTAGCTCAAGGTTCAACCAATACATGAACAGCAAGTGTATGTAACTCAAGGTTCAACCAATACATGTACAGCAAGTGTATGTAGCTCAAGGTTCAACCAATACATGAACAGCAAGTGTATGTAGCTCAAGGTTCAACCAATACATGTACAGCAAGTGTATGTAGCTCAAGGTTCAACCAATACATGTACAGCAAGTGTATGTAGCTCAAGGTTCAACTAATACATGTACAGAAAATGTATGTAGCTCAAGGTTCAACCAAAACATGTACAGCAGGTGTAGATTTTCTCAGAACCAAACAGTGTTACAGTTTGTACTGACCTTTAATGTAGCATCAATCTTGCGTGTTTGTTTTGTCAGACTACAGGGGTAACTGTTAAAGGTCCCTCCTCAAATAAATTTGTTTGTTCGTCTCGTTTCGCAAACAAACAATTGAATCTATCTAGTATCCACTATGACATGCTAGATCTAGTATCCACTATGGCACGCTAGTTCTAGTATCCACTATGACATGCTGCCTCTAGTATCCACTGTGACATGCTGGCTCTAGTGTCCACTATGTCATGTCAGCTCGTTTACGCAAATTTGGTATTTATTTTGTTTTGATTAAATCATTGGAGAAACTATGAAATTGTTTTTGACCAGATCTAGTTAAAATTCAGTGAAAAAAGAGCAAAAGTGGTCCGGCTCTATTTAATATACAATGACATGAGGGTCTATGTAATGTACAATGATATTAGGCTCTATATAATGTACAATGACATGAGGCTCTATATAATGTACAATAACATTAGGCTCTATATAATGTACAATGACATGAGGCTCTGTATAATGTACAATGACATTAGGCTCTATATAATGTACAATGACATTAGGCTCTATATAATGTACAACGACATGAGGCTCTATATAACGTAAAATGACATGAGGCTCTATATAATGTACAATGACATGATGCTCTATATAATGTCCAATGACATGAGGCTCTATATAATATACAATGACATGAGGCTCTATATAATGTACAATGACATGAGGCTGTTCAAACTTTCGTAAGTTACTTGATATAATGATCATAGTAAATTCTTTTGATGATTTTAACAAAACTTTGCACTCATTTATTACAAATGTGAATATCACCAAGTCTGATTTGTGATGTGTTTATCAATTGAGGACGGGGTTTTAATATGCTTTATTTGATTGATTGCATATTAGTGGGGTGGGGAGGGGGTGTTAACACTCCTTTGTAAATATGTATAACTACTGAAAACAGTTTAAGATTGTTTGACTGCCAAAGTTTGTAGTAATTGTATACAAGGAAAGTTGTTTGCATGAATCATCAGATGCAGCTGAGCTGTATGTATTCACTTAACTTTTGCCATTATGGGATGGGTGTGCTGTCATCCGCATTCATGCATTTGCATAAGTCATACAATTATACACGCATTGATTGTGCACATAAACTGCTTGAAATAAATATAATGTAGCTAGAGGTAAATTGAATCCAAGTTTAATCAGATGATGTGGTAAAAATAGTATCTCAATGCAGTAGAAAGATAAATTATTTGTATCTGTGTGTTCTAATTGGTGTTTATATCATTGACATATCATGGCACATTGACCTCATTGTGATGGGAGTCTTAATTGTAGGTATCAAGATATCACACATACTATACACACCTGAAAGACAACTGCTGTTAGCAATGTTAAAGGTAAAGCACCAGAACATATATTTTTTGTAGTGTTATTTTATATACAAGTTTCTATTTATTCAAGGTAAGTAATTAATTATGGACCATAAAACACTTTACTTAGTTTGAAACTAAGATTCCCTACCTGAAGAATGTTATCGTTTTTATATCATATAAACAATTTCAAGTGTAAACTATCACTGTATTGTTACGTTGGTCTGTTAAATGTATATATTCATAACGTTGTGTTTGAGTTGTTTTAATGTTTATTTAGGAACAAACCTTGTGTTAGTTTTGAAAAATCTGATGTGTTGACTCTAGAAGACTGCAGATCTAAAGTAAATATTCATTGTGTGTCGGGAAGTTTATTTTTGATTGAATTTCCACTGGGGGTAATGTCCTGAAAGGGGACTTCCAATGCCCTTTCATGACGTTGCCCTCATTTCAAATTCCATTAAAATGGCCTGATAAGGCATGATTAGGGGGGGGGCAAGTTGGCTGAAACGTCTGGGGGAATGATTAGGGGGGCAAGTTGGCTGAAACGTCTGGGGGAATAATTAGGGGGGCAAGTTGGCTGAAACGTCTGGGGGAATGATTAGGGGGGTAAGTTGGCTGAAACGTCTGGGGGAATGATTAGGGGGGCAAGTTGGCTGAAACGTCTGGGGGAATGATTAGGGGGGGCAAGTTGGCTGAAACGTCTGTGGGAATGCCCCCACTTTGTATGTAAGAAAACATTTCCTGGTGTCGTGCTGTGTTCTGTGTTGTTATCGCTCAAAAGTTTAATCATGTTGTGCGTTGTTCTGTTCTTTCATTACTGTGACTATGTCACTCTGTAGTTTGTAATGACATCATGTACTCATTTTGCATGTTCTCTTCTGCTTTGGATGTGTTTTATGGGACGTGTTGGGATATATGATAAAATCTTAGCCTGTGCTCAGAAATACTAACTACAATTACTAACAGTAACAATGTTTTATGGTAATCGTACATGAGTACTTGTTCATTATTTGGGATTTATTTTTAATAAATCAATATGTGACTGGTTAATAGGTGTATTTTCAGATCATGACTTCTTAAAAAGATTCTCCAGCTGATATAATAAAAATATAAGCATATCACTAATTTTTACTTTGGTGGTTTCTGCAACACTGAGCAGATGTAGTGTGCAAAATGTATTGCTTCTGTGGAAATTAAACATAATTTGATGCAGTTATTTATTTTATGATCATGGAAGGTTGTTGTATATGCCTGGAAGCACAAACATGGTAGCTGATCCTGTGTAGGCGCGTGAATCAGTCAATGTAGACTTACTGTATGCTTGAAGACTACAAAGCCTCGCCATCAATTGAATAAAAGTGTGGACACTTTTGCTGTGTCAAAAACAGGTGTACTGCGGAGTTGTAATATCTAGTATTAAGTACCTACTCATGGGAGACAAAACTGGCCTGACCCTGTGTAATGGTCATAGCATCAGTTCTGTTCACGAGCTTGCAGTGCAGACGTTGGTTGCACGTGTACACTGATTTTTGTGGCACTCCTTTTCAAAGGTGGCTGAAATTGTGGCTTTATAGGTTATTCTTATCTCATTTATTTGCTCTAAAACGCATTATTTTATCAGAATATATTGTGTACTTCAAATGATGTGGTGCGATGGAATGAACGTTTTGTGATAGAAAAATTAGATAAAAATGCTTTATGAATCCGTAATAATTTTTACCAAATTTGTATTACATGGTTTTTTCACATTAATATCTGAGAATGTGCACAAATACAACACTAAATAAATCCCCTTGATACATTCCATGTCTGTGTTATGTGTCAGTAAGCTGTAAAAAGAATGGGTGAAGTGTTCGGCCAGTAGCTGGACAGGGCCAGAAGCGGGACAAAGGGCCAGTAGCGGGACAGGGCCAGTAGCGGGACAGAGAGCCAGTAGTGGGACAGGAGGCAAGTAGCAGGACAGAGGGCCAGTAGTGGGACAGGAGGCAAGTAGCAGGACAGAGGGCCAGTAGTGGGACAGGAGGCAAGTAGCAGGACAGAGGGCCAGTAGTGGGACAGGAGGCAAGTAGCAGGACAGAGGGCCAGTAGTGGGACAGGAGGCAAGTAGCAGGACAGAGGGCCAGTAGTGGGACAGGAGGCAAGTAGCAGGACAGAGGGCCAGTAGTGGGACAGGAGGCAAGTAGCAGGACAGAGGGCCAGTAGTGGGACAGGAGGCAAGTAGCAGGACAGAGGGCCAGTAGTGGGACAGGAGGCAAGTAGCAGGACAGAGGGCCAGTAGTGGGACAGGAGGCAAGTAGCAGGACAGAGGGCCAGTAGTGGGACAGGAGGCAAGTAGCAGGACAGAGGGCCAGTAGTGGGACAGGAGGCAAGTAGCAGGACAGAGGGCCAGTAGTGGGACAGGAGGCAAGTAGCAGGACAGAAGGCCAGTAGTGGGACAGGAGGCAAGTAGCAGGACAGAGGGCCAGTAGTGGGACAGGAGGCAAGTAGCAGGACAGAGGGCCAGTAGTGGGACAGGAGGCAAGTAGCAGGACAGAGGGCCAGTAGTGGGACAGGAGGTAAGTAGCAGGACAGAGGGCCAGTAGTGGGACAGAGTGCCAGTAGTAGGACGGAGGGCTAGTAGTGGGTCAGGGGGCCAATAGTGGGACGGAGGGCTAGTAGTGGGACAGAGGGCCAGAAGGACGGCAGCCCCCTAGACATATCGTTTCCAACCAAAACTTTGAAGTCTTTTAAAATTTAATCTATATTAAATTATTTGATCGCATTGGCTATCCATGGCTGATATCTGGAGCCACGGTTACAACCAAGACATCCACTAGTGTTCTGAACCCACCATGTGGCGCCACTGTTGATGCGAAGGCGTCGATTGGAGCCAAATGAATAATTTCAAAAACTCTCTCCTTTCTCTTCTCTCCCAACTCAACTGAGACTCACTCCACACACATCGTCTGATCCAACTAGTATGAGTAGTATCCGTGCTCAACACGATCCACTATCGGATATAGCCCATTTTGGCTATCATAATTGTTTTCGAAAATTAGTCAGAATACGCCTCAATAAAAGCATTTGTTGTTTTCGTCATATACATTTAAATGTTGTGGCCCACACGTATTCTGAACATCATTATCGGCATTACTCGGGGTTCTCGTTCTGTTCTGTGTGGAGTAAAGCGAAAACCTCATTGAAGAGGCAAATATAAAGGCGATGACGTTCTGCGAAGAATGGCGTGGGAAACGTATTAGATACCCATATGCTCAAGTAAAGTCTGGTAAAACTGCGACTCGAGTCGTACTTGTGAACTCGAGTCTACCAGCTCTGATCATAATTGTTTAATTGTGTTGCTGTTATAGACATGGCTGCAACTACTATATATGTTATATATATATGTTCCAGTATGCGAGAAGGGGAATTTGGGCCATGTCCGCACACCTAAGGTATAACGTGCCATAACTAATTAACTATTTATGTCAGAAGGATAACATTTCGCCGTGTTAACCTGTATGTTTAGTAGTTCACTACTACCAATTATTGAACGACTCGAAGTAGTCGGCCAGGTCATCCCAGTGTGTGATGTGTATGTGGCCGTTTCAAGTAAGTCTTCAATGTTTCTTTGAAGCCAGTTTCTTTGACCATGACTCAGTCAGGGAAAAAAAGATTTGCCCCAGGAGAAGTAATCGCCCTTCCAGTGGAGTTGGTTCTGGATAACAATTGCCTCGACGCTGGTTTGAATGTTGGAACGTTCTAAAATTTTAAATTGAGAGTATCATTGATCAATTTGTTCCCTTGAAAAAAAACAGGAAAACGGTCTAGAAAGAAAGACTTGTCAAAAGAAGCTATTCGAAAAATAGCGTACAAGCAAACTATGTGGAGGGTTTATAGGCGTACCAGAAAGGATGAAGACTACACACTCTTTACCAGAGAGTCGTCTGCCATTTCGAAGCTTGGGCATTTTCGTTCCCTCCACATTGCCTCAGTTTACTGAACTGTACAAGAGCACGTGGCCACGGACAGTGGTGGATATTTGTGAATGAATAGTACTCGCTCAGTAACTGCAGCATGGTTGAGCTAGTGCTTCCCAGAAAAGTTGACTTGATGTTGGAATGAACTGGTCTACCAGGGGTGAAGTATAAAGTGCTTTGAACGAACCCGAAGACGGGACACGCGCTAAATCAGATCTTACCTTTTTGTTATGGTGCATATCAACCACAAGTCAGCCAGCAGGTGTATCACTGTGTCACGCCGTACTGACCAGGTGTCACGGAATTGTATTTTATAATCGTGTTTTAATTTGTATTGATAATGTGCATCAATGTTGTTAAATTTTTACAATTTATCATACAGCTTGAACTGTCATTTTTCATATCTTCACAAAAGTTGTCACACAAATTCAGATACCACGAATTTGTGCCCATTTGTCTAACCCCAGACATGCGATAGTCCACCTATAACACTTGTTCGGTTACTCTGTTTGAAGTCACTTCTTTCGCTGTGACATTGTTATCTTATTTACTTTATTGATAAAACCTTATAAAAAGGTATAGAACAAATATGGTAACAAATCATCCTTAGAATAAGAGTTGTGGTCACATTTCGTAAAGGCAAGACTCTGAACAACGCTAGAAATAAATACGGGCAAACGCTAGAATCAAAAGTGTTTTCCTGTACCAAAGTTAAGTTAGAAATGAATTCCATTCGATATATGGAATCAGCAATTTAGGGATTTATATTATTCGTGAAGTTCCAGTTACACAATTCGTCATATTTATCAGGATTGAATATTTTAGTGAAAAAGTTGCTAGATTATTTGCTGAATTATCGGTATAACGGATAAGATGAAACATGGTTCCACAAGGTTTATTTCGCTGATCAACGAATTTCCTTAAGGGACCGTGTGCAAAACTCACTCAAGTCACCCGCCTCCAATGGTATCTTGGGATTGAAGTATGACGTAGGAACGCTTTACTTTCTCTAAATATGGTTTGATTGGTTAACACAGAAATCATTCCGATTTGTTTTAGTTACAGTAACGACTTTGAGCGTCTTCCAGAGTTCTGATTTGAGCATGTGAATACGTTTATTTTATAACAGCTGCATTTGTAAGCTGAACGTTTAGCAACAATGTAGAAACTTAATATATTGGGCAAGTAATGTCCTTATTGTTAAGTTGATGTTTTCTGATTTAATTGTTAGTGAAGAAAGGATGAAATAATCCTTGTAATGAATTTAGTAGAATTAAATTTGTTCGTTGAAATTCACCGGAGAGACAAGATGTTCATTAAATCATCGAAGATCCAGGTTGAAGCGGTTTCGTCTACAACGGTGCTATTTTACATTAATTCCCCATCGTCAAGACATTCACCCTGATGATCTCGTGACCTGCATCGATCTACACATTCATTGAAGCATTCGTCTATTCTGCG
The DNA here is from genome assembly GCA_963662155.1 of Lamellibrachia columna. Classification (NCBI taxonomy): domain Eukaryota; kingdom Metazoa; phylum Annelida; class Polychaeta; order Sabellida; family Siboglinidae; genus Lamellibrachia; species Lamellibrachia columna. The sequence continues at coordinate 3,632,859 of OY759270.1, read as the reverse complement.
TCGATCTTCATTGTCGAAGTGTTTCTACTCATCCAACTCGTTCGTCTCGTTTATTCAATCATCATGAGAGTGTTCGATCGTCAAGTGTTATGCGTGTAAAGTGTTAGTGTTATCCATGTGACGACCCAGGGAAGGAGTCAATGTTAGGGTTTAGTTTTACCCACATCTACGGATAGGATGGGTAAACAGTTTTGGAACTTTCGAACCATTTGAACCCTATTTCCGGTAAGACTAAACATTTTTATTCTAACTTGTAATCTTCACTAGTCCCAATTTCAACTGTCATTATGTCATAATGTAAGAACCAGAGATCGTTAATACATTAAGTGATATACTTGTTATTCTATATACTTATTGGTGTTGCGAACACATTATGTACTATTTATGTAATAAATGTGCAAACTATATACTATATGTGTGTGTGTGTGTGTGTGCGTGCGTGCGTGCGTGCGTGCGTGCGTGCGTGCGTGCGTGCGTGCGTGCGTGCGTGCGTGCGTGCGTGCGTGCGTGCGTGTGTTTGTTTGTTCTAGACTCTAGTCTCTTATATCAATTAGGTGTATTTGCTATAGTATTTGTTATTATAATATTATATACATAATCGGAACCCGAAAGTAAAGAAAGTCACGTCGGCCCACAAAACGGCCATCGTTTATTCCTATGTCTGTTCGACTGTTAAATGACTCTTCTCTCTAACGTTGCTTCTGAACCAGTCTTCTGTGATTGTAGCTATACTGCTGATATTTATTATAAATGCATGTGTGTGCGTGTTCTTTAGCAGTGTTTATATGTTTGTTTACTACATTACACTATGATGCTATTTTATATGTGATGCGATGACCACAATTAGGTTTATCATTATTGTTTTAGAAACCGCTTGTAATTATGTATTTAAGTTTATTAACGCTGAACACAAATTTCCCTCCATGGGAAACTAAAGTATTGTTGTATTGTATTTTATTATATTGTAAAGCTTTAAGCAACTGGTGTCGAGTACTCAGTAGGGTGAATGTTTTGATGACGTAGCATCTTGTTGAGGCAGTCTATATCAGTGTGTAACGCTGAATTGAATGTTGTGCTATTTAATCTGTAATCTTTTATTCGCTTTTCCCCGTAATATTTGCCTTGATTAGAGTCAACAATGAAATAAATGCATCCCCTGGCGCCTCTACAATGTCTTAGTGGTGGGAGTTGGATAGAGCATGGGGAAAACGAAACCCTAGACATAATATTTGTCCTCTAATGGTTTAGAAGTTATACAGGTAACCAACGAGTTTCCACCATCTTGGACGCCATCTTGAATTCTACGTTTAATGCAAGGCGGGTTCATGAGGAGCTTTAGTATGTTACTGTAGACAATTTCAGGGATCTGTGATGAAAAAATCAGCTTTTTGTATTGAACTTTTTGGTTTTACATGAAACTCCTGGACTATATACACATATCAGAGTATGACTGGCTTGTGTATGAGTTTCAATAACATAACATAAAATTAATGCCTTCCACCAAGTTCCAGATTTTGCAATAACTGTTGGGCTATCCTTACAAAAAGAGACTGAATACGAGTTGTGTAAGGGTCAGTTGGAACAAAGGCAGGAGGATGCGGCAAGTCAAAAAGACGTGGTAGTTAACTCGCGGTGTTAGGGGCAAATACCTAAAGTGTGCATGTTGCAAATACCCTGGCTATGAAAACGGCATCTTTCCATTAGGGACGTGCAGTGCAGTGTAACACTGCGTAACTGCTACGTCAAAGTGCTATGCATGACTTGGCACCAGCAGCTAGTGAACCTATTACTAACATCGAGAAGTCTAACTTCCGACACAGGTCGTTCACCTTACCCAGGGACCTAGCGAACATAATCATTATTGACAACAAAGAGGCCACCTTGATGCTAGAAAAAAACAGCTCGCAATTATAATAACGCCCACGTCAATAATTACAGAGGCCATCGCATGTTCTTGGAAAAGGTAATTGGCACGTCGGTTGAACAACACACTACATCGGCATCACGTGGGCTGAAGAACGGCTTCAGAAGTTGACGAACTTTTCGGTGTGACCACACTGTTTGTCGGCAGAATATACGGTCTCAAAATGGGTATGTTTCTCGTTTTTCTTGTGTTATTATAATAATGGTTGTTAAGACGCTTGTTGTTTTGACGATACTGCGTAGTAGAGTCGACACTAAACGTGCAATTGCAATTTTAATATTACTAGAAAAACGAACAACGAACTAGACGAATGTTTATTAACACTGCATGACGCATCTAGATGTGGTCTCTCGAGTAATGAACAAGTCGAAAATCCCGAGTACTACACCAGGTCTAGTCAGTTACGTTCAGGGCCTACGGGGGCAGGTGGGTGGAACGAGCAAGTGCCGCATGTGAAACTTGAAGGGTGAACATTGTTTAATCTCGAATAACAAGAAACAGCAACACAAGTGCTATCAGTGTGCAGGGGTGAAAGGTAAAGCCCTTTGGATGGTGTTAAGGACTGGATACCGCGCTATGTTAGAACTATAAATTGCATAGCTACAATTGAGTCGATTGTTGTTGTCAGAGCAGCTACCCTAGGTACAAGGGTGGTCACCCTAGGTATAAGGTGACCACTCTATGTACAAGGTGACCACCCTAGGTACAAGGTGACCACCCTAGGTACAAGGTGACCACCCTAGGTACAAGGTGACCATTCTAGGTACAAGGTGACCACCCTAGGTACAAGGTGACCAACCTAGGTACAAGGTGACCACTCTAGGTACAAGGTGACCACCCTAGGTACAAGGTGACCACCCTAGGTACAAGGTGACCAATCTAGGTACAAGGTGACCACTCTAGGTACAAGGTGACCACTCTAGGTACAAGGTGACCACCCTAGGTACAAGGTGACCACTCTAGGTACAAGGTGACCACCCTAGGTACAAGGTGACCACCCTAGGTACAAGGTGACCACTCTAGGTACAAGGTGACCACCCTAGGTACAAGGTGACCACCCTAGGTACAAGGTGACCACCCTAGGTACAAGGTGACCACTCTAGGTACAAGGTGACCACCCTTGGTACAAGGTGACCACCCTAGGTACAAGGTGACCAACCTAGGTACAAGGTGACCACTCTAGGTACAAGGTGACCACCCTAGGTACAAGGTGACCACCCTAGGTACAAGGTGACCAATCTAGGTACAAGGTGACCACTCTAGGTACAAGGTGACCACCCTAGGTACAAGGTGACCACCCTAGGTACAAGGTGACCACTCTAGGTACAAGGTGACCACCCTAGGTACAAGGTGACCACTCTAGGTACAAGGTGACCACCCTAGGTACAAGGTGACCACCCTAGGTACAAGGTGACCACCCTAGGTACAAGGTGACCACTCTAGGTACAAGGTGACCACCCTTGGTACAAGGTGACCACCCTAGGTACAAGGTGACCACTCTAGGTACAAGGTGACCACCCTAGGTTCTCGTACCTTTATTCACTCATGTTTTGTTTGCAATTAGTAAGGCGGATCGTCATCTATCTGTTATGTATTATTATAATATTCAAAGCATATTTAACTAATCTGAGGCGTTTTTGATTTGGATAAATAAAAAAGTAACGTAAACAAATTTCGGAACAGGTGTTATTGCGAAGGGTACTCTTGGGATGTGGCTATTTCGGAGCATGCCACTTGGTAAAACTGCCACCTCATAATATCACTTCGCGTTACAGACACGTCAACCATATATATGACTACACCTACATCAGTCATGTATTACATTTAGTTTCAACCTTCACTTCGCGTTACAGACACGTCAACCATATATATGACTACACCTACATCAGTCATGTATTACATTTAGTTTCAACCTTCACTTATATGGATCATTGCGTGTTTCAGAACTGTCGACCATGCAATATTCTGAATTTCAGACACTTCGACTACACTACAGTTTCAAATAAATCCACTATATGTTATTTTGAGTTTCAGACAAAGTAGTTTTACGCATATCAGCATTAAAGCAATACTTATTGTTTCAGACTCATCAAACAAATACTAGTTTGTGTTATAGCCTCGTCAACCAAATACATCTAAGTGCGTCAAACTCGTCAACTAAGTAGTACTTTGTGTTTCAGATTTGTCAACTAAGTACTAGTCTTTGTGTTTTACTCTCGACAACTAAGTACTACTTTGTGATTCAGAATAATCAACTAAGTACTACTTTATATGCTTCAGAATCGACAAAAAAATTCTACTTTGTGTTTCGGAATCGTCAACAGAGTACTACTTTGTGTTTCAGATTATCAACAAAGTATTACTTGATGTGTTTCGGAATCGTCATTTCAATGCAACTTTGTGTTTCATGCTAGTTAACTAAGTAATACTTAGTGCATCAAACTCGTCAATTCAGTTTGTGTTTTAGACTCGTCCACAGAATCGTCAATTAAGTACTACTTTGTGTTTCAGACTCGTCAACTAAGTACCATTTTTGTGTTTCGGAATCGTCAACTAAGTACTACTTTGTGTTTCAGACTCGTCAAGTAAGTGCTGCTTCGTGTTTCAGACTCGTCAAATAATCGTTATTTTGTTTTTCAGACTCGTCAAGCAAGTACTACTACTACCCTTTGTACTGGTCCCAGTTATACCGGCCCTTGTTCTGGAGAAATGTCTCCTACTTGAGCCATGCTGGGGACTCCGAATCTCAGGAGCCACAAGAGAAAGAGAAGCTGGGCTGGCAGCGGTGCCGATGCGGGTCGCGGGTGGCATTGTGCTGTTGCGTCTTGGCGATGTTGGCCGTCGCTTTGCTGATTAGTCTAGTCGCCGGACTGACCCTCCTGTCTGGGCCCGGTACATGTTTCCGTCGTCATTATGCACATAATATGCACGTTATTATGATGTATTATCAACCTTCTTTTTCTATGTTGAGCCGTTCAAACGTTGGTCAATCGACCAAACTAAATGAACATTATCACGTAGTAATCAACTGCACAAGGACAACAAATGCATAGACGATGCAGGCGAATGCGTGGTTAATGTGCCCGTAATTCCTACAACAGTCTTCGACATTACAGTTGAATACACCCACACTCTGAAGTCTCGCTATATTGGATTCGTGTGGAGCGTAGTTAAAACGCCGGAGTGTCAATTGATAGGACAAGTGTTCCAGTCATCCACGCTGCTGCTTCGAAGCTTAGGCAACACCATTCACACACACTGTGTCTGGGTCTTTCGGAAGAGACACAAAAAACCGTCGATTCCTTCTACTTCGTGTCTATACCACGGGAAGTAAAGTATCCCACAAAGGGGTATATGTGTAACCTGCTGTGGACCTCATATCTCATCAACACTGCAGAGTTAACAATTGACACGAATTTCATATAATCACATGCACCTGTACTATTTTATATTCGTATGTAGTATATTTATTTTGGGCCAGTGACACTCCCATTAAGGCAGGCTTGGTCTGTATCGCAGAAGTCACCATGTTTATATACACACTTATTCAATTAGTTATTCATTATGGCACGTTACTTCAAACCTCTTGAAATATATGCTGAGCCCACAGGCGTTGCATCTTAGGATACAATCTGAATCTATGAGCCGTGAAAATTGCCAATGGCCAATTCGATACTAGAGACACATGAATTTTATACATGATTTATTTCATTTTAGCAGTCAAGCCTCAGGAATGGCGTTCGAACAACTCGTCACACGCGACAATGAAAGGTGGGTAGGAGTTCATCTAAAAGAAATACTCTAAGTGATGTATGTTTGTAAAGATATTATGTATGTAAATAGTTTGTTTGTAGATGTGCTAAACATGTATCGGCCGTTCCATTGTGTTGAGAACATACAATAAAGCTGTTGAAGACATAATGTGAATTATGTTAATAACAGTCCGTAAAGATGTTCGAGAGCGGTGTATATGTTGACGAAATCGAATGAAATATGGTGTGGAGCTTAACGAAATACACTGAAGAGAATATTTATAGCGACGATGTTGAAGAGATAGAGAGAGATTACATTAAAGACACACACGGCATGCTATGTCTGAGTACGTCTCCGACAATTAATTTATGGAACAATCCACGCAGAAAAGACACCATACCTATATACGTATATATGTGCATATATATATATATATACATATATATATATATATATATATATATATATATATATATATATATATATATATATATATATATATATATATATATATATATATATATATATATATATATATATATAAATTATGTATGCATAGGTATATATATTATATACACACACACGCACGCACGCACGCACGCACGCACGCACACACACACACACACACACACACATGTATGTTCAAAACATATTCTGTGATCAAATGGGATCCCTTGATTAAAATGGGATACCATTTTAAAAGTGTATCCACTACATTTTTATTCGGTCTGACATGTACTAATTTAATAATAATGATTTATGTCACTTAATGTCAGACCGCATTGCATTACTGGTCGATAACTAGATTGCAGATTTCTTTCTCGAAATTTGGAACAACACCTTCCCAAAGAATGCGGCGTACAAACATTGCAAGTCTAATTACGTTGAAAGGCGGATCTATTATGTGGTTGTTTCTCTCTTACTCTTCACACGGGCCGTATAATAGCACATCGCGTCGATGAAAAGGCGTTCCCACACCACAAACACGTTACTGCTATGAAATAACAAAAACATGTTTGTTTAATTACGTTACTCAGAACATGTGTCAGTTCGGGTGTGAGGGGCGTGGGTTTTGGTAGTTCTACTTTTAACCTCCTGGAAAAACACAATGAAGAACAGTTGCAGCGAGTGAACAGATAATTAGTGGTTAGTTGGCCAGCTGAGGTCAACACACGGCTAACCACCCTGTTCAAAGTTTGTCCAATAACCGGTAATATAGACGAATTTCTCACGGCGTCGCCATTTAGTTTCACACATCATCGCGCGGGGCCATTTTTCAAGTCACGTTAAGTACGCGCAGTTGCCCGTGAGTCACTGCAGTAATGTGCCAATACTCGGTGATTTGAATGCCCTCGTGCGAGGTGACTTACATAACACGCACGTGCGACTGGCACGACTATAACACACACACACGCACACACACACACACACGCACGCACACGCGCACGCACGCACGTACTCAGGCATGCACGCACACGCACAAACACGTACACAAACACGCACACACGCATACACACACACACACACACACACACACACACACACACACACACACACACACACACACACACACACACACACACACACACATATATATGTATACACACGCACGCACGCATGGACATAATATATATGCATATTGGACTTGTTGGACTCTCGATAAGCCAATGGCGTCCTTGTCCACTTGCCATCTGGGCCTTTGGCTTGGATGGCAAATCTTGTTAAATCTTGTTAAATATTATATGTATACGCACGCATCCACGCACGCGCCCGCTCGCGTACACAAGCGTACATAATCAATTTCATTCCTCCTCGTTCATTGCCGTCAGATTCTACTACTGGACCCGGCACGGAAACTGATTCAAACGTGAACATGACGAAGCAAATGTCGACACCCAGTGTATCAAGAACAACATTATATATCAAAGAGTCAAGAACTGAAGATGTCTCGGTAACGGACCTTACCAGTAAGAGACCAAGTGAAACAGCTGCTGCAGCAACGGATTCTACCACTGAAGGAACAACTGAGATAACAGCTGCCTCAACAACGGAACCAACAGCTGAAACAGCAGCTGTTCCGACAATGGAATCTGCCACTGAAGGAACAACTGAGATAACAGTTGCCTCGACAACGGAACCAGCTACTGAGGCAATAAATGAAACAGCAGCTGCAACCACAACGGAACCGACTACTGAGACAACAACTGAAGCAACAGCTGCTTCGACAACTGAACCAACTACTGAGGCAATGACTGAAACAACAGCTGCTTTGACAACTGAACCAACTACTGAGGCAATAACTGAAACAACAGCTGCCTCGACAACGGAACCAACTACTGAGACAACAACTGAAACAACAGCTGCAACCACAACGGAACCAACTACTGAGACAACAACTGAAACAATAGCTGCTTCAACAGCGGAACCAACTAGTGAGACAACAATTGAAACAACAGCAGCCTCTACAACGGAACCGACTATTGAGACAACAACTGAAACAACAGCTGCGTCGTCAACGGAACCGACTACTGAGACAATAACTGAAACAACAGCTGCTTCGACAACGGAACCGACTACTGAGACAACAATTGAAACAACAGCTGCATCGACAACGGAACCGACTACTGAGACAACAATTGAAACAACAGCTGATTCGAAAACGGGACCACTTACTGAGACAACAACTGAAACAACAGCTACATCGACAGCGGAACCGACTACTGAGACAACAAGTGAAACAACAGCTGCTTCGACAACGGAACCAATTACTGAGACAACAACTGAAACAACAGCTACATCGACAGCGGAACCAACTGCTGAGACAACAACTGAAACAACAGCTGCTTCGACAATGGAACCAATTACTGTGACAACAACTGAAACAACAGCTGCATCGACAATGGAACCGACTACTGAGACAAAAATTGAAACAACAGCTGCATCGACAGCGGAACCAACTACTGAGACAACAACTGAAACAACAGCTGCTTCGACAACGGAACCGACTACTGAGATAACAACTGAAACAACAGCTGCATCGACAGCGGAACCAACTACTGAGACAACAACTGAAACAACAGCTGCTTCGACAACGGAGCCGACTACTGAGATAACAACTGAAACAACAGCTGCATCGACAGCGGAACCAACTACTGAGACAACAACTGAAACAGCAGCTGCTTCGACAATGGAACCAATTACTGAGACAACAACTGAAACAACAGCTGCTTCGACAACGGAACCGACTACTGAGACAACAATTGAAACAACAGCTGCAACCACAATGGAACCGACTACTGAGACAACAACTGAAACAACAGCTGCTGCTTCGATAGCGGAACCGACTACTGAGACAACAATTGAAACAACAGCTGCAACCACAACGGAATCTGCCGCTGATACAACTGAAACAATCGCTAGTACAACAACGGAAGGTAAGGACACAACTGATTATAATATTTTCTAATAATAAAAGTGTCTTTACCGTTACGTGGCACTTTTCAACAGAATGGGCCACGTAATGAACACGTTTATTTGGATTTACTAGTGTATTAATCGACCGTGGGGAACAGTGGCGGACTGTGGCGGACTGTGGCGGACAGTGGCAGACTGTGGCGGACAGTGGCGGACTGTGGCGGACAGTGGCGGACTGTGGCGGACAGTGGCGGACTGTGGCGGACAGTGGCGAACTGTGGCGGACTGTGGCGGACAGTGGCGAACTGTGGCGGACTGTGGCGAACTGTGGCAGACTGTGTCGGATAGTGGCGAACTGTGGCGGACTGTGGCGGACAGTGGCGGACTGTGGCGGACAGTGGCGAACTGTGGCGGACAGTGGCGGACAGTGGCGGACTGTGGCGGACAGTGGCGGACTGTGGCGGACAGTGGCGGACTGTGGCGGACAGTGGCGGACTGTGGAGCAGCTGTTAAAACGTCGGGTTCTCAATCGAGAGAACCCAAGTTCGAATCTTTTTGTTGCCTTTTGGAAGCTTTTGAAATTTTTTTAGTTTACTTAGTTGCACAGATGAGTACCTGGCGACAGACAGAGGTTTTGTTCATCCCACATTGCCACAGTTCACTCAGCTGTACAAATGAGTACCTGGATACAGACAGAGGTTTTGTTCATCCCACATTGCCACAGTTCACTCAGCTGTACAAATGAGTACCTGGATACAGACAGAGGTTTTGTTCATCCCACATTGCCACAGTTCACTCAGCTGTACAAATGAGTACCTGGATACAGACAGAGGTTTTGTTCATCCCACATTGCCACAGTTCACTCAGCTGTACAAATGAGTACCTGGATACAGACAGAGGTTTTGTTCATCCCACATTGCCACATTTTACTCAGCTGTACAAATGAGTACCTGGATACAGACAGAGGTTTTGTTCATCTCACATTGCCACAGTTCACTCAGCTGTACAAATGAGTACTTGGACACAGACAGAGGGGGATATGCCAACGAATAGTCTTCACGCAGTAATTGCAGTGTGGTTAGACGCTTCCCAGAGAAAACGAGATGGCGTTGTAATGAACAGGTCTGCCAGGGGGTGAAGTGTAAAATATGGCGTTGTAATTAACAGGTCTGCCAGGGGTGAAGTGTAAAATATGGCGTTGTAATGAACAGGTCTGCCAGGGGGTGAAGTGTAAAAGCGCTTTGAACAGACCCAGTGACTCGATAGCGCGTTGTGTAAGAACGTGCCTTTTTTCTTTTTTAATTAGCAGAAAGTGCCAGTCGAGAACTACACAGCAACTGTTCACATTTTGGAGCAGAGTTGTGTGTATTGTCTGTGAATATATATAGTTGAAATGCGGACATTTGTTCCAGTTTGCCGTAGCGTATTCGTGATTTGGTTGCAGAGTCTACGATAGGCCAGTTGTGTATAACGACCATTCTGACAAACAACTGGCCAGTTGTGTATAACGACCGCTCTGACAAACAACTAGCCAGTTGTGTATAACGACCACTCTGACAAACAACTGGCCAGTTGTGTATAACGACCGCTCTGACAAACAACTAGCCAGTTGTGTATAACGACCGCTCTGACAAACAACTAGCCAGTTGTGTATAACGACCGCTCTGACAAAAAACTGGCCAGTTGTGTATAACGACCGCTCTGACAAACAACTAGCCAGTTGTGTATAACGACCGCTCTGACAAACAACTAGCCAGTTGTGTATAATGACCACTCTGACAAACAACTAGCCAGTTGTGTATAACGACCACTCTGACAAACAACTAGACAGTTGTGTATAACGACCGCTCTGACAAACAACTGGCCAGTTGTGTATAACGACCGCTCTGACAAACAACTAGCCAGTTGTGTATAACGACCATTCTGACAAACAACTGGCCAGTTGTGTATAACGACCGCTCTGACAAACAACTAGCCAGTTGTGTATAACGACCGCTCTGACAAACAACTGGCCAGTTGTGTATAACGACCGCTCTGACAAACAACTAGCCAATTGTGTATAACGACCGCTCTGACAAACAACTAGCCAGTTGTGTATAACGACCGCTCTGACAAACAACTAGCCAGTTGTGTATAACGACCGCTCTGACAAACAACTGGCCAGTTGTGTATAACGACCGCTCTGACAAACAACTAGACAGTTGTGTATAACGACCGCTCTGACAAACAACTGGCCAGTTGTGTATAACGACCGCTCTGACAAACAACTAGACAGTTGTGTATAACGACCGCTCTGACAAACAACTGGCCAGTTGTGTATAACGACCGCTCTGACAAACAACTAGACAGTTGTGTATAACGACCGCTCTGACAAACAACTGGCCAGTTGTGTATAACGACCGCTCTGACAAACAACTGGTATGTGTTTCTTTACGATATTTCAGGTTTGGCCTACAACTGTGACACACGGAATCCTTGCTTCGCGGAGAACACAAGTGTCAACGGCTTCTTTTACGCGTCAACGAATCCAAACATGTATCTGCTGTGCGACAATTTTGGCAACTGTCACGACATGTCCTGTTCTGGGCAGATGAAGTGGAATCAAAGGGCAATGGTTTGTGTTTAGTGAACGTAACCTGACACTGCTGACGTTCAACAGTAGAAAGCCGCATTTCGACTTTTCGACATGCTGTTGAGGAGTTGTAACAGTTGTAATACGGGTCAATTTTAACAATTTATTTAGGTACACGTGGCTCGATAATAGCAGTAGACCGCTAGCCCAAGGCAATCAGATTTACTGTCGGACTGTTAGATTTGTTTAATTCAGCCCGATTGCCTGCTGAATATTTAAATTCCAATTCAAGAGTACTGCTGATAAAATTACAAAGATATAGTAATTACCAGAATAAAAATATGCTATAAATACCCCAATTAGTTATCGCTATCTCCGTGTATGCAAGCTTAGTCACCCATTAGTTTATCATGCTACGATGTAGTGAGTTAGTCACCCATTAGTTTACCATGCTACGATGCAGTGACTCAGTCACCCATTAGTTTATCATGCTACGATGTAGAGAGTTACATTAAAGCAAATACTTAAACTTGCATTTTCAGAAATTAAAATACAAGGTATTAAAATACAAATACTATTATTTCATTACGATAAATGCCTCTCTGGTAAGCAATATTACATTTAGAAATAACTAAAATTAAATGTAAATTCAATGCATTAAATATTGTAAGCTGTTATTATTGAAGGGTTGAAGTCTGACAGGCCGGCAACATGTCTTTGATATGGAAAATTTATTTGTAACTATTGACTTGTTTAAATAGAGCTTTGATTTCTTCACAAACACTGCCTAGAACAGGACTGACAATTATACCACCCATGACCCTCGTCATACAAACACGGGCTAATGCTCGCCTTCCCGCTGTCTTGCCCGTCCAAGACGAACTTTATCCATCCAAGAGATGAGTTGACGGGTCTCTGCATAAAATTATGCACACCAAGATTCAAATGTTCTCAATAGCATTGACTTTCCTCCCGAATTGACGCAGAACATGACGAGACGGAAGCGTAAACGAGGACGGAGGGTGGTAAACGACAGAAAATCCATACCTTGTGGAAAACGTCAAATGTCATTCCTGTCCCCCAAAAACCTCACCCTGCCAGCCCAAATTGAACAATTCAAAACCATGATCATGAACCGTACAGCCCATCTTCTAGACTCCTATAATTTGCGTATTGGCCTGGGAGAGGAGTGGAGGACACAGTAGCTACTTTGCTAAACCGTGTACATTGTCATCTTGAGAAGGCCAAAGCTCATGCCAGAGTTCTCTACCTTGATCTGAGTTCTGCTTTTAATACTCTGCAGCCTTACCTGCTTTAACAAAATATTTCTGAGTTTAAACTTGAGTCTGACTTGGCCCTATGGGTGCTTGAATTTTTTTGGTGGGAAGACCCCAACAGGTTCGTGTGAATGACACCATGTCTAGTGTGAAGGTTGTGTCCACTGGTACACCCCAAATTTATTAAATTATCAGATGACACAGCTTTACTCAGTTTGCTGTTTAATGAAGAGACTGGCCACGGTCCCTTTGTAGAGGACTTTGTTGATTGGTGTGATAAATCGTCTCTGTGTCTGAATGCAAAAAACAAACAAAGATATGTGTATTGACTTTAGGACAGACCCTCCATCCCAGACTGACACTATCATCCACGAAGATAAGGTGGAGGTAGTGGACGAATACAAATACCTCGGTACGATTATTGACAACAGACTGAGGTGGGACCGTCACTGTAGCGCTACGTATAACAAGCGCCAGCAGCTTCTATACTGTCTAAGGAAGCTTCGTTCCTTTAACATTGATAATACCATTTTGTCCATGTTTTATATGTCGTTTATCCAAAGTGTTTTGATAGTTTCCTTTATCTGTTGGTTTGGGAACGTCAGACAAAAGACAAGAATAATCTGCTGCGAATTGTAAACACCAGCAGCAAAGTGACTGGTACGAAACAATCCACTCTCACTGTTCTATATGAAAAGCAGGTATTCCGGAAAGCCTCTCGCATTCCGGCTGACAACGCGCATATTTTGCTGGAGGAATACGTCCTTCTGCCGTCGTCGAGATGGTTTAGAAGTGTTACATGCAAAACAAACACAAAACGGCCATCGTTTATTCCTATGTCTGTTCGACTGTTAAATGACTCTTCTCTCTAACGTTGCTTCTGAACCAGTCTTCTGTGCTTGTAGCTATACTGCTGATATTTATTATAAGGTTGTATGTATGCGCGGGCGCGAATGCAAGTTTGCGTGTTCTTTAACAGTGTTTATATGTTTGTTTACTACATTACACTATGATGCTATTTTATATGTGATGCGATGACCACAATTAGGTTTATCATTATTGTTTTAGAAACCGCTTGTAATTATGTATTTAATTTTATTAACGCTGAACACAAATTTCCCTCCATGGGAAAATAAAGTATTGTTGTATTGTATTGTATTGTATTGTATTGTATTGTATTGTATTGTAAAGCTTTAAGCAACTGGCGTCGAGTACTCAGTAGGGTGAATGTTTTGATGACGTAGCATCTTGTTGAGGCAGTCTATATCAGTGTGTAACGCTGAATTGAATGTTGTGCTATTTAATCTGTAATCTTTTATTCGCTTTTCCCCGTAATATTTGCCTTGATTAGAGTCAACAATGAAATAAATGCACCCCCTGGCGCCTCTACAATGTCTTAGTGGTGGTAGTTGGATAGAGCATGGGGAAAACGAAACCCTAGACATAATATTTGTCCTCTAATGGTTTAGAAGTTATACAGGTAACCAACGAGTTTCCACCATCTTGGACGCCATCTTGAATTCTACGTTTAATGCAAGGCGGGTTCATGAGGAGCTTTAGTATGTTACTGTAGACAATTTCAGGGATCTGTGATGAAAAAATCAGCTTTTTGTATTGAACTTTTTGGTTTTACATGAAACTCCTGGACTATATACACATATCAGAGTATGACTGGCTTGTGTATAAGTTTCAATAACATAACATAAAATTAGTGCCTTCCACCAAGTTCCAGATTTTGCAATAACTGTTGGGCTATCCTTACAAAAAGAGACTGAATACGAGTTGTGTAAGAGTCAGTTGGAACAAAGGCAGGAGGAGGCGGCAAGTCAAAAAGACGTGGTAGTTAACTCGCGGTGTTAGGGGCAAATACCTAAAGTGTGCATGTTGCAAATGCCCTGGCTATGAAAACGGCATCTTTCCACCAGGGACGTGCAGTGCAGTGTAACACTGCGTAACTGCTACGTCAAAGTGCTATGCGTGACTTGGCACCAGCAGCTAGTGAACCTATTACTAACATCGAGAAGTCTAACTTCCGACACAGGGCGTTCCCCATACCCAGGGACCTAGCGAACATAATCATTATTGACAACAAAGAGGCCACCTTGATGCTAGAAAAAATAGCTCGCAATTATAATAACGCCCACGTCAATAAGCATAATGAGACCATCGCGAATGTTTGCAAAAGGTAACTGGCACGTCGGTTGAACAACACATTACATCGGCATCACGTGGGCTGAAGAACGACTTCGGAAGTTGAAAAACTTTTCGGTGTGACCACACTGTTTGTCGGCAGAATATATGGTCTCAAAATGGGTATGTTTCTCGTTTTTCTTGTGTTATTATAATAATGGTTGTTAAGACGCTTGTTGTTTTGACGATACTGCGTAGTAGAGTCGACACTAAACGTACAATTGCAATTTTAATATTACTAGGAAAACGAACAACGAACTAGACGAATGTTTATAAACACTGCATGACGCATCTAGATGTGATCTCTCGAGTAATGAACAAGTCGAAAATCCCGAGTGCTATACCAGGTCTAGTCAGTTACGTTCAGGGCCTACGGGGGCTGGTGGGTGGAACGAGCAAGTGCCGCAGTTGAAACTTGAAGGGTGAACATTGTTTAATCTCGAATAACAAGAAACAGCAACACAAGTGCTATCAGTGTGCAGGGGTGAAAGGTAAAGGGCGTGATGGTGCTAAGGATACCGCGTTATGTAAGAATTACACATTGCATAGTCACAATTGTGTCGATTTTGACTGTTATTGTCACAGCAGTTACCTAACTTGTCAGACCGTTCTGACATTTGAGTCAATAATCGTTATTCCAAAGTTAGCTATTTTACTATAATTTATTTTTATCATACAATAATGGTGACAACACTGACAGGTACAAGGTGACCACTCTAGGTACAATGTGACAACACTGACAGGTACAAGGTGACAACACTGACAGGAACAAGGTGACCACTCTAGGTACAAGGTGACAACACTGACAGGTACAAGGTGACCACTCTAGGTACAAGGTGACACCACTGACAGGTACAAGGTGACCACTCTACGTACAAGGTGACAACACTGACAGGTACAAGTTGACCACTCTAGGTACAAGGTGACAACACTGACAGGTACAAGGTGACCACTCTACGTACAAGGTGACAACACTGACAGGAACAAGGTGACCACTCTAGGTACAAGGTGACAACACTGACAGGTACAAGGTGACCACTCTAGGTACAAGGTGACAACACTGACAAGTACAAGGTGAACACTCTAGGTACAAGGTGACAACACTGACAGGTACAAGGTGACCACTCTAGGTACAAGGTGACAACACTGACAGGTACAAGGTGACCACTCTAGGTACAAGGTGACAACACTGACAGGTACAAGGTGACCACTCTAGGTACAAGGTGACAACACTGACAGGTACAAGGTGACCACTCTAGGTACAAGGTGACAACACTGACAGGAACAAGGTGACCACTCTAGGTACAAGGTGACAACACTGACAGGTACAAGGTGACCACTCTAGGAACAAGGTGACAACACTGACAGGTACAAGGTGACCACTCTACGTACAAGGTGACAACACTGACAGGTACAAGGTGACCACTCTAGGTACAAGGTGACAACACTGACATGTACAAGGTGACCACTCTAGGTACAAGGTGACAACACTGACATGTACAAGGTGACCACTCTAGGTTCTCGTACCTTTATTCACTCATGTTTTATTTTAAATTCTTTTGAGCATGGCGGATCGTCATCTATCGATTATGC
>OY759270.1:3456136-3611136 GCA_963662155.1 Lamellibrachia columna | reverse complement strand
ACATATATATATGCCACTATAGATATATATATATATATATATATATATATATATATATATATATATATATATATATATATATATATATATATATATATATATGCTCCCTCATTTTTCATATTATCGTTGTAAATAATCAAATACTTATAAAGATTTATACATTATGTAATGGTCCCAGCTTATAACACGTAGTCGCGGTATACAGTAGACAACATTCTTATTCAACATAGAGTAAGTCGGGGCATAACGACCAGGTCACTCACTCCTTTGCGCGGTGAAAATATGTCTAAAAGTGTGTTGTTTATATAGCCACATATGTTGTTGATGTCTTCGTTTTGTTTGTGTTACATATTGTTAAAATAAGTTAGTTGTTAAACATTTTGTGAGAGTGGTCAAAAAAGCATTTTGCCCCACCTATGGGGTAAAACGTCCCTTTGTGTGAGGCAAAACGCCCAATTGGGGGCATTTTGCCTACGTCCACCATTTGGATACAAAGTGTATGCTTATATACATTTGTATATGCAATAATAATAACTGAAGAAATATATAAAAGGATGTGCATGAGGTTAATGATGAGCAAGACTATGTATATGTAACTATTAATGGTATGTTGCAGTAATGTATGCATAGTCTGGTGTAGGGCATATGTCTACTTTTTAATATTATCGTACAGTTGCAACTAGACGTTTATCGATGCACATAGGGCCTACGGTTCTCTACGACAGGGACGGATATATACGTTGAGAACGAGTAGAACATTACTCAAAATATATTTATAGTATGGATAAGTAAAGGGGTAAAACACGACCAACATGTTGCACAAAGTAATATCAAACATCTATAAACATTTCAACAACTAAAATTAAAATACCAACGTAAACGAACATGAAAGCATCGATTGCCGGCTCACGCGTCGAGTGCCGGCTCACGCATCGAGTGCCGGCTCACGCGTCGAGTGCCGGCTCACGCATCGAGTGCCGGCTCACGCGACGAAGTAATGAACAAAATATGTAATTAAACATCGTGTGCAACTGACGACGAATTAACAAACAGTTGGATAGCGTTCAACTGTGAACAAACGAACAAACAGTTAATTGGCTTATGCACCACTCAACGAACGGTCGGCCTTTATTCATCGTCAACGTCGCAATTATGGCAGGCGTAAAATCTGCCGCCTGTTGTACTCTCTTCGAGTGACTGTTTCCAAACCATTCATAACACACAGAGCAGTGCGATTCCTTTTCCGACGTGTCATCGGTGGGTGCTTCTGTTTTATGGTCTTCCTAAATGTTATACCTGACGGGCCAGGAACAGGTCCTGCAGCTAATTTTTTAGGGGGCAGCTATCTTAGACTTCTTCGGCTCCTTCATTCTTAAATGCCTCTCTTTCTCCACCTTTCTCTGATCCAACATATTTTATAGGGTGATGCGGTGAGGACGCTACTTGTGAGTTTTCGTTGTCTGGTTGGTCTAACTTTGCTAGTTGTTGGAGCTTGCAAGGGCGAGCATTCTAGAATCATACTGCGTGATTGGGAAACAACTACTGTGGGTTCTCTAACAATGGCTTCGAGGTTTTCAACAACTGCTGCCTGTTACTCTGCAGTAGCTTCAGGGTAAATAACAGCTGCCCCTGGCTGGTCAGCAGCTGCTGTGAGCTGGTCATGGATGGCTGCTGCCGCTTCTAGCGGAGCGAATTTGTGATCAAATGTGTCCTTGAAAGGCCAAGTGCCGCTTGCAAGCGACCCGTTCACAAAGCTCTGGACGGTCGCTGTCGCGTTGTATGCCTCGCAGAAGAGCTGCTTCAAACGGCATGATCGCTCGTTCCCTGTGGCTGCCAATTGTTGCACAATCGAGAGTTCCGCAGTTCAAAATTTTCAATGGAAATTCCGCCCTCATTTGACGCCGCATTAAGGCTCTGTCCTCGGTGAACGGCCTCAACCGCAGCACGAAGCCTCTCATCACTACAATGGCCTATTTCTGTCTTGCGTTTGTAAGAACGCACCATCTGTGTGCGTGTGCGTTTGTTTGTGTGTGTGCGCATACGCGTGTATAAATACGTAGACATTTAATTAGTATTATTTATGACAATGGTCCAGCACGATTTCTTATGCTTCCTCGTAAAAAAAACACTATCATTACTGTATGGTTTCACGTATTCCCATAATGCCGTGGGCATAACGCTCTCTCTACGTGCGTTATGCCCCCTCACTTGAGGTGTGTTTTACCCCAAGCAGTAGCCATTCAAACTATTAATTTCCACAAACTTCACATTATCGCCAGTCGTTTTCAGTTAACACACAATAACAAGATTTAACAAGATTTAACAAGATTTGCCATCCAAGCCAAAGGCCCAGATGGCAAGTGGACAAGGAAGCCATTGGCTTATCGAGAGTCCAACAATGTTCATCTACTTATAACCCGCCCTCCTGAGATATGTGTCAACCTTGTTTTTAAACATATTCACGCTGCTAGCAGTTACACAATCTGTAGACAATTTGTTCCATTCATTTATTGTCCTCTGTGAGAACGAGTGCTTCCTGATGTCCAATCTACATTGATCCTTTATTAATTTTACCTCATGTCCTCTAGTTCTGCTATCCTTCTTGAGTGAGAAAAACATATTTCTATCAATATTTTCATACCCATTCAATATCTTAAAAACTTCAATCTGATCTCCTCTTAACCTCCTTGTCTCTAGAGTTGTTAAACCACATTCTTTCAGGCGTTCTTCATAACTAAGGTCTCTCAGTTCTGGAATCATTTTAGTTGCTCTCCTTTGTATGCGTTCAAGCGTATCTATATCTTTCTTACGATATGGTCTCCATGCTTGTATACAGTATTCTAAATGAGGTCTAACTATTGCTTTATAAAGAGGTATAATTAACTTTTTTCCCTTGTATGTTATGTTTCTTCTAATCAATCCAAGAATTTGATTACCCTTTGAAGCTGCAATACCACACTGCTCTGAAACTTTCATATCAGCGCTTATTGTAACTCCTAAGTCCTTTTCTTTTACAGTAGTACCCAGAACAGTATCTCCCATTTTATAGTTTACATTCAAGTTCCCATGTCCTGTATGTAAGCATTTACATTTCCCAAAATTTAACAACATCTGCCATTTCTCAGACCATTTCACTAATCTGTCTAGATCGTTTTGTAAATGTTGTTTATCACCATCAGTATTAACCTTTCTAAACAGTTTTGTGTCATCCGCAAATTTCAGTACGTTACTTGTTATACTGTCGTCCAAGTCATTGATATAAATTAAGAATAATATAGGTCCTAATACTGATCCTTGAGGTACCCCACTCAAAACCGATTTCCAATTTGAAACTTCTCCATCTACTACAACTCGTTGTCTTCTGTCAGTCAGCCATTGTTCTATCCAGTCAGTTATGCTGTCCCCGATACCATGGGCTTTTAATTTAAGTAGTAATCTTTGATGTGGCACTTTGTCAAAAGCTTTCTGAAAATCTAAGTAGATAATATCTACTGGCGATCCCACGTCTATCCACTTAGTGATTTCTTCCAAAAAACATAGCATATTTGTTAAGCATGACCTCGCTAACTAACAACAATAAGCCCGTTAATATATCTACCCATTGGTATGTTTCCATTCGCCAATTACCGTAGTTATATCACAACAAGGGAATGTATGTAAATGTTTTAGTTTTTGATGTGAAAAGTGATAAACATGTAAAACCTACGCTGTTGAAGTTCGAAATACGGCATGGACGGGTGGCGTGGCGTAGTGAGTCATGTATGTACCAAAACGCACATCTGAGAAAGAGGAGGTGGCCTTTCGCCCCCAGAATGGGTTTTATGCCCCCTCCTATTCTATTTGCGCCAAAGTCACCTCAACCTATCGGGTGACTTTGGCCCACCAGTAGTTTGGCTGTTGGTAGTTTCTTGGTGCTTTGCTTTATCACCGAGGATACCAGTTTTTCAGAGCGATCTTTAAAAAAATTGGCCAAAGTCACACCCACCACCAAATACGCTACTGCTCTTCATACGCCATCATGCGACACCGCAGTAGTCGCCATTTTGCCTCGATAAGTAACGAACAACGCCACGGTACCGATTCCGCGTAGACCGTCTGATGGTTTACAACAGCGACGTGCGCCGAACACCTGACGCTGACGTATCGCCGGTATATACCACCCCATTGTGTCTGGGGCGTCAGTGTACGCGCGGACTCCAGGGGTGGCGGCGGGAAATCACTGGACCGTTGATCGGTGAGTGTCGACGCTACCTGCGTGCCGTACTACGTGTGATCAGGTGAGTGTGCATCATTGCATCAAACAGTCAGCTGGTATGCTGCCGTGAAATGACTAAAGCAAGCAAGTCCAAAAAGGTCAAGTTTTGATAAATTGACAAATACAAGTTTTATTTGTAGCTCTCCTAAAGCTGTAGAAGTAGAATTTTAGTATTAGGGTCATCAAATACTACATGTATGCCACTATTTCATTATGATATAAGAAAATCATTCGGGTTATCCTGGGCGTGACTAGGATGACTTTTGTCATGGCAGAACAATTATTTCACAATCCATGCAAAGTTTGCGGTAAGGAAGCAAGTCCATGTACTGCAACTATTAACCTTTATTCAAAATGAGAAAGAAGTCAAGGTACTCACTAATCATTCAATGATATTATAAAAAGAGGAAACATTGATTGTTCTATTGTTTATACAGGGATTGTTAATACAGGGGATCCGGGGTGTGCATACCTTTTAGGGGTCGGGGGTAGTGGCCTTTTCACGGATAGGTACCTTTCAGAACTGCTAACAGATTGATTGATTCAGATCTTTGTGTTTCCTTTTTTCTGGAAATATCAATAATATTTATTCATAGTATCTGCCCCATTCAAATAGGTGAAATTGTCATAGTATGCTTGATTTTTGCATACATTTATAATGTCCTTCACAGTTTATATATTGAATCAAATAATGATATGCAAATTTAGAAATACATGTTTTTTGCTTACATTAATCAAGTCTGTAACCAGTAAGCTATTTTCCATGGTGCGCTGGAAAATCTGGGAAATTTGCATGAACCGTGATTTTCTTTATAGCCAAGCTATAGTCCGTTACACTCTCGTCTTCAGCTTGGACTCGTGTCCAAAACTTAAACGACTCTGCCATCTCATTTGGGACTGGCTCAAAGTGGTCTTTCATTTTTTTTCAAAAGTTCAGTGAGTGTTTTATCTGCAGGTTTGTCCGGGCTGAATAATTCAAGAGAGAACTTGGACAATTTATTTTTCTACCTCACTCAGAAATATGGCATTGCGCCTTTCTGCGTTTGCGTCATTTGTCGCTATGTTATTAGCGACCAAATACAATTTAAGCCGTTCTTCGTAAGAAGTCACAGTCTCTGTTTTCGGGTCAAACTCCCCAAAGTGCCGATGACGCCTGCCATCTTGCTTGCGCGAAGTCGATTCACTTTCGAACACCAAATCGTCTGAGGCCACTCTAAACGTAACGTTTTTCACTTACTTAAGCGCCACAAATTTGTGTCGAGTATCTTCAAACATCGTTTCAATCCTCGTCGCCAGAATGTTATGGCGTGTGTTAGTTAAACAGAGACAACACAGTACTTCAATAGGCCTATAAAACAGTCATTGCTTTATTTACGAGCACGCGAAACACTACATCCGGTGACGGCCTTCAGGCGTGTGCAAATTATGTGCTCGATCACTACTTAATTATCACAGAATCCTACCGTGAAGTGGTTCGATGGTTTGGTGCTTGCCCCATGACCAGGAGGTACAGGGTTCAGACCCCTAGCCTTTTGACAAGGTTGTACAGGGTTCTGACCCCTGGCCTCATGATTAGGACGTACAAGGTTCAGACCCCTGGCCTCTTGACCAGTAGGTACAGGGTTCCGATCCCTGGCCTTATGACCAAGAAATGCGGGGTTCAGTCCACTTACCTCGTGACCAGGAGGTACAGGGTTCATACCCCTGGCCTCGTGACCAGGAGATATAGGGTTCGGACCCCTGGCCTCTTGATCAGGAGGTACAGGGTTCAGACCCCTGGCCTCGTGACCAGGAGGTACAGGGTTTGGACAACTGGCCTCGTGACCAGGAGGTACAGGGTTCGAACCCCTGTCCTCGTGACCAAGAGGTACAGGGTTCGGATCCCTGACCTCGTGACCAGGAGGTACAGGGTTCGGACACCTGACCTCATGACCAGGAGGTACAGGGTTCGGACACCTGACCTCATGACCAGGAGTTACAGGGTTCGGACCCCTGGTCAGCGGCCCACCCAGCCATTTAATAAAAATGTGTACACTTTGCTGGCTCATCTAGCACCAGGCAAATGGTTACATAGGAAGTCGGAAATATGTGTCTATCCTTTAGGGTGACACAGTCAAAGCTTTTAGGGTGATACAGTCAAAGCTTTTAGGATGACTCAGTCAAAGCTTTTAGGGTGATACAGTCAAAGCTTTTAGGGTGATACAGTCAAAGCTTTTAGGGTGATACAGTCAAAGCTTTTAGGGTGATACAGTCAAAGCTTTTAGGGTGACTCAGTCAAAGCTTTTAGGGTGATACAGTCAAAGCTTTTAGGGTGATACAGTCAAAGCTTTTAGGGTGATACAATCAAAGCTTTTAGGGTGATACAGTCAAAGCTTTTAGGGTGATACAGTCAAAGCTTTTAGGGTGACACAGTCAAAGCTTTTAGGGTGATACAGTCAAAGCTTTTAGGGTGATACAGTCAAAGCTTTTAGGGTGACACAGTCAAAGCTTTTAGGGTGATACAGTCAAAGCTTTTAGGGTGATACAGTCAAAGCTTTTAGGGTGATACAGTCAAAGCTTTTAGGGTGATACAGTCAAAGCTTTTAGGGTGATACAGTCAAAGCTTTTAGGGTGATACAGTCAAAGCTTTTAGGGTGACACAGTCAAAGCTTTTAGGGTGATACAGTCAAAGCTTTTAGGGTGACTCAGTCAAAGCTTTTAGGGTGATACAGTCAAAGCTTTTAGGGTGATACAGTCAAAGCTTTTAGGGTGATACAGTCAAAGCTTTTAGGGTGACACAGTCAAAGCTTTTAGGGTGATACAGTCAAAGCTTTTAGGGTGACACAGTCAAAGCTTTTAGGGTGACACAGTCAAAGCTTTTAGGGTGACTCAGTCAAAGCTTTTAGGGTGACACAGTCAAAGCTTTTAGGGTGATACAGTCAAAGCCTTTAGGGTGACTCAGTCAAAGCTTTTAGGGTGATACAGTCAAAGCTTTTAGGGTGATACAGTCAAAGCTTTTAGGGTGACACAGTCAAAGCTTTTAGGGTGACACAGTCAAAGCTTTTAGGGTGATACAGCCAAAGCCTTTAGGGTGACTCAGTCAAAGCTTTTAGGGTGATACAGTCAAAGCTTTTAGGGTGATACAGTCAAAGCTTTTAGGGTGACACATTCAAAGCTTTTAGGGTGATACAGTCAAAGCTTTTAGGGTGACACAGTCAAAGCTTTTAGGGTGACACATTCAAAGCTTTTAGGGTGATACAGTCAAAGCCTTTAGGGTGATACAGTCAAAGCTTTTAGGGTGATACAGTCAAAGCTTTTAGGGTGACACAGTCAAAGCTTTTAGGGTGATACAGTCAAAGCCATATGGCCCTATTTTCTGTGTACCTGTGTCAAAAACGCAGTGTCACTATGTCACAGAGCCTGTGTCACTGTGTTACATGTCATGTGTCACTCTGTCGCAGGGTCTGTGTCATTGTGTCGCAGGGCCTGTTTCTTGGTACCGCAAGGCCTGTGTCACTGTTACAGGGCCTGTGTCATTCGCTTGTGTCACTGGGCCTGTGTCACTAAAGGCGTGTCTTTCATCTACATCGTGCCCGGGGAAGAAAAAATATCCCACACAAGGGGTAAATTGTAGTAGCCCTAGAGAAGGGCTGTTTCGACTATATCACGTAAGACCCACACTGGAGGAAGAACTCAAGTAGTATGGCCAAAAGGCAACAACTCAAAGTACAGTTACAAGTTACGTACTTCAAACATGTCAACTGACAAACTATGTTTTGTAGTTGGCCGCGGTGCGTAGAAGAAGGTGATAGAAAAGAACGGAGTCACCAGGATGCAGACGGAGAAAAAAGACAACGACGACACACCAGATGGCGCCACTGAGCGTCGTAAGTAAACGCCATAGTTGATCAGTTATATTTACTGCATTTGACAATATACTCTCTTGTGCAATTATTTTATTTAAAGTGGAACTGTATTTGCATGCATATTTGTTTTAAACTCACGACCCTAAGGAAGATATAATGTATATATAAGGTTTATCATGAATAATATTTGTATTATTGTTATTATGATTCTGCTCAAATGCAGTCAAAAAATATATCCACCCAATCTAGAAAGAGCATATCTATTTACTTATATAAAGTAAACTTACACTTATCCTAAATTGACTGCATGTAAGAAACGGTTGTGTATATATTTATTCTGACAAGTCAACCCAGACGCAGGATGTGGTATTACCACACAAACCAACACACAGGACTATGATTAACTGGGACTGTTGAACCACATCATGTCATGGTGACAAGGTGTTGAGTTGTCCCTGATGCTATGTATAGCCTCTAAGAAACTGGGTCACTTGTAAATGATGAAGACCAACATTGAGGTAATTGCACTAAAATAGAATGTCCTTTCGTTTAATTACTGGACACACACACACATGCACAAGAAAGGACTCTTGTTATCTACACGACTTGCTGCTCCTTCACCCGAGCATCTTGGTGTCTGAATTTCACAATTCAGGAGTATGTATTACATATATATTAAGACAAGACTCTTGGAAAAACCATCTGTTAAACAGAGATGCAATGTTATGGTCTTAACATTAGCGTTACTGCAAAATACAAGTACAGCGCAACACAGAATGACTTGACATTTATTTTACCCAGATTTGGTTGTAATGCACAAGCTGATCCTAGGTGACAGTTTTTGTCACAAGCTGATGACACACTTTTACAAATTGCTTGTCTAGAGACATTGTGTATAGCATATATCCATTTTCAGAACAATGTGTTACACAATAGTGAAGTAGGTTACACTAGTATTAGCAGACTATTGTCTGCAATGGTCCCTTTTCATGACATGTTTTCTGGTCGTTCAATACAGTGGCCGTGACAGGTAGTGCCTGTGTCTCTGTGTCACAGGGCCTGTGTCACTGTCTTGCAGGGACTGTGTCCCTGTGTCATGCACACAATGTCACTGTGTCACAGGGCTTACGTGTTGAAGGGCCTTTGTCGCTGTGTCATAAACACAATTTCACTGTGTTGCAGGGCCTGTGTAGCTGTGCCAAAAATGCAGTGTCACTATGTCACAGAGCCTGTGTCACTGTATTACATGTCATGTGTCACTCTGTCATAGGGTCTGTGTCATTGTGTCGCAGGGCCTGTTTCTTGGTATCGCAAGGCCTGTGTCACTGTTACAGGGCCTGTGTCATTCGCTTGTGTCACTGGGCCTGTGTCACTAAAGGCGTGTCTTTCATCTACACCTATTGTCTGCAGGCAGACATTTTAATATAAAATATATAATTTGTGTCAGAAATTAATATAACAAGAAGAGTGAGTACAAAGTAATTTAAATATCGCATGGGATCCTACAAAAACCTTGCTTGTCGCCTACCTGGTGAGAGAGGCACCAGTGATAAGGTTTTTCAGGGAATCTGCATCAGTGTATGCATATGCCTCAATACATGCATATTTATAAGCTCTGATATGCTGACAACATTTAGCCTGCCTGTTGGCGCAGTTGTGAGAAATATTCTATGCATTTTATTTGGTGGCTCTAACTTGAAATTAATAATTATTTTTCCTTCCAGGGTCATTCTGCGTGTGGCTGCGGTCTCCCTCCACCTTGCTCTACATCAACTACATCGTGTCGGCATGGGTATGTCTGATTCTTTCTTCCTAATTATCTTGTCTGGACCTTTGAGACCAAATCAGTTTACTGGTATGTGTAATTCTGTTGTACTGAAGTGTGTCCAATACTTCACAATATGTGTACTGGTGGTATCTTTACATTTTAAAATTTCTTTATTACAAAATATATGTGAAAAAAATTTATTCAATATTATAAGAAAACTGTTACATCACAGAACAGTTATTTACCATAAAACAAGGGCCTTGAACTATTTAAGTATGTTGGAGCAAGGCTATTTTTCAAAACCAGTAAACTGGCTATCGACTAAGAGGCTTGTTAATTGTTGACATTTACTTCTCTGTACACACCTTAGTAAAGGAGGGGTCAAGGCCAGCGTACTAAATAAACAAAGTCGGTCACATACAAAATATAACCATCATTGCATCACGCAGAGCCACATTGTGAGCTGTTATGGAACTACTGTTGTTTTAAATTGGAGCAACTGTTCACCGCACGGTGCTATAATGCAATCCTAAATTTAGGAAATTCACAACTTTGTGAAAAACAATTATCAATATGACACAATAGAATTGTCTTTAGAAAAACACAAGCTTTAAATAACATAATTATTGGAGATAAATGTTTGCAAAAAAATTCTGATGGTTATTATTGTATGAAACTCGTTAAATTAAAGCAACAGGCAACACTAAATGCAGAAGCATACAAGGAAGGGTATTCACAATACAAATCAAATCAAATCAAATTTATTGTAACTCTTTACAATACATACAAATCAAACCAAGGTAAACCCTGTATGATAATGTAAAGAGAACAATAGGGGAAGAACATTATACAATGTTATACTCCCTAGTATATATTTCAATACATATATCATAGTATTAAACACAAAAATAGCATGCAGGTGTAGAAAACCAACCAATCATGATTGTTATATATTGACATCATTGTGTAATATAAATTGCTTAAGTATACATTTGTAGTTCATTATTTAATAAGAAGTAAACTTGAGTCTTGTGTTAAAATAATTCCAAATAATAGCACCCTTAATTCTTACAGAACGAAGTCTTATTTCTAAAGTTGCCATGGATGTGTGTATTTGTGTAGATTGTCTTGTATTGTAACTATGAACATCTTGATTAAGTTTAAACATATTATAAAAATGTTTTGGTAGAAGACCACTGTTGTATTTATACATAAACATTTGTATTGAGTAGAAATATAGTTGTCTAAACGTTAAGATGTTTAGTAGTTTAAAGATAGGTTTAGTATGAGCTGATCTATTAGCTGAGATGAGCATTCTCCCCGCTTTCTTTTGAACCTTTATAATACTTGAACAATATGAGTCAAATGCACCACCCCACACTTCAATACAATATGTCAAATGAGGGAATAAAAACGAGTAATATAAGGTGACCAGGCATGGTCTAGTTAAAAATCTTTTGGCTTTGTTGATAATGGCTACCCCTACATTTAACTTTGTTAATATGTTCAGCCCAATTAAGTTTGTTATCAATAGTAACACCAAGAAATGTTGTAGAGGATACTTGCTTAATAGCATTATCATTAATTTCAAGTTTTGTTGGTTTGATAAGTTTTCTGTTGGATGTTTTAAATATCATGTATTGGGTCTTATTAATGTTTAGAGATCATTTGTTAGCATTTAGCCAAGCTACAAGTTTTTTTAGTTCAATATTCATTTTGTTAGCTATATCATCCAATTGATCACCCTGTATAAATATACTAGTGTCATCAGCAAATAATAAGGAGAAAAGAATATCTGAGACATTAGCAATATCATTGATATATAATAGGAATAGCAATGGCCCCAGTATGGAACCTTGAGGCACTCCACAAGTAATAGTGAGTTTAGTGGAGCTAGTCCTATTGCAATACACATATTGACTTCTATTAGATAAATAACTTTTAATCCACGTATACCATAACATTGGAGATTTTGACACAGTATCTCATGGTCAACAGTATGAAATGCTTTAGATAAATCTAAGAACACCCCTAGCACAACTTGTTTGTTTTGTAGTGCTTCTGATATTTTGTCTACAATTGTCATTAGTGCCATGCTAGTGGAGTGATTTTTTCGAAAACCAAACTGATATTTGTACAGAATGTTATACTTATTAATAACATTTAACAGCCTGTTATACATTAGTCTTTCCAATATTTTAGAGAAAGTTGGTAATATTGAAATTGGTCGGTAGTTAGAAAATAATTTTTTTTCCTTAGCTTTGTAGATAGGTATTACCTTAGCTATTTTTAATTCATCTGGGAATATTCCAGTATTTATAGAGATATTATATAAATATGTTAATGATTTAATAAAGCTTTTATGTTTTTTTAATTACTTTACTGGAAATGTCATCCCATCCAGGACCAGATATTTTGAGAGAGTTTACTATTGCTGATACCTCATTTTCAGTTACGGTTCAAGATATATAGTTTTAGTATTGCTGTTTTTCATGTATGACATAGGGTCTGTTTTGTTCAGATTTCCTTAGTAAGTCATTCAACTTACTTTTGTATACTTTATATTTAGCTTCGTTATATCTTGTGTTTTTCCTCACATATTTAACATAGAGTCTATTCTTCTCTTTTATTGAGTTTTTTAGCCCACATGTTAGCCATGGTTTCCTATTCTTGTAGTTAAGCTTAATTGTTTTTATGGGAAAGCAGTCATTGTATTCTCGCAGTAATGACATAAAATACTGAGTAGGCTGTTTGACAATTATTTGTGTATGTCATAATATCCCAGTCAAGATTTTGCATGTTATTATAAAATTTATCTGTTTGCCTGGGAAAAGTTTCTGTTTGTTGTGTATTTAAGATTGTTGGTAAATTTGCAATTATTATCAATGAGAAATATTGGGAAGTGGTCAGATATATCTGTATACATAATGCCCTGGAGCATGTTTTTATGGTTATTTGTAAAAAAATTATCAATTAATGTTGCCAATTGATTAGTTACCCTTGTTGGTTTATTTATTAATGGAATATAAGAGTGTAAAAATACAACATACAAGTTAAATCTACTTTCTTTGTGTTATGGCTAACAAAACTTAATGTAGTTAAATAAAAAAGATACATGTTGTAGTCAGTGGTACTTGTATAATAATCATAGTTTTGGGGTGTGAACCATTGATAAGTAGAATCTTCCTTTCTTCCCCTCTGCAATACACAAGTTATTGTTTTATTTTTACCTTAATTACACATGTTGCAAATTATGCTGTATTTTGTTATCATGAATTTGTACTGTTCATTGAAAATAAATAATTGATTGATTGGTTGATTGATTTATGTATTGTTGCTGTTCTGCAGGGAGACTGGATGTGGCAGTTTGCTGTGGGACTGTACCTTGTACATCTGGCTGATGGAGAACTGCGACTGGCTGCCATCTTTGGCTTCACTGCAGGGGGCGCTGTCATGTTCTTTGGTGGAATCATCGGCAACTGGGTTGATATGAACCCTCGAATAAAAGGTGAGTTTTATAGTCTCAGTATGTCCACCAGGGCGGCGATACTGTTTTCTGGCAGTGTGTGAAAGGTAACAACAAAGGAGACCCGCCACATTATACAGATTTCATGTATTCAATACATATTTTGGGTTGTTATACGTATTTGCTTCAAATGAAACTGAAAAATCATGATAAAGGAATTTGTTTAAGTGTTTATCACAAGTATGAAATAAAAAAAAACTTATATTGGTTGAAGAGCAAATAGTTTTGATGCTAGGCAGATTTCCGACAACACCAAGTTTTTTGATGTAGGCATATTTCATAGCCTGATAGATGGCGACACAGATTTATACGGCTTTATACAGAATTTGAATATGAATATGACAGGTCTGATAAAGGTATACTCATTACATAGTTGACAATAAATGGGAAACATCAAAGTAATTATCTCAGTAGCTATAAACTTGTGAACATCTTTGTAAATGCATAATTTATTTGTGTCTACATTATGTCAACAAACTGCGATGGCATTATGTTGTGGTGTAGTCGTGGCGCCCCAAGTGAGTGTGTGAAATATTATTTTCTTGCAAAACATCTGCATTTGGGTTTGAACAATGACATAGTTGTGCTTACATCTTAGTTCACTGTGGTTTCTATGTATAATGACTGCACCTTAGTTCACTAGTCATGTGTCTGTTACGCTGCAGTGGTGCAAGTGTCCTCTTACGCGCTGCAGTGGTGTGAGTGTCCTCTTATGTGCTGCAGTGGTGTGAATGTCCTCTTACGCGTCTGTTGTGCTGCAAGTGTCATCTTATGTGCTGCAGTGGTGCTAGTGTGATCTTGTGTGCTGCAGTGGTGTGAATGTCCTCTCACATGCTGCAGTGGTGTGAGTGTCCTCTTATGTGTTGCAGTGGTACGAATGTGATCTTATATTCTGCAGTGGTGCAATTGTCATCTTATGTGCTGCAGTGGTGCAAGTGTCATCTTATGTGCTGCAGTGGTGCAAATGTCATCTTATGTGCTGCAGTGGTGCAAGTGTCCTCTCTAGTGCTGCATTGGTGTGAGTGTCCTCTTATGTGCTACATTGATGTGAATGCCCTCTTATGTGCTGCAGTGGTGCCAGTGTCATCTTATGTGCTGCAGTGGTGTGAGTGTCATCTGATGTGTTGCAGTTTTGCGAGTGTCATCTTATGTGCTGCAGTGGTACGAGTATCATCTTGTGTGCTACAGTGTTGGGAGTGTCATGATATGATCTGCAATGGTGCGAGTGTCATCTTATGTGTTGTAGTGGTGCGAGTGTCACTGTTCATCCAGAACTTCTCTGTGATGCTGTGTGCTGTTGCCGTCTACTTCACACTTGTTTACCGGGAGCAGTATGCTTCGCTGTTTGGCGGCCTCTTGCCGCAACTGTGTGAAGGTGTCATCATCTTCCTCGCAGTTATTGCACAGCTGGCTAGTGTTGCTTACAAGATTGCCATTGAGAAGGACTGGATTGTTGTTGTTGCCGCTGGAAACAATGCAAAGCTTGCCAGTAAGTTGATGCTTTCAGATGGTCCGTGCGAATTTTATTTTAAAGATATATCCACAATCTGGTTTTTTGCCTTTCTCGTTTTAGAGTAATTTCGCAAAAAGTTGCTGAATATACTATAACAAAAGTAGTTGAATATATTATAACAAAAGTGGTTGAATATACTATAACAAAAGTTGTTGAATATACTACAACAAAAATGGCTCAATATATTATGACAAAAGGCTAGTCACACTTTATAAATTGCCTAATCTAAATATCAAAGTCTGACTGTGCCTATTACTTAGACTATTTATAATCAACAGATTTGAATATCATTGAACCTGATTCGTGATGAATTGTGAAGGGATTTTTAAGAAGACATCTTGTAAATGCTCTACTTCATATTTCATCTGACAATAATAGGGCATTTTTGCTACATTGATCTTGTATGCTATGCTGTAGAGATATATATTATAATGATGAAATATTTGTGTCCACAGACTTGAATGCGACCATTCGAGCGATGGACCTACTGTGTAATATCGTGTCTCCAGTGACTGTGGGCCTCGTGATGACTGCTGCCTCTCTCACCACTGCCGCCATCTTCATTGCCGCGTGGAACGTTTTTTCTGTGTTTGTCAAGTACGGCCTACTGTCCAAAGTCTACAGACTCGTGCCACAGCTGGCGGTCAAGGAGGACGAGGACGACACAGGTACAGGACCTGCTGGACAGTCTCAGTCTCTTCTTTGTTCCTGATATCCAGTGTTTGTTGATCTGTCAGCCTGCTGCCAACTACACAGTCTCAGATCAGCAGAAATGTTTTGATTAGTAACAACAATTAGCAAATAATGAACACATTCCACATGCTCCATCGCTTTTGAATGAATTAGAAACTCACAACAAACACAATAATAATAAGAAAAAAATGGGGTTGGTGGATGACTGGGTGGGTGTGTGAGTGGATGGGTGACTGGGTGCGTGGGCCAATGGTCCACTTGGATTTTTAAGGTTGTTGAACTTTTGCAATAATCAGCTTCATTGCACTGGCAGTGTATGTGTAGTGCTTCTGTAACATTTCATTCATCGCATTGGCAATGTGTGTGTAATGCTTCTATAACTTTTCATTCATTGCATTGACAATGCATGTGCAGTGCTTCTGTAACTTTCAATCATTCCATTGGCAATGCATGTGCAGTGCTTCTGTAACTTTTCATTCATTGCATTGGCAATGTGTGTGCAGTACTTCTGTAACTTTTCATTCATTCCATTGGCAATGCATGTGCAGTGCTTCTGTAACTTTCAATCATTCCATTGGCAATGCATGTGCAGTGCTTCTGTAACTTTTCATTCATTGCATTGGCAATGCATGTGCAGTGCTTCTGTAACTTTTCATTCATTCCATTGGCAATGTGTGTGCAATGCTTCTGTAACTTTTCATTCATTGCATTGGCAATGCATGTGCAGTGCTTCTGTAACTTGTAATTAATTCCATTGGCAATGTGTGTGCAATGCTTCTGTAACTTTTAATTAATTCCATTGGCAATGCATGTGCAGTGCTTCTGTAACTTTTAATTAATTCCATTGGCAATGCATGTGCAGTGCTTCTGTAACTTTTAATTAATTCCATTGGCAATGCATGTGCAGTGCTTCTGTAAATTTTCATTCATTCCATTGGCAATGCATGTGCAGTGCTTCTGATACTTCAATTATATATGTTGTTGTAGTTTCTCTCTTGTTTATCCCTAAAGTCCAGGGCGAGGCTGGCATCAATACAGGTTGTCGATTTATCTATTGTTTCTGAAATAAAGTAAATTTTTTTGGTAGGGTTTTGTTACATTTACAAAGCCCCTAAGTATATTGTGGTTTTGTGTGCAGTGAGCCGACAGGAAGAGGTGAGGCTACAAGAGAGAGATGACAAGGACATGAAAGAGGATAAGTTGAAGACAGGGGAAGAGTCAACATCCCCACTGCAAGGAGACGAGGCTGAGGAAGCTGAGGGGAGAAAGAAGAAGAAGAAAGAGAAGAAAGCGATGAAGGCTTTGATGGCCGTTCTCTTTGACCCATTCATCGTATTGTACACGGGCTGGCGGACGTACGCGCGACAGAGAGTCGTCTTCGCTGGCCTCGCATTTGCCACACTATTCATGACAGTGCTCGGCTTCGACAGCATCACCACAGGTGGGTGTGTCACTAGACAATGACAGCATCACCATAGGTTGGTGTGTCACTAAGTAATGATTGCATCACCATAGGTGGGTGTGTCACTAGACAATGACAGCATCACCATAGGTGGGTGTGTCACTAGACAATGACAGCATCACCATAGGTGTGTGTTTCACTAGACAATGACAACATCACCATAGGTGTGTGTTTCACTAGACAATGACAACATCACCATAGGTGGGTGTGAACTAGACAATGACAGCATCACCATAGGTGGGTGTGTCACTAAACAATGATTGCATCACCACAGGTAGGTAGTTATGTTGTAATTATGTAGCTGACACCTGCCCTAAGGTCCATCCTGAGTCCATCGTTTGCTCCTCTCATTTCAGTGATTTATCAACAAAGTCAAACCCATCCAATATTGACTACAGCATAGTAGCTTGTTTATGCCAATTTGTTATTTAGTTTCAGCGAAAATATCATACAAAAACAATATTAAGTTATTTTTTCCCCTAGCTATGACACAGTGTACAATATGTTTAGTTTTTATTAGATCATTAATTTTACCTGTAAATGCAAAACTATGATTATGATCACAACTTGTCATATAGATATGTTAATTATATTATATATTTTTTTTACACAGATAATATATAAATATTCATACACACACACACACACATATATATATATATATATATATATATATATATATATATATATATATATATATATATATATATACATATATATGAGCGTAGGTCACTATTTCCAGCAATTATATGATCACTAATAATAAAAGCAACAACATCCAATTATGATATTCAGTAATGATACTCTGACCATGCTGTTACTCTGACCATTATGTTACTCTGACCATCTAGGAATGACCCCACTCACCTTTCAACATCCGTATCTCGGCGTGGCGATGCGTAATCCGAATACTGTGACCTTACACAAACGTCCCAATGAATAAACTTTCACTATACCTACTTGTCATTAAAAACATATATGGATTTCTTATGAAAAGCGGTACGTTAACGACTGTACGCACAGAATGATTAACGATTCGCATACGTTAACGTTACCGGAAGTGAGGTGCAGGGTAGTGAGGTGTGCAAAATCCTTTGTTAGGCAAACGCCACGTGTTCGACCTTTGCAAGAGGATTGTCGACGCACACCTGTCAGCTGCTGTAGAATGTGTCAGACTGATAATTGGCTCCTTTTGTTGTGTAGATTATTTGCCTAACAAAGGATTTTGCACACCTCACTACCCTGCACCTCACTTCCGGTAACGTTAACGTATGCGAATCGTTAATCATTCTGTGCGTACAGTCGTTAACGTACCGCTTTTCATAAGAAATCCATATATGTTTTTAATGACAAGTAGGTATAGTGAAAGTTTATTCATTGGGACGTTTGTGTAAGGTCACAGTATTCGGATTACGCATCGCCACGCCGAGATACGGATGTTGAAAGGTGAGTGGGGTCATTCCTAGTTGCATACCCTTATATATATATATCAGTTACAGGGGCTCAAGCTGATTCAGTTGCCCGTGACTCTGACCATGCTGTCATGCTGACCATTCTGCATACTGATCATGCTATCACTCTGACCATCTTTTTCTGACCATGCTGTTACTCTCACCATCCTATCACTCTGACAATGATGTTACTCTGACCATCCTGTTACTGTCACTCTGACCACGCTGTTCCGCTGACCATGCTGTTACTCTGACCATCCTATTACTCAGCCTTGCGGTGTTGCAGGTTACATCTACGCCAGTGGACTGAGCGAAGTGATGGTCGGCCTGACAATGTCTCTGGCCGGCGTCACGGGCATTCTGGGTACGTTCGCCTTCACGTGGTTCCGCCGGCGCGTCGGACTCGAGCGGACCGGCCTGTTTGCCATCAACTTTGAACTCCTCTGTCTCACCCTGTGTGTGGTGTCCGTATGGGCTCCCGGCAGTCTCTTCCAGCCCGACAGTCTCTTACACCCGCCTCGACAAGATGGCCTAGAGAACTGCTCTGTGGTGGCTGACATCGT
This sequence comes from Lamellibrachia columna, assembly GCA_963662155.1. Taxonomy (NCBI): domain Eukaryota; kingdom Metazoa; phylum Annelida; class Polychaeta; order Sabellida; family Siboglinidae; genus Lamellibrachia; species Lamellibrachia columna. The sequence continues at coordinate 3,592,060 of OY759270.1, read as the reverse complement.
TCCCACCATGGGGAATGCGTCTGACTTGACTCCCTATAGTGACGCGGGAAGTGACGGTGTACCTCAGGGTTGTGGTGGAAGCTTCGACCCGAAGGAGAAGATATCTATCATGTTGTTCCTCATTGGAGTGATCACTTCCCGTGTTGGTGAGTGTTTGGTCATAAATACAGGTAGAGACAAGAGAGGTCATGGACTGACACTGTTTTCTGTAGACGTCTATGACAGACACGTTTGTTTGTGTCTTCTATGTTTGCATTTGAGTTTTTTATTATTGGTACACAAATACATCGTGGCAAACTTGATTGTTTTTTTCCCGACACCTATACTGAGCCAGAATTTCACACCGGCCGTCTCAGCACGGAATTTAGGAGTCACCTTTGATAATAATTTTAATTTAAGACAGCATATTTCACAAACTTCTCATTGCTGCTTTTAACACATTCGTGACCTTCATCGTACATTCGTGACCTTCATCGTATTTGCCGATATATATTTGGCTGTCGCCAACACTATTGCAACTGCTCTTGTTAGCAGTAGACTTGATTGTTGCAATTCCCTTAATCACAATATTGATGTCAATGATATATTGAGACTTTAGTTGTGCAACATTGATTGGCATGGGTAGTTACTCCGTTTCTCTCACTCAGTACCACTTTTTAAATCTGGCTCGCTGTACGATATCGCATTATTTTAGGATCTGCACAATTACCTATCAAGCACTTTCATCCAAGCAACCAGCATATTTACAATCATTGCTCACTCCTGCAAGACAGCCCAGACAGCTTTGATCATCTAATTCAAATCTATTTTTGTTCCCAGTGTTAAGACAAATGTTGGTACTAGAGTTTTCTCAGTTGCTGCACTGACTCTGTGGTACTCCCTCCCTCTATACACTCCCTCCCTCTATACACTCCCTCCCTCTATACACTCCCTCCCTCTATACACTCCCTCCCTCTATACACCCACCTGTTTAAACTTGCTTATCCTCCATAGCTCCCCAGCGTACCAATACAACTGTTTACAACTGGTACTACGTACACTCCTCTTTTAATCAGCAGGATCTATAATTATTGTAATTTGACTAGTGAGGAACAATTTAGAAATGTGTCGCCATCTGGTGTTAAACAATTGACACCACTTTTCAGTTGTTCTACACTAGTCACCAAAAGATGCCTCTAGTGTTAAACAGTTACATTATTGTCTAGAGAAAGAAATTTTTCTTGTAGGAACAGATTCCGTGACATTTATCCATGGCCCAATTTTGTTCAAGCTGTATGCTTATTACGTCAAATACAGTATTATTATATAATTTAAACGATTGCTAAAGTAGTATTTGTTTTTTATGTCAAAGAATTGTTGTTATTTTGTTAAACCGTTTCAACATTGTTTTGCTTCTCTACTCAAAGTCAGTCTCACTTTTTTCGAAAATGTTACAGTTATTTAATGTTGTAATGATATCGTTACTTCTATTATGTTTGTCTGTTGTTGAAATAAAGATTAATTCTTTCATTCATTCATGTAGAAGAGCCTTATACTGGATAAAAAAAATTATTTAAATAAATTTCTTAATTTCATCTATTGAGAAATTGGATCCGTCCTAGTTCGCTGAACTTGATTGTGCAGGTCTGTGGATGGCCGACCTGGTGGTGACCCAACTACTGCAGGAGACCGTGCGTGAGCGGGAACGCGGCATCGTGAACGGCGTACAGAACTCACTGAACATGCTGATGGACGTGCTGAAGTTCACCCTGGTGATTGTATTGCCACACATCGAGACGTTTGGCTACCTCATCATCCTCTCCTTCATCTTCATCTGCCTCGCCTCCATCTTCTTTGTGATCTACTCCCGCTCTATCCGGGGCCACCTGCTGCACTGCGAGAAGATCTTCCCATGCCTCAAGGTCAACAATAACACGACACATGCCCGCATCTACAAGGGGGAGATGACACGCACTGTCACTGTAGACGAACCATCAATGTCGGCAGGTGATGATGTATGAGTGTTAGTGGCAGTGAACAGTTTCACAGACGTTATGAGACTGTTGCGGACTTTCGAAGTTGATGCAAATAGCGGGAGATCTCCCCCCTCAATAGTATCTCATTGCGGGAGGGTTTTCTACAGGTTTATCGAATATTTTCGCATTTGTGGTGCCACCTACCGAATGTCTTCATAGAATTATGCTTTGTTTCTACGTCTGGCCCGAAAAAACGTAATCATTGCAAGTGAAGCGATTTTCAGGTTTGGAAGGTTTGGGGCTTCATTAAGTTCATCTACATCCATAATTAATTAAATGATATTGTCCATGTAAATAAACTTATTCAAGCCCAATAACCAAGAAAATCACCGAAACAAATGTGTAAAATCTAAGTAATAAGACAAAGCCAGGACATTTTTTTAAATTGGGAGGATATTTACAAAATTACTAAAAAGTGGCATATCTCCCGCTATATTGGGAGATTGGAAGGTCTGCTGTTGGATGCCCAGATGTATACGCACTGACAAGGCCAAGATTGTAGCAGGAGTATTATATATAACTCGGTGCACTTTCTAAAACTCACTGCTAAAGATTAAGTCAAGTTGTAGTTTAGTGCAAGTGTATGTAGCTCAAGGTTCAACCAATACATGTACAGCAAGTGTATGTAGCTTAAAGTTCAACCAATACATGTACAGCAAGTGTATGTAGCTTAAGGTTCAACCAATACATGTACAGCAAGTGTATGTAGCTCAAGGTTCAACCAATACATGTACAGCAATTGTATGTAGCTTAAGGTTCAACCAATACATGACCATAATCAAATACATTTTGACATCAATGTAAAATCAGAAAGTAAAAATAAGAAAACGTACAAGAGAAACTTCCACAAAGGTAACTACAAAGATATGAGAAAATACTTAGCACAGCTAGATTGGAATAACATGCTGATGAATAAGACCGCAATTGAATGCTGGAACATTCTTAAATATGAAATTGAGAGTATCATCGATAAATTTGTTCCCTTCCGAAAACAAGGAAAACGGTGTAGAAAGAAACATTTGTCAAAAGAGGCTATTAGAAAAATAATGCTAAAACAAACTATGTGGAGGGTTTATAGGCGTACCAGAAAGGAAGAAGACTATGCAAAATACAAAGAGGCACTTAATGCAGCTACAACTGAAATCAGACAATCTAAAAGAAGCTATGAGCAAAAACTGGCATGTAACATAAAAAATGACAGCAAGAGTTTTTATGCATATGTCAGGAGTAAACAAAACGTACAAGACAAGGTTGGACCTCTAGAAGACAGTGCTGGAAATATAATATCACAGGGGTTTTTAATGGCGGAAGACCTAAATGGTTACTTCAGTTCAGTGTTTACCAAGGAAGATATTAGTTCATTACCAGTTGCTGATGCTAAATTTCAGGGGACTAAATCTGAATATTTAGGACCGTTAGTTGTAACTCCAGAATTGGTAGCTAAGAAAATAAGGGCAATGAAGGATAACAAATCACCGGGAGTGGATGGGATTCCTCCAAAATTACTAATGGAAACAGTAGATCAAATCAGTATACCACTTGCAAGAGTATTCAACTTGTCATTAAAAGAGGGAGTTGTTCCGTTTGAATGGAAAGAAGCAAACATCATACCATTATTTAAAAAGGGTTCGAGAAATAAGTCAGAGAATTACAGACCAGTGAGTTTAACGTCAGTGATTTGTAAATTATTAGAAAGGTTAATTAAAGACCATATGGTGGACTTCCTCGTTAAGCATAAATTATTAAATTCATCTCAACATGGATTCCTTAAAGCAAGGTCATGCTTAACAAATATGTTATGTTTTTTGGAAGAAATCACTAAGTGGATAGACGTGGGATCGCCAGTAGATATTATCTACTTAGATTTTCAGAAAGCTTTTGACAAAGTGCCACATCAAAGATTGCTACTTAAATTAAAAGCCCATGGTATCGGGGATAGCATAACTGACTGGATAGAACAATGGCTGACTGACAGAAGACAACGAGTTGTAGTAGATGGAGAAGTTTCAAATTGGAAATCGGTTTTGAGTGGGGTACCTCAAGGGTCAGTACTAGGACCTATATTATTCTTAATTTATATCAATGACTTGGACGACAGTATAACAAGTAACGTACTGAAATTTGCGGATGACACAAAACTGTTTAGAAAGGTTAATACTGATGGTGATAAACAACATTTACAAAACGATCTAGACAGATTAGTGAAATGGTCTGAGAAATGGCAGATGCTGTTCAATTTTGGGAAATGTAAATGCCTACATACAGGACATGGGAACTTGAATGTAAACTATAAAATGGGAGATACTGTTCTGGGTACTACTGTAAAAGAAAAGGACTTAGGAGTTACAATAAGCGCTGATATGAAAGTTTCAGAGCAGTGTGGTATTGCAGCTTCAAAGGGTAATCAAATTCTTGGATTGATTAGAAGAAACATAACATACAAGGGAAAAAAGTTAATTATACCTCTTTATAAAGCAATAGTTAGACCTCATTTAGAATACTGTATACAAGCATGGAGACCATATCGTAAGAAGGATATAGATACGCTTGAACGCATACAAAGGAGAGCAACTAAAATGATTCCAGAACTTAGAGACCTTAGTTATGAAGAACGCCTGAAAGAATGTGGTTTAACAACTCTAGAGACAAGGAGGTTAAGAGGAGATCAGATTGAAGTTTTTAAGATATTGAATGGGTATGAAATTATTGATAGAAATATGTTTTTCTCACTCAAGAAGGATAGCAGAACTAGAGGACATGAGGTAAAATTAGTAAAGGATCAATGTAGATTGGACATCAGGAAGCACTCGTTCTCACAGAGGACAATAAATGAATGGAACAAATTGTCTACAGATTGTGTAACTGCTAGCAGCTTGAATATGTTTAAAAACAAGGTTGACACATATATCAGGAGGGCGGGTTATAAGTAGGTGAACATTGTTGGACTCTCGATAAGCCAATGGCTTCCTTGTCCACTTGCCATCTGGGCCTTTGGCTTGGATGGCAAATCTTGTTAAATCTTGTTAAATACATGTACAGCAAGTGTATGTAGCTCAAGGTTCAACCAATACATGTACAGCAAGTGTATGTAGCTCAAGGTTCAACCAATACATGTACAGCAATTGTATGTAGCTTAAGGTTCAACCAATACATGTACAGCAAGTGCATGTAGCTTAAGGTTCAACCAATACATGTACAGCAAGTGTCACACAATTATACATGCATGTGCATGCATTGATTGTGCACATAAACTGCTTGAAATAAATATAATGTAGCTAGAGGTAAATTGAATCCAAGTTTAATCAGATGATGTGGTAAAAATAGTATCTCAATGCAGTAGAAAGATAAATTATTTGTATCTGTGTGTTCTAACTGGTGCTTATATCATCGACATATCATGGCACATTGACCTCATTGTCATGGGAGTCTTAATTGTAGGTATCAAGATATCACACATACTATACAGACCTGAAAGACAACTGTTGTTAGTAATGTCGAAGCTAAAGCACCAGAACATATATTTTTTGTAGTGTTATTTTTTATACAAGTTTCTATTTATTCAAGGTAAGTAATTAATTGTGGACCATAAAACACTTTACTTAGTTTGAAACTAAGATTCCCTACCTGAAGAATGTTATCGTGTTTATATCATATAAACAATTTCACATACATTTCAAGTGTAAACTGTCACTGCATTGTTACATTGGTCAGTTATATGTATATATTCATAACATTGTGTTTGAGTTGTTTTAATGTTTATGGAGGAACAAACCTTGTGTTAGTTGTGAAAAATCTGAGTTGCTGATTGCGATGACTCAGTTGATGAGAAGACGACAGATCTAAAGTAAATATTCATTTGTGTCGGGAAGGGTATTTTTATTTAATTTCCACTGGGGGTAATGTCCTGATAGTGGACTTCTAATGCCATTTTAAATTCCAGTAAAATAGCCTGATAAGGTGTTGTTAGGATTTTGGGGGGGGGCAAATTGGCCTCACTGGGGGATAGGGTACATGAAACGGCTGGGGGGTATGCCTCGACTTTGTATGTAAAAAAACGCCTGGGCTGTGTTCTGTGTTGTTATCGCTCAAAACTTTAGTCATGTTGTGTGTTGTTCTGTTCTCTCATTACTGTGACTATGACACTCTGTAGTTTGTAATGACATCATGTACTTATTGTGCATGTTCTGTTCCACTTTGGATGTGTTTTATGGGACCTATTGGGATATATGCCAAAATCTTAGCCTGTGCTCAGAAATACTAACTACAATTACTAACAGAAACCATGTTCTACGGTAATCATATATGAGTACTTGATAATTATTTGGGATTTATTTTTAATAAATCAACATGTGAATGGTTAATAGGTGCTTTTTAGATCGTGTCTTCTTAAAGATTCTCTTGTTGATATAATGACAATATAAGCATGTCAAGAATTTTAAGTTTGGTGATTTCTGCAGCACTGAGCAGATGAAGTGTGCAAAATGTATTGCTTGTGTGGAAGTTAGACATATAATTTGATGCAGTTAGTTATTATATGATCATGGCAGGTTGTTGTATATGCCCTGAAGCACAAACGTGTTGGCAGAACCTGTGTGGGTGGGTGAACCAGTCGATGTAGACTTACTATATGCTTGAAGACTACAAAGCCTAACATCAAATAAGTACTTACTCTTGGGCAACAAAACTGGCCTGACACTGTGTACTGGTCATAGCATCAGTTCTGTTCACGAACTTGCAGTGCAGACGTTGGTTGCACGTGTACACTAACTTTTGTGGTACTCCTTTTCAAACGTGGCCGAAATTATGGCTTTATAGGTCTTATGATAGAAAAATTAGATAAAAATGCTTTATGAATCTGTAATAATTTTGGTCAAATTTGTATTACCTGATTTCTTCACATTAATGTATGAGAATGTTCACAAATAAAACAATAAAATAAATCCACTTGATACATTTCATCTCTGTTTTGTGTCAGTACGCTGTAAACTGAATGGGTGAAGTGTTCGGCCAGTAGCAGGACAGAGTGGCAGTAGCTGGATGGAGGGCCAGTAGTGGGACAGAGGGCCAGTAGTGGGACAGAGGGCCAGTAGTGGGACAGAGGGCCAGTAGTGGGACAGAGAGCCAGTAGTGGGACAGAGGGCTAGTAGCAGGACAGAGTGGCAGTAGCTGGACGGAGGGCCAGTAGTGGGACAGAGGGCCAGTAGTGGGACAGAGGGCCAGTAGTGGGACAGAGGGCCAGTAGTGGGACAGAGAGCCAGTAGTGGGACAGAGGGCTAGTAGCAGGACAGAGTGGCAGTAGCTGGACGGAGGGCCAGTAGTGGGACAGAGGGCCAGTAGTGGGACAGAGGGCCAGTAGTGGGACAGAGGGCCAGTAGTGGGACAGAGGGCCAGTAGTGGGACAGAGGGCCAGTAGTGGGACAGAGGGCCAGTAGCAGGACAGAGTGGCAGTAGCTGGACGGAGGGCCAGTAGTGGGACAGAGGGCCAGTAGCATGACAGAGTGGCAGTAGCTGGATGGAGGGCCAGTAGTGGGACAGAGGGCCAGTAGTGGGACAGAGGGCCAGTAGTGGGACAGAGGGCCAGTAGTGGGACAGAGGGCCAGTAGCAGGACAGAGTGGCAGTAGCTGGACGGAGGGCCAGTAGTGGGACAGAGGGCCAGTAGTGGGACAGAGGGCCAGTAGTGGGACAGAGGGCCAGTAGTGGGACAGAGGGCCAGTAGCAGGACAGAGTGGCAGTAGCTGGATGGAGGGCCAGTAGTGGGACAGAGGGCCAGTAGTGGAACAGAGGGCCAGTAGCATGACATAGGGCCAGTAGCGGTCCAGTAGCGGTCCAGTAGCGGGCCAGTAGTGGGCCAGCAATGGGCCAGAAGCAGGCCAGTAGAGGGCCAGTAGCGGGACAGAGGGCCAGTAGTGGGATAGAGGACCAGTAGTGGGACAGAGGGCCAGTAGCTGGACAGAGGACCAGTAGCAGGCCAGTAGCGGGCCAGTAGCAAGCCAGTAGCTGGATGGAGGGCCAGTAGCTGGGTGGAGGGCCAGTAGTGGGACAGAGGGCCAGTAGCAGGACTGAGGGCCAGAAACAGGACAGAGGACCAGTAGCAGGACAGAGGACCAGTAACGGGACAGAGGACCAGTAACCAGAAAGAGGGCCAGTAGCGGGACAGAGGACCAGTAACCGGACAGAGGACCAGTAGCGGGACACAAGGCTAGAAGCGGCACAGAGGGCCAGTAGCCGGACTGAGGGCCAGTAGGCAGACAGAGGGCCAGTAGCGGGACACAGGGTCAGAAGCAGCACAGAGGGCAAGTAGCGGAACAAAGGGCCAGTAGCGGGACAGAGGACTAGAAGCAGGACAGAGAGCCAGTAATAATTAATAATAAAAAAAATTAAATGGCAACTACAAGAGTTGAATTATACAACTGGCAAAGTAAAACAACCAATGACAATAAATTAATTAAGAAAGAAAGAAAAAATTATGACTTAAAATATAAAAATTTAAAGGTGCATGAACATCATGTTTACAATTGTGTTTGTAAATAAACAAGGTAAATATAAAGGACGTAATCATGAATTAAAATAGGCAATACTATAGTAAAATTAATTATATGGCCTACTACTATTACGTAAAAGTAACTAATTTATAAATGAGTTCATAACAATTACTGCCAGTGTCTTAAAGTATATAGTATAAGAGTTATGAAATCTTGCAGTTCTACAACGCGGCACACAGTAAGTCCTCGTGTATCGAGCTGTGTACAGAGTTTCCCGGAGGGAGGCAGAAGATGGTGTAATTTATGTGTAGATTGTTGCATGTTTATGAATAGAGCTCTACATAACTCCTCCCTCCGGTCTGACAGCGTTGGTCGATTGGCTGCGATGATGGTTTTGGTGTATGACTTATCTTGGAAAATGATCCACATTGCCCGTCTCTGAATGTATTCTATCTGCTTTGTTTGCTTTTTTGTAAGGCTCGTGTGCCACACTTGACATGCGTACTCCAATACAGTCGTACGATTGAAGTGTACATATGTTGATGAGATGGTGACAATCAATGCCAGCTCTTTTGAGAAGGATGATGAAATATAGACGTTGCGATGCTTTTGTAGTGATTTCGTCTACAAAAGTAGTGGACAATGGGCCAGTAGTAGGACAGAGTGACAGTAGCTGGATGGAGGACCAGTAGCGGGACAGAGGACCAGTAGCGGCACAGAGGACCAGTAGCGTGACAGAGGGCCAGTAGCTGGATGGAGGGCCAGTAGCGGGACAGAGGACCAGTAGCGGGACAGAGGACCAGTAGCGGTACAGAGGGCCAGTAGCAGGACAGAGGACCAGTAGCAGTATGGAGGACCAGTAGCGGGACATAGGACCAGTAGCGGTATGGAGGACCAGTAGCGGGACAGAACCCACCATGTGGCGCCACTGTTGATGCGAAGGCGTCGATTGGAGCCAAATGAATAATTTCAAAACTCTCTCCTTTCTCTTCTCTCCCAACTCAAATGAGACTCACTCCACACACATCGTCTGCTCCAACTAGTATGAGTAGTATCCGTGCTCAACACGATCCACTATCAGATATAGCCCATTGTGGCTATCATAATTGTTTTCGAAAATTATGCAGAATACATTAATGCTTTTCTTGTTTTCGTCATACACATTTAAATGTTGTGGCCCACACGTATTCTGAACATCATTATCGGCATTACTCGGGGTTCTCGTTCTGTTCTGTGTGGAGTAACGCGAAAACCTCATTGAAGAGGCAAAGATAAAGGCGATGACGTTCTGCGAAGAATGGCGTGGGAAACGTATCTGATACCCATATGCTTAAGTCAAGCCTGGTAAAAGTGCGACTCGAGTCGTACTTGTGCACACGAGTCCACCAGCTCTGATATTAAGCGTGTAATTGTATTGCTGTTATAAACATGCCTGCAACTACTATATATGCGATGTATATGTTCCAGTATGCGACTAGGGGAATGTGGGGCATGTCCGCACACCTAAGGTATAACGTGCCATAACTAATTAACTGTTTATGTCAGAAGGCTAACATTTCGCCTTGTTAATGTGTACGTTTAATAGTTTACTACTACCAATGGTAGTAGTCGAACGCGGCCAGGTCATCCCAGTGGGTGATGTTTATGTGGTCTTTTAAGTAAGTCTCCAATGTTTCTGTTAAGCCAGGTACTTTGACCATGACTCAGCCGGGGGGGGGGATACTTGCCCCTGGAGAAGTAGTCGGGCATTTTAACGCAGTGGCCCTTCCAGCGAAGTTGGTTCTGGATAACAATTGCCTCGACGCTGGTTGTCGTAGGGGCTATCCATATAGTACGTAACGCTGCTTTTTATTTGTCGAGACCCCTACCCCCTTGTCGAGACCCCTACCCCCTTGTCTCACTTCTAAATGCTGGCCCGCACGTTCCTTTTGAGAAAGACCAACCCACCCTAATTAATCATAGGCTACACATATTTTTCACCAAGCTTGCAGACTTTTCGCGTGCCATTTACATCCTTCACTGATGCCCGCGTTCTCTTTTCGCTTGAATGCAGTTGAAATATACCCCAAAACCAGTCAATGCTATCAGTGATAAGACTGATTGACAGCTAGACGAACAGCCAAAACACCCCAGCAGTGCTCAGGACCTAAAAGAAAACAGAGTACTAATGCAGACGTATCCGAAGCAAATCCAATAATAGGACTGGAACTACTGCCTAACGAGGCTGTGCTATTGGAAATGGAAAGATGACACTTTTAAAAGTACCTGGAATTAGTGAAAATATAATTGGTATTTCCAATTACGTTTCAATTACTTTTTCAATTACATCATCACTTTTTAATTCCGATTATTCGCCACACATAATCAATACATACTTCCCAAAGAAGTTGAGATGGCCTTGGAATGAACAGGTCTGCCAGGGGGTGAAGTGTAAAGCGCTTTGAGCAGTCCTATGGACGGGATACCGCGCTATATAAGAACATACCTTTACCTTTTTTACCTTTACATATATGTTCGGATGATAACAAAACGTCCGGAAAACATTTCTGAAGCTGGTTATAAATGCGTGTGCAAGGAGCATAATAAATAAGAAAAACGAATTAAACATTGTGGTAGAAGATATTAACCCTCACATAATTGGTATAACTGAATCATGGGCCAACAAAGATATAGTAGATGCTGAATTAGGACCGACAGGATACATAATGTTTAGGAGAGGTCGAATAAGAAGAAGGGGAGGGAGTTATTTGATCAGGGTCCGTACACCTTGACCTTGACACCATATTCAAGGCTACTGAAAGAACAGTTCAAGGCTGTTTACGGGTCATGGTTTTATACCGGTATATGGCGAACTGCACACTGAAAACGAGCTATACTACAACATCATTTAATTACTGTAAATTCAGTAATTACGTATTTATTATAACTTCGAACGTCAATAAATTGATTGTACTGCTCAGACAGTTCTACTTCTGAGACGTCATGTTATAGTAATATACAATATTTATTGCTTTGATTGAATGAACATTCTAACAATTTAATATGATGGGCACTGTATCATGCAACACTGTTGAATCACTACAGGTCTTTCTTGGGATTTGTTTGTTGCACTCTTGCGCATTGAGTTTGACATTGTCAGGAGGGTAAGCTCTCTTGTGATTTTTTCACAGTTCGCGAGTTCATCGGCTGACTTCAACAGGGCACTGATGTCCTCGTTGAGTTCATCGGCTGACTTCAACAGGGCACAGATGTCCTCGTTAAGGCGCATCTTCTTGGCCTGCAGCTTTTCGCCCTCATCTGCCTCCACTTGGACTAGAAGTTATGCTCATCATCCTGCTTCTTTTTCTGCGCTTCCAAGTGAGCCATGTACTACTGACTGTCGTGCTCCCTGCGTGCTCCCTGCGTGCTCCCTGCGTGCTCCCTGCGTGCTCCCTGCGTGCTCCCTGTGCATACGACAGCATTGGTTTTATCACTTGCACATGCACCCAGCAGTTGCGATGGTGTCATGCACAATGCGCTGTGCCACCACAGATTCGCCCTTTAGGTTCTCGACCACCACCTACCTGGCTGCTGGATCGAGAAACCTCGCTCGACAGTGGCTTGTCCATGAGTGAGGATCGGTAGTTTCTTGACTACACTGTTTCGCTACTTTGCTACTTCACTATTTGTTTACTTCACTATTTCGTTGTTTTGTTACTTCACTGTTTCGCTACTTTGCTACTTCATTGCTCGTACAAGTGGGTTTCAAAGACGTCACGTGGTACCTACGGTTATCTATTCGTCGATCTCAAACAAGAGGCGCCCGAGGATCTGCGTCTGCGCTCGATCAAGACGACGGTGTTCAGTATGTGTACTTGCCGAAAGTATAAAAAGACCGAGTGCGCGGTTCATCTCTTCATTCTGACGATGTCTGAACTCGTGAAGAGACATATTCTGTGTATACAGGCGTTGAATAGATACAAGAGCACAACATTGAGATGGGCCATCATCGCCAACGCCGACCGAGATCTTCCTTGCTCTCTGGCCGAGTGTGCCTACAACATCTTGAAAGGCAACATTCCGTTGAACTACTCACAAAGGCGGCAGTTGAGAAAATACAGAACAAAATTGCGCGAGTTGTCTCGCAGACAGTTGCCTGCTGCCAGGAGCAGACGCATGTTAGTGCAGGCCGGTGAAGGTCAGAGTGGAGGCTTCTCATTGGCCTTCCTAGCACCGTTGGTAAGTTCCATGTTTCTTCTCTTGCTCAGACAGGTGCTGCTCAAGTAGATGGAACACGCACGGAAAATGGGTTTGGTGGACCCGCGACTGCTGGACACCATTTGTTCACAACCCCCAGCACCATCACCGATGGACACCATCCGTAAGAAGGTACAAGTCCTCGATGACGAGATGATGTCCATCATCGACAGAAAGGACCTCGACGATACGGACAAGGTCACGTTGTATAATTAGGTCTTGCAGCGGTCAACGCCTTGTCCGATAAACGCATCAAAAAACAGGTACGGATGGTCGCGGTGAACGATGCCATCGAGTAGGTGCCAGCAGCAACAAGAACAGCAACAGCAGCAGCAGTGGCTCCTAGAGAGGGTGGTAGCGGCATAGAGGCCGACGTCGTGGGCACCGTTCCCAAGACCATGCAGACCAAAGCCAGACGATTGATGGAGCGTCTCAGAAGAGATATCACGGAGACCACTCGTGGCCAATTGATCGACGAGGGTGTGCCGGTTGCCGGAAGTAACCTGGTGGATCTCGTGAACGATCTGCCGCTGAAAAGAAAGAGCAATCCGACGGGGTGGCAGCTACTTGTACAACAGCTCAGAGACATCAGCCTGCCCATGGAGTTGGTCGGTAACGTTGCCAGGAGATCCTACATACGTCCGGCAACTCCTCGAGCAACTACTGCTGCTGGTGCACGAAGTTCACTACGTTGGACACCCCTCGTCTACGTTGAACACCCCTCGTCTACTTTGGACACCCCTCGTTCGTCGGCAACAGATGGAACAGTCGAAAGGTATGCTAACCCCACCACCTGAACGACGCAAGGCGTCGTCGTCACTGGCCAGTTGGGAGACCTATTAAAGTGCGCTATGCGTCGATAACACAGAGTGTGCAGCGATGAGAGATCCACAGGACACGTACAGTTCCGTCGTCGTTGCTCTACTTGGCAGTGGACTTTTCGGATTGGCGCCTCCATCGCCAACTATCTGATCCAGCAAGCCCTACTCGAGGTATGGATATTACACTAGACTGTCGGTCCATCGTCATCGTTGTGGGTGTGGCAGTGTGCCCTAATGTACATCAGCCTACTCGTCACTCGTCGTCATCAAGACCTGTGCCGCGGAGTCAACGTCACCAACGCATCGGAAGGCTAGTATCAATCCACATGATCTCGAGAGAGGAAGCGTATTATCAGAAATGCTACCACGTCCGAAGCAACAATGGCGAGGAGTCAAACAGCTGAAAAGGGTCTACTTCGACCTGAAACGGGTGGGAAGTTGTGGCGGAGCAACACCTTGCGGCGCGTTTCACGCATGCCGAAGAAAGTCGTCGAACAATGGTTGTCGGAACAGGACGCTTATACCCTACACAAACCGGTGAGAACTCGATTCAAGAGACGATGCTTCGTCGATTTCGTCGACATGTCGCGTCTGAAGAAACACAATGACAGCATCACCTTTGTGTTGACGGTGATTCTTGTCTTTTCCGCTGTAGAAAAACTCGGCGTCGTCGATGGTGGCGGCGTTTAACACACTGCTGGTCGACGTCGCGCCTACGGCGTTACATATCAACAAGGGTCTCGAATTCCTGAACCGTCACGTACATACTCTGTTCAAGAATAACGGCATCCATCAAGAGACCAAGGCGAGTATCGTCGAAAGGTTCAATCGAACGTTGAAGACGCGCATATGGCTATACCTGACGAAACACGAGACTTGGCGATACAACAACGTCCTTCAGAACTGTGTGCGGAAGTGCAACGGCAACCCGCACCGCAGCATCGGTGTGGCTCTTTCACAGGTGAGGGCGGCCAATCAAGAAGAGGTGTGGCAGCTCTTGTACCGTCACGATGGTAAGGGTGTGCCCAAGTTACGAGTTTTTGTTAACTCTCTTAGCAAGGCTTAAAAAGTGTACATGGTGAATTGGAGCGAAGAGACCTTCACGATACACGAAGTTCATCCCTCCGATCCGTCCGTGTACCGGTTGATCGACGATCTCGGTGAGATGCTGGACGGAACCTTCTACCAACCGGAGCTGCAGAAGGTGTCGGTGCCGACCGATAAACTGTACCGCATGAAATCGGCACTGCAGCGACGCAAGGTGGGCAGGCGAACGGAGGTTTTGGTGAAATGGTACGGGTACCCCTCAGTGTTCAACAGGCGAACGGAGGCTTTGGTGAAATGGTACGGGTACCCCTCAGTGTTCAACAGGCGAACGGAGGCTTTGGTGAAATGGTACGGGTACCCCTCAGTGTTCAACAGGCGAACGGAGGCTTTGGTGAAATGGTACGGGTACCCCTCAGTGTTCAACAGGCGAACGGAGGCTTTGGTGAAATGGTACGGGTACCCCTCAATGTTCAACAGGCGAACGGAGGCTTTGGTGAAATGGTACGGGTACCCCTCAGTGTTCAACAGGCGAACGGAGGTTTTGGTGAAATGGTACGGGTACCCCTCAGTGTTCAACAGCTGGATCGTTGCCAAGGCCCTCGTTGGATATAAAGAGTAGCCGCGCACCTGTCGTCGCTTCCTTCGAAGGAAGACAGACGAGACGACAGAGGTGTCCACCGCCGTCATGGGGTAGAGGGACAGGAAGGAGAAGACAGTACGGACGCGCAGCGCGACGACAACGACGCCAGCGCTCGTTGGCATCTCTTCGGTACCGTGTGTTCCAAAGAAGAGATCTTCTTTCTCTACCAGGTCGTCGTCTTGTACACGATCTACATCATCAACGACACCTTCGCGAAGAAGGCCACCCTGAATCTGTCCGTGCAGATGGCGCACATCAAGGCCCCCGAGAAGAGTACGGTCAAGTATCCGATGCGTTCCGTCGACTGCAAGGTCTACTCCTTTCCCACGGGAGCCCGGTCGCACATGCGCGAGAATCTAGCCAATGTGTCGCTGTGGACAGTTCGTCCGTATCCGGACAAATAGCGCCCCATACTATTCGACCGTATCCGGTTAAATAGCCACGGCGAACAATTTATCACTAGACCCTGGTCATAATAACATTCGTCAAGCACCATACGATCAGGCTTCTCAGAGACTGCGCGTGAGATTTACCTTTATTCACGGTAATCATTTACCTTTATCTGAAAATTGGCGTAGTGCCTACTCCTCTAAAGGAAGCGCATGTGAGGACAGTAATCAAGAAACCGAGCTTCGATAAAGCTGTTCTGGAAAATTACAGTTCGGTGTTTAATCTGTCCTACTTGTCAAAGAGAGTAGAACGTGTTGTTGCCTCGAGGCTGTCGGCTCGCATGTCAGAGCATATCAGAACAAGCCCTACCAGTCCACCTACAAACCCGATCGCGACGTCGAGACGGCCCTTGTCTGTGTACAGAATGACACTGTGCACGCAATGGACAATAATACCGCAGTCGTCACAGTGCTTCTGGATTAGACCGCTGCATTTTGACACCATCGACCACAAAGTGACGCTGCCGAGGCCCTTGCAGGATGTGGGTGTCGTCCAATAGGCACTGAAATCGTTTACGTCAAACACGAGCTACATCATCTGCATCATTGCATATGCTCGATCGAATCTCAGCTGTTCTCTAACACCAGTTGCCAAGATCATACGCAAGGACAACTTGATGTCCCACTTCAGCCCTATTCAAACATGACTTCCTGCAATAACATGATGCAACATTTCAGTTAGCAGAACACATAGTTATTTAGACAAGTGTGGCAATTATCATATCTCTATTTCCGCAAGTAACTATTTAATTAGGTTACATATTCTACATTAAATTATTTATCTATCCAGTGTGGCTTCTAGCTTATACTAAAGCACTTGTCTCTGGACAATATTTCACACACCATACCCTGCCAGTGCCACGTGGTTATTAATCACGACAACATCAAATTGAGGGAAAGTCTGATTATGGCTTTACTGTACGTGCTGTTACTTAATACCTCTACATGCTCAGTCATTGCATAATGTATATTAAATATCTTAATACATTAACTATGCCAGCAAAAATGCCCAACCTATCCTCCGGAGTTGTTAAGTGACTGTCGTGATAACAATATTTACATATGTTCAAGACACACAATATTATCATATCAATATTCATCTATGCCTTGGCACTTGGTGTTGCCAATCAATATCTTGATGGCTTCTTGGAATCCAACTCTCTAAGTGGCACCGCAATATTGGTAGTAATAACAACGTCTAGCGACGTCTTACCCTTGTATTACGGAACTTAGGACAATAGTAGAAAATACACATAAGGTTGTGAAAAAGTGTACGTAATTGTTCGCATAGCGTTGTGGAAAGTGCATGTATTAACTAGAAAGTACAATTCGAGTGTATGTAGTAAGTGTAACAGCGCTCGATATACAAAACGTCTTGGATTAGTAGCATAACACAAATATTGCTAGATTACAATAAGACAACAAATGAACGTTCTAAAGTGTTCTACTGGGTACTGGATGCACACTTTCAAAATCTCGATCGATGCCAACGACTGACACCGTCAGATGAATAACGACGGCAACGACTGGCGTTTCGCGCCGTTCGCCCGTCCGTGAACAATCACTACAGCCTGGATATTTTATGAATGTACGGTATACCATATAGTTTATCTCCCCGGTTCCCCCCACAAAAAGCGTAAAGAAATAAAAACGGACTTTACTGTTAACGCGTCGAGCCTCGAAATAGGGTTCGGATGTGTCGTCTGCTGTGGCAACAGTGATCGGTCAAACCGGAAGCAGACGTGTATTTAGTCAAAATAAACAGTCTGAGTCGGATACAATTTTCTGGAACGTAACCAATAATTTGTCTGCTTAAAATCTTCCAATCATAAATTAGTCATTAACAAATACGACGTTGTGCAAAGCTTACCTCGGAAATGTGGGCATCCATCCCGACGGGCAGTCTTGACAGCAAGACACCCAACCTTAAAGTGCCTTCACGTGTCACTTCCGGTAACAGTGCAGTCATGTGTTGCGGCCGAAGACGGGTAGAACGTGTTTACGCTCAGTGTCTAGTCACGTACGAGGTAACGGGTGTTGAGATGAAGCGAACGATTTGATGATTGAACCGTTGTGAGCCCGAGTTGCAGCATTCGGAGACACTGTCCGGCTTGTATCGCCCCTGCCCGGCTTGTATCGCCCCTGCCCGGCTTGTATCGCCCCTGTCCGGCTTGTATCGCCCCTGCCCGGCTTGTATCGCCCCTGCCCGGCTTGTATCGCCCCTGCCCGGCTTGTATCGCCCCTGCCCGGCTTGTATCGCCCCTGCCCGGCTTGTATCGCCCCTGCCCGGCTTGTATCGCCCCTGCCCGGCTTGTATCGCCCCTGTCCGGCTTGTATCGCCCCTGCCCGGCTTGTATCGCCCCTGCCCGGCTTGTATCGCCCCTGCCCGGCTTGTATCGCCCCTGCCCGGCTTGTATCGCCCCTGCCCGGCTTGTATCGCCCCTGCCCGGCTTGTATCGCCCCTGCCCGGCTTGTATCGCCCCTGCCCGGCTTGTATCGCCCCTGCCCGGCTTGTATCGCCCCTGCCCGGCTTGTATCGCCCCTGCCCGGCTTGTATCGCCCCTGTCCGGCTTGTATCGCCCCTGCCCGGCTTGTATCGCCCCTGCCCGGCTTGTATCGCCCCTGCCCGGCTTGTATCGCCCCTGCCCGGCTTGTATCGCCCCTGCCCGGCTTGTATCGCCCCTGCGTCCACGAAGTGGTATTACCCCGCATCTTTCAGTTTCACCAAACGTCATGACGTGATTGTTGTTTGGAAATTCGGGTCCGATCTGAAGTAGCAGTGAAATGTGGGGCAAAGCACACCCCTTTGGGGGGCAAACAGAATTTGGCCTACTTATTTTCATCTAAGGCGGAAACGATTAACGCAGTTACACATACACACATCTTAGCTAAGTAGTTCTTCATTTACAGAACCTTAGTAAAAAACAACTATTACAAAAATGCATTGTAGTGGCAATCCTGAACGTGTTGCAAATTTCGTCATGTTATTTTATTGAAACAGTAAGTCTATCTATAGAGCCTACTTAGTCAACACGGCAAATAAACGAACTCCTTTTGAGAGGTTATGTATTATTATGAAGAACCTCCGAAAACCATGAACTATTCCTGAATCTTTCACAAGAAACGCTTTGCTCACTACGCGCAAGATTGGAATTTGATACATATAACAGTGGTGTCATATATCATGGACTGGGCACCAATCTCTAAACCCCACCTATATCTCTTAGGCCAACCTCCCACTTCACACCTATTTCTGAGGCCAACCTCTCATATCCCACTAATTCTTAGGACGAACCTCTCAACTCTCACTCCCTGACACGCAAGCACGCACGTACGTACGCACGCACGCACGCACGCACGCACGCACGCACGCACGCACGCACACACGTACACACGCACGCACGCACACCTCATATATATATATATATATATATATATATATATATATATATATATATATATATATATATATATATATTAATAATGTGGCAAAACTTGTCAATAAATATTGTTTACCTAACCACGCATACTCGTGAAAATGCAGTACATATATTAAAAGGATTGCTTTATACAAGTATTGCTTTATACAACCACTACATGTATTTGCACTATATGCTATGTAAATACACGATGTGCTGTGGAGCAGATGTTTTGGTATTGAAGCATATTCTGCGTGTTGAAGAATATGATATATACAATACACCGTGTGTGTTGGAACACGTTTGGTGTAAACACGCTGTGAGTTGATATTCAGATGGAAGAAGGTACCATTTCATTGTCAAGTACACATAATATGTTCCAATACATATTTCATCACCACCTCACCAACCAATACGATGGTGACATATTGACCTCACTTCGAAGCAGACGTTAGCATCAACCGTCGACATCCCAACCTGTAATACACGTCACACACCGGGGGTGCGCTTTATCACACAAAGGGGCGCGCTTTGCCCAGTATTGAATGTGTCATTTGGAATTACAAAAATAACTAATGCCATATGTTCGCCCGGTGGCTCGAGTTGGTGTGTGTGACTCATCTCCATCCGAGGTTATGGCTCCAACAGATTCCGACGCCTATGCAAAGTTATCATGTTACTAACTGGCACAAAACACCAATGAACGTTGCATTGAATGTTAATATGTTCTGTTATCGCGTAAGCAATTGTTCGCTAAATTAACATTATCTTGTACGTTAATAGTATAACTGATTCCAAATAATTGCGTTTGTCTTTGAGAACCTCTGTTTCCCTGTGTGCTTGTCTTTCTGTGTATATGTGTGCATGGTTTTGTAAGTTTTGTAAATCCGCGTGTAGGTATTTGTATGCGTGCGCGGCCTGTGTGCGTGCGCGGCCTGTGTGCGTGCGCGTGTGTGTCAGTGATGTGTGACGGGATGTCTGTTTCTGCCTACATTTAAGCAGAACAGCAGAACACTGACGTGTGTTTTAGTGCAAGCGATGAGAACATTTTCGTAAACCAACCTGCGCTTCTACGTGAAGATTACAATGTTATTCGTGGCGTTGACAAATGCCAGAGCGCGGTGGTGGTAAAGAGCGCGGTGATGGTAAAGAGCGCGGTGATGGTAAAGAGCGCGGTGATGGTAAAGAGCCCGGTGATGGTAAACAGCCCGGTGATGGTAAAGAGCGCGGTGATGGTAAAGAGCGCGGTGATGGTAAAGAGCGCGGTGATGGTAAAGAGCCCGGTGATGGTAAAGAGCGCGGTGATGGTAAAGAGCGCGGTGATGGTAAAGAGCGCGGTGATGGTAAAGAGCGTGGTGGTGATGGTAAAGAGCGCGGTGATGGTAAAGAGCGCGGTGATGGTAAAGAGCGTGGTGGTGATGGTAAAGAGCGCGGTGATGGTAAAGAGCGCGGTGATGGTAAAGAGCGCGGTGATGGTAAAGAGCGCGGTGATGGTAAATAGCGCGGTGATGGTAAAGAGCGTGGTGGTGATGGTAAAGAGCGCGGTGATGGTAAAGAGCCCGGTGATGGTAAAGAGCGCGGTGATGGTAAATAGCGCGGTGATGGTAAAGAGCGCGGTGATGGTAAAGAGCGCGGTGATGGTAAAGAGCGTGGTGATGGTAAAGAGCGCGGTGATGGTAAAGAGCCCGGTGATGGTAAAGAGCGCGGTGATGGTAAAGAGCGCGGTGATGGTAAAGAGCGCGGTGATGGTAAAGATTCTCGCACGCAAACACAGTAACATCGTCGGCGTCCATGGACAATGCCTGTCATCGTTCGTTGCCCAGACAATGCACTGTTTCGATTACCCGCAAACATTATACAATTATCACCAACTGACATTCGACGTCTTGCAAGGGATTATTCTTGTTTATCAGCGAACAGGAGGTAGTTAAGTGTAACATGTCTTATGTAGCAAAGCCTGCGTAGCTGGTGCTTCTGCTAATGCTAATTGTTGTAATGTGCAGGGCCTGCCATGATTGAGAAGCGTAACACGACCAATTCGAATAATTTGGAGTGTACAAGATAGCATTTCGTGTGTTTTGTCTATTGCACACACTGCGTCCTTGATGTTCCCTGTCACAGCTGATCTCAACTAAATTGGGACAAATGCGTTGATTTGACAGTCAGTCTAACAGAATAGGCGAAGAAAGAGATATTCCAAGACATAGCAAATAAAACAAAGAATGCGTCATGTTTACAGCTACTTGTGACCTGACAGAATGCGTCATGTTTACAGCTACTTGTGACCTGACAGAATGCGTCATGTTTACAGCTACTTGTGACCTGACAGAATGCGTCATGTTTACAGCTACTTGTGACCTGACAGAATGCGTCATGTTTACAGCTACTTGTGACCTGATAGAATGCGTCATGTTTACAGCTACTTGTGACCTGACAGAATGCGGAATACTACCGAAGAAGTGTCACTGAGTTCAACACAATTTCTGCTTTGAGTTTCATTGCTATGAAAAGGTAGGTTTGTGTATAAACGTTACTTGGTATAGTATATCAAACGAATACCTATACCAGGGAGTACACATATTTGATGAAGTGTTGATTTTCAAACATATTTAGGGCATGGATCTGGTTATGAAACTTTCTGCTGATATTTTGGTTTTACATGACGTTGTGATTAATTTAATGTGGCATAGATTTATTTCTAATGATATTTAAGCATTGATTCCCCAGCCGATAGACCAATTAGCGACTTTAGGCGTATGTTATCTAATGAAATGACAAATATAAAACAACATCTTTTTAATTATTCATGTCACTCTGCCAAGAGAAGGTTACAACCGTGAATGTGGTTGTCTTAGTTCGTGGTGATACACTCGGTTGGCTGTGTCCCTATTACAACATATTACAACCTATTACAACATATTACAACCTATTACAACATATTCCACGTTAATCATTAAGTTTTTTTTTGTATTTCGTTTTTCAATTCATATTAAGATTACAACCACTTGACTTTCACATGTATGTCCCACCAAAAACCATGCCGACGAGACTGCGTGTGGTTTTTAAAGTCGACTTTGCTACAACTCAGAACTACGCCGAATTAATCCGTGTTTATTCCTTTCAACTTCCCTCGTAACAATTTTATTTGGTTATCCCGATGGTTTCCTGGTAATATAATTCGGGCGAAATCATCAAATTAACCAATATCTGTATTTTGTTTAAAAAAAACTTCAGTATCATCACGCTGTTGTTGAGTGTTTCATAGATTTCATAAGATTTTTTAAATTTTATACCCGAGAATGACACTTGCATAATGATAATGACAATGATAATGATAATGACAATGACAATGATAATGACACTTGCATAATGATAATCATTAAATTATTTAAACACACAAGTTTTACGTCAGAAAATCACAATAGTGGATTACGGCTCATTGGCGAGAGTAGTATCGCCCTCTGGCAGGCCCGGTGGCATAACAGAGATACATGTAGGTTGCGTCATCTTATCGTCTACGGTAACACAACGGTTACAGTGACTGGGTGCTCTGGTTTGAGTCCTGTGCCAGGAAGCGAATTCTACCATCTCACACATTCCGTAAATTATAAATTTTTTTCAAGAACATTTATATGGTTATCGTTTCAGTGATGTTTTTCATCTGATCGAGATGCTATATGTTGACACGTGAACACCTACTGACATATTTGTATTTTAGCTACCATCCCTGAGAAAGGCTGTCTGCTGAAGAAATAAAGCTAGTCCCCACGGGCGTTAATTGTTCGGCACATTTCAAAGGTTTATTAATTAAATGTGCTACAGACTGTGGGTACACGTTGTAGACGAGGAATCCTCGCTCTTCCGTCCAGTCAGTACCATCCGGAGAACCCGGGAACAGTTCGCTACAATTGATGGTGGCCCACGTCAGCGAGCGCCACAGCCGGGCACATCGTCCGCGGCGGTGCATGTCGGCTCGGCCGGGCGAATGTCGAAGGCGAAGCCGGCGTCGCATTTGAACGAATCGCGGACGACAACATTGGCCGACCTCAGACGGCACAGTTTGTATTGCTGGCAATCTCGTGGGTGTTGATAGTAACCTTTCTTCTGCGGCTGGCACGTACGTGTCTCGGCGTCGTAGACTCGGTCACACGGGCACGCCCCGGTGCGGATTAGGCGGCCGTCCGTGTAACACACGTGGAAGCCTTTACACGACCTCTCAGACGCGTACACCCCCTTCTTCATACCAAGGCACCGCCCGTCATCTTTATCTGGATAAGACAAACACGTGATTCTGTACCAACCATGAAAACGATCTTACGTCTGGTTCCTTTGCTATGCTCCACATAATGTCACATATACGTTAGTCGTGAAACACAAGACTAGAACAATACGTAAGACACACCGATTATTAAAAACATATATTACCGGGCGACCAACTGAGGACCGTCAAGCACCAACCTCCACAGTCTACATTAACCGACATTGCATAATTATTGTAGTGACAACGGAGGAGAAATTCATTACGAGAGGACTACTGTGTAGGAGAGAGAGAGAGAGAGAGAGGGGGGGGGAGAGATAGATAAATAGATAGATAGATAGATAGATAGATAGATAGATAGATAGATAGATAGATAGATAGATAGATAGATAGATAGATAGATAGATAGATAGATAGATAGATAGATAGATAGATAGATAGATAGATAGATAGATAGATAGATAGATAGATAGATATATATATATATATAGATAGATAGATAGATAGATAGATAGATAGATAGATAGATAGATAGATAGATAGATAGATAGATAGATAGATAGATAGATAGATATATAGATATATAGATAGATAGATAGATAGATAGATAGATAGATAGATAGATAGATAGATAGATAGATAGATAGATAGATAGATAGATAGATAGATAGATAGATAGATAGATAGATAGATAGATAGATAGATAGATAGATAGATAGATAGATATATAGATAGATAGATAGATAGATAGAGAGGGGGAGAGAGAGATAGATATATAGACAGAGAGGGGGAGATAGAGAGAGGGAGAGAGAGGGAGAGAGGGGAGAGAGACCCACACAGAGATACATATAGAGAGAGAGGAGAGAGAGAGTGAGAGGTGGGAGAGGAGAGAGAAAGAGAGAGGGGGAGGGGAGAGAGAGTAGAGAGAGGAGAGAGAGGAGAGAGGAAAGAGAGTGAGAGAGAGAGGGGGAGGGGAGAGAGAGAGAGAGGAAAGAGAGAGAGAGGGGAGAGAGAGAGACATAGAGAGAGAGAGAGAGGAGAGAGATATGTGAGAGAGACAGAGAGAGAGAAGAGAGACAGAGACAGAGAGGGGGGAGAGGAGAGAGACACAGAGCGGAGAGAGAGAGAGAGAGGGGGGGAGAGAGGAGAGGAGAGAGAGAGAGAGCGGGAGAGAGGAGAGAGAGAGAGAGAGAGCGGGAGAGAGTAGAGAGAGAGAGAGACAGACAGACAGACAGACAGAAAGACACAGACACAGAATGAGAGATAGCGACTTATGTGATTAACGACTGATTTGGCTGTTATGTGTATGGTGACGCCTTG
This sequence comes from Lamellibrachia columna, assembly GCA_963662155.1. NCBI lineage: Eukaryota > Metazoa > Annelida > Polychaeta > Sabellida > Siboglinidae > Lamellibrachia > Lamellibrachia columna. The sequence goes on along the minus strand of OY759270.1, from coordinate 3,567,372 downwards.
ATCTTAATTGACCAAATTTCTAGTATAATATGATTTATTTTTGGTAGTCGATTGTCCTAACTCGACAACACAACGGCTGTAAAAACTAACCTTCCGTAACAACCCTCATTAACCTGTAGACCGGGTACGAACAGAACGCTGGCTCTGGCTTCTTTCTCTTCGGTTTCGCCTTGTTGACGCGTCGAGGTGGTGCCACTGAAAATGGACACCGGAAATGAGGGAATATATCTCAATGGCTAGCAATGGCTAATATTGTTTGTGTTATTGTATATTATTAATTGCATTACATTTTAGATTATGTCATATTATGCAATACATTGTTGTTTCCCATATATTCCAATCAGCCAATCAGTTGTTTTCTTAACACATTTTCTAATATTATAGGTCTCCAAAATGAACATGTAAGGAGGACAAATGTAACTTGTTTCGAATGTATAGACAATTACTGAGAATATATACAGATTTATCGTGAACAAGCTCATGTAGGCTACGAATGAATTCAATGTTCTTAGAATGATCAATTCAACATGGCGACATCGGAATTTGATGTCGTAGATTAACAACTTTCAACTGGGTTTTAAGTCTTAACATTTTTTTTACCAGAAAAAGAGCATGAAAAGCAACAGAAGATATATAATATATAACGACTTTACTTGTGTTTTCGAAGTTTAAATACAAGTTACTGTTATGATGAATGCAAGTCATACGATGTAGTTCTACAGCCACCCAAAATGTGTTACCTGGTTTGGTTGTCACGGGAGCCACGGGGGCCACGGGGGCCACTGGGGCCACGGGAGCCACGGGGGCCACGGGGGCCACTGGGGCCACGGGGGCCACGGGGGTCACTGGGGCCACGGGAGCCACGGGGGCCACTGGGGCTATGGGTGGTGCGGGTGCCGCTGGTGAAACAGGTGCCCTTGGAGCCACAGGGGCGAAGGGGGCGACGGGTGCCCTTGGAGCCACAGTGGCGAAAGGGGCGACTGGTGCCCTTGGAGCCACAGGGGCGACGGTAGAGGTAAAGGTGAACGTGGTCGTAAGGCGACTGGCGTTGCCGCGACTCGCGTCCAGCGAGCTGGCGTCATTACACTTCATGGCGGCGATCACTGCAGGACAGACGACAGGGATACACGCTGAGGACACCATACACGACATGGTGACGACGGATAAAACAACAGATGAACGAACGACTCTACAAAGATTTTCGTATAAATAATGTAGCTATTCAAATTATACTTTTTAGGGCGTTAACACAAGTCTCACTTTGATGACGGTAAAGGAGATGCAGCTCATCATAAGAGATATCAAGCGCCAGCAAAATGGTGACCTTGGAAGTAGCCGATGTTTACTAAACGTGCAGGTATTTATGTCATGGTGTGTAATGTTATTATTTCGTAGAACGAAAGGTGGTACGTTCGTCTTCAGACATTATAGCCTTTATACTGACAACCACGCCCAAATGTTATCTTTGTCTATCAGTTTTCAACCAGTTTGGTTTTGTTGTCTTTCGGGCATATTCGTTTATTGCTTTGGTGGATCACTGTTTTTTTTGGTCCCTGTGTTGGCCACTTCTTTTAAAATTTGGTTAACTCGTTGGTTGGTTGGTTGGCTGGCTGGCTGGCTGGCTGGCTGGCTGGCTGGCTGGCTGGCTGGCTGGCTGGCTGGTTGGTTGGTTTGTTGGTTCGTTCGTTTGTTCGCTTGTAACGGTTTGTCAGAAGTTATTCAACAACAATATTCGGAGGTGAGATTGAAGAAAGTGAAGGGGAAATGTGTGGAAACAGTCGAACGTCGTATACTTTTAGTGCAGTATTGTACGCATTTTGTGTACTTACCTCCGTTGTACACGGCGTACCCTATGACGGCGAGGACACACAGAAAGACGAATACTCCTATGTACTGGCAGGGGCGACAGTTGTCCCAGCACGACTTGCGCAGACGGGCATTCCGCAATCGAGCCATGTTCCACGCTCTCAACGTCGCTGGTCCCATCCTTGGCCGGTAGGGGTCGTCATAGAGGACCTCTCCCCCGGGGTAGTAGCCGCCATTGAAACCCTCATCCACTGGGCGGTGCATCATGGGCGGCGTCATCACCCCGGCCATTCTCGGGTCGCAGTCGGGCGGGGACATCCCAGTGAAGCCCGAATCTTGCTCTGGGCCCATCCAGCAATTCGGCGGCTCAAACTGCGGGACGAAAGGGTCGGCCATCATCTTCATGGGGACGGGAGGACTGCGCGGCGGAAAGTCTGGCGGCATGGAGCCTTGCTGTGGCTCCTCGAAGTAGGTCGGCGGGATGGAAGGCGCAGGCGCGCTGTGAGGCAGGTACGGCAACATCCGGTTCATGTAACGGTCGTAGTGCAGCGGTGGGTAGCAGTGAGGCGGCTCCATGGTCAACTGAAACATGGTTACAACGCTGCTGAAGATCGCTGTAGAGATGACAACAGCACGATATACGTAAACTTGAACTGAGTGTTGAAGGCAACCAGCGGTTTCTTCTAACGGAACGAAACCTCACATTGCGTAAGTAAATGTATCACGTAATGAACGTCTACCATAGGCACAGAATAAAAAAACAATTTAATCAATATGAAGTTGTTATATGGAAACCATTCTTTACGCATAAGCCAACTTGGCATATTATCTCTCACAATCCTTGAAGTTTCTTTTTACTTTCTTATAAATGGTCCATTCATCCACGATTTGTTTTACTTGAGTGACGAGCTGCCGTGACCACATTGATGTTACTAGGCAGACGACACATTCGTTGTTCAAACAGTATGGAATAGAAGAGACCACTCCACATCGCCTTTGTCGATCTGACAAAGGCATTTGATCTGGTTCCCAGAAAAGGACTCTTCACATTCCTCGAGAAGATTTGATGTTCTCCAAAGCTACTCATTCCACGAAGACATGCATGGCACAGTGCAAAACGATGGATAATCATCATCGAAGGCCTTGCACCAAACTTCGGGATATTCCTTTCCCTGCTGTTTTCTGTGCATTCAGCTCATCTTCAGAAGGTGTGTGTGTGTGTGTGTGTGTGTGTGTGTGTGTGTGTGTGTGTGTGTGTGTGTGTGTGTGTGTGTGTGTGTGTGTGTGTGTGTGTGTGTGTGTGTGTGTGTGTGTGTGTGTGTGTGTGTGTGTGTGTGTGTGTGTGTGTGTGTGTGTGTGTGTGTGTGTGTGTGTGTGTGTGTGTGTGTGTGTGTGTGTGTGTGTGTGTGTGTGTGTGTGTGTGTGTGTGTGTGTGTGTACATACAAGGATCGATGGCAAACTGTTCAATATGACCCGTCTGCGTCAAGTTGTGATTAGGGACATGCTCTTCGCTGATTATACAGCGCTGACGTCACACACTGAAGAGGGCCTCCAGAGGCTTGTGTACCAACTTGCCATGACTTCTAATAAATCAACAAGCGCATCGAAAATGCAGCAACTGTCAGGTGAATGCCAGCCAAGAGGTTGTGGGAGAACAGCATGTTGACCGAAACACCAAGGTTCGGGTGTGTACGGTTTGGGTCCTTTGCACCTTCCTCTGCAGTAGTGAAGCGTGGACAACTTTTGCAAAGCACGGGCGATCCCTCAACATGTCCATCTCCGACACATCATCGTGGTATCACATGGCAGGAAGGAACACACACTAAACAAGTACTCGAGCTTGCAGACATCCCCATTATGTTTGCCCTGCTAAGACAGCGACGCCTGCATGAACTTGACCATATGGACGGTGGACTTGACCATATGGACGGTGGACTTATTCCAAAGGACGTCCTCTAAGTCATGCTTGCCTCTGGTGCAAGGCGCGTGGGCGGTCCAGCTCTGGTGCAAGACGCGTCGGCGGTCAAGCTCTGGTGCAAGGCGCGTCGGCAGTCCAGCTCTGTGGTTCAGGGACGCTTGTGAACGAGATATAAAGTATGCGCAGATCGGCATCGAGACCAGGGAATTTGCTGCAACAGACCGCAACATCTGGCGACAGACTGTTCAGGATTGGTATCAAGAAGGCAGAAAAGAGGAGAAAAGAACTGTGGACGGAGAAGAGAGAGCATCAGATAGAAAGGCCATCGATTACCTAGCCTCTGCATCAAACTGTTTACACCTGCAGTATCTGTAACAGAGACTGTAATTCAAAGACCACAATTGTATGTTTAAATCACAGCAGCCGTTGCTGCACGGAACATTGATTGTCATCCAAGGCGCAGTTCCATTATCTTTCGATATAGATAGATGGGTCGTACACTACGGTGTGTGTACACCCCTGTTGTGTACAATGTACACCCCACTCTTGTCGTACACCGCACTTGCCGATTAACATCAGTCAACTTATAAAGGCCTACACGTACGCTTGATTAATGGCGTGTTTACATCGCTATCTGTCGTACTAATCGGATTGCACCGGTTATCTGATAGCCACTTCGTTCCAAATGCTTATTTTATTGTTTCGTGAAACACGTACTGCGTCATACTGCGTCAGTGTTGGCCAAGTACCATAACATACCCAACTGACCGCGTCCACTGGACGTGAGAGCTACGTCAGCCCATCGGCGTGAAGCCATCAACGACAGGTTTCTGAGTGACACACACACGCGCAATAATAAATTAACATATTTTCTCGCGTTAATTTATTATTTATTAATTATATCGTTTAAATATGCTTTGCAATCGTCCAGTATTATAACATTAAACAATTAACTGAAGTTCGTTTACATCGGCTGCTACAAATATTTTTCTTATAATAATTCATCGTTATGCTCATTTATTGAGAACTAAGACTACATTCATTTTCTACTTGTTCATTTTTAGGTCACATGAAACAGTTTTAGTGGTCGTGGGCTTTGGTAGTGTTTTTGATAACAACATAACCAACTCCTCCAGGAGAGGAAAGCTAGAAAGATCATACAGCATAACATAACCAACTCCTCCAGGAGAGGAAAGCTAGAAAGATCATACAGCATAACATCCAAAGAAGGTGAAGAAATCCTAGCATCAAGGATGAGATCAAAAGAACGCTGTACGGTATACTTCGCGGCACCATTCAAAAACCCTACTGAACATGAGCAAGAACAATCCAGAAATAGGGAAGTAGTAGAATCAATTGACGAGCAGCGTCATAATATATATAGGAATGTATATATATAGTAAAGCGTTAGGGACTGATGACATTGAAATTTATAAAGCTGGACAGAAGGGGATTGAAGAAGCTCTTCCCAGAACATTCAGTACTGCCTAAGAGATAGGCACTGTGCCACTGTGAGTATGAGTGAGGAAGCTCTATAAAATGTCAGGGAAGAAAGGGAAATATACTTTCCCCTCTCTTCACCCTCCATCCCGTCTTGTACATACATTTGATTATTCTGGAAGTGGCAACAAAAGACTATAACTTAATAAACTTCATATTAGCGTACGCTGATTATATTGCCCATTGCGCATTGCACATAAGGCAGAACTTGAAGAAATCAACAATAGAAGTGTTCAATAATTATTATCTAAAGTTGAACCTTCAGAAAACAGAAGTCATGGTTCACCACAATATAACTTTGAAAATATGATAATAACAGCTGAAGCAAGTGACATCCTTCAAATACCAAGACAACAGTATCACTGAACAAAGAACGATGGTTGAAGAGATTCACAACTATTGTCGAATACAACCAGAATGTAGGATGTATATACCGACTTTTGAATGTCAAACAATTGATGCCTAAGAAAGCCAAATGGACCATACACATTTAAAGACCTCTTCTCCTTTTTAGCGATGAATATTGAATCTTGGCGAACAGACTTGAAAATCGAATTACTGCAGCAGACATGAAAGCCAAACGAATTTTACACGACGTCACCAAATGGGTTAGACAGCGAAATTATCTCCTCTACAGGGAAAGCAATATCTTCCAAACATTGCAGTAGTGATCAAAATCAAAACACATGGTCATGTTCTGAGAAGAGAAGATGAAGGTGTAATAAAGGTTGAAGTTAGCATGAAGATGACTGGAACTAGTCCGAGAGGAAGGCCTGGTTGCTTTGGCTCAACAATATCAGCAGCCACCTGGAAAAAAAGACCACCAGTCTCAATGAAGTTGGGCAAGAATCTTAATTCCAAGTCCAACATAATTCTTGAATTACTTACTTCCTTACTTATTTACTTACTTACGAAGCGAATAACTAAATAGAGGCAGCGGCATATTTAGAAGGAACATTGGGCCGTGCTTAGATATGTCATTTCTTTCGTGTGTAACCTGCGCCACTACACGGTAGCATGGTAAACTAATGGGTGACTAAGCTTGCCCCCCCCCCGGTCTCCCCATTTGCGAGAAAGGCACAATACAGAGACGATCCTAAGCCGATGTTAAAATGCAGGGTCAGCATTGATGCAGGGAATGTCCCAATTGCCAGCAGAATTGTTTAATGCATACATTTATTGTATTGATATGTTTCATAACGTTGCTATAAGCCACACAAACCCCGGTCGGTTATATAGGTTTACGAGATATTACGATATTATTTTGCATTTTAAAATTCAACATCAATAACAAATTTACTATGTTAACAAATTAACTCGTGTCTATTACTACGTTTGTCTAAACAAAAACTAAAGTGACGCGTACACCGGCGATTGCAATATTTTCTGCTAAATAAACCACACACTTTATTTGTGTATATTCGTGTGTGTGTGTGTGTGTGTGTGTGTGTGTGTGTGTGTGTGTGTGTGTGTGTGTGTGTGTGTGTGTGTGTGTGTGTGTGTGTGTGTGTGTGTGTGTGTGTGTGTGTGTGTGTGTGTGTGTGTGTGTGTGTGTGTGTGTGTGTGTGTGTGTGTGTGTGTGTGTGTGTGTGTGTGTGTGTGTGTGTGTGTGTGTGTGTGTGTGTGTGTGTGTGTGTGTGTGTGTGTGTGTGTGTGTGTGTGTGTGTGTGTGTGTGTGTGTGTGTGTGTGTGTGTGTGTGTGTGTGTGTGTGTGTGTGTGTGTGTGTGCCACCTACGGTACTTACCAATCTTTCGGACGTCAGAATACGTCCGTCACACCCGCCACCGAAATTCTCACAACTGCGTTGCGAAGAAGACATCGCATTATTTTGTTACAGTAAACGATATCAACAGCCACGTAACAAGGGTCACCAAACGCTTGCACTAAATTTGCCGAGATCCGTAGTGGTGTCCTTTGACGGTAACGCTACACCGTCTGGCGAACGAACGATGAGGTACATCTACAAACATGTTTAACTTGCCGATGTTCACCGATGTTCACCGATGTTTACCGATATTCACCGATGTTCACCGATGTTCATCGATGTTCACCGATGTTCACCGATGTTCACCGATGTTCACCGATGTTCACCGATGTTTACTGATATTCACCGATGTTCACCGATGTTCAACGAATGACAGTAGACTAAACAGTGCAGTGCAGTTTGTCTGACAGTTGTAGTCCGCATCCATTGTTGCCGTGGGTGATTACATCGTTCACATGTAGAACATTGAATTGATGAAGCAACCGACGACGTTCTTCAAACAATGTGTTTACTAGCTATGACGTATGGAGTTGAACCATAGTTTCAGGAAAAGGTGCGGCGAGACCTTGGTACATATCTACGTAGCATATTGAACAATATTTGGTATTACTAAGCGAGAAAGAAAAACAACTATCAGGATCAACATTTGTTTAAAGTGAAGGCTAGATAGCGCTTAATAATCCCAACGTTAGCGCTGGTTTCGCATTTTAAAATATTTTGTATAAAACAGACATCTAAAGCCGTTTCAAAATATATACACATATTCTAAAATTGTAACAAGATGTTCTGGTTTCTGTGTTAAAGTAAAAGAACAATCTCCACTGCAAGTTTGCAAGTATTCACATTCACAACAACGCTATCTCGAGGGGAATATTTACGATGCATTGTGGACTCCAAAATGGCTTCCCATTTGTCACGTGACTACCGTTGAAATCTGATACGATGCTGGAGGTTTACCGAACCCGAATTTGACGGTGTCGTTCACTGTTTGTGCGTAGGTGGACGCACAGCTGCTAAGTGGGTAAGTGGCCGCGTCATAACATATCGACCGTTTGACGACGATTCTTGTGATTGTCGCGTTGCTCACCCACGGTTTCCGCGCCCGCCCACCATCTGCTCAACCATGGCGTAGTCTTGCAGATCGTAAGATGTCTGCTTGAGTTTTCTCGGTGTCCTGTCGACTTTAAGTTCTTGTGTATTAGTGAATTCAGAGAGATACGGTAAGTCTTCCGACTGGTTTGTTAACGATTTTAGGTAAAAACCAAACAGAGAGAGAGACAGAGGGAGAAAGAGGACGGAGAGAGAGCGAGACAGTGATAGATAGATAGATAGATAGATAGATAGATAGATAGATAGATAGATAGATATATAGATAGACAGACAGACAGACAGACAAATAGATAGAGAAGCTGATATATATATATATATATATATATATATATATATATATATATATATATATATATATATATATATATATATATATATATATATATATATATATATATATATATATATATATATATATATATATGATCGATTCCCACGAAACGTTAACAAATGGTGTTCCTTGGGGGGGGGGCAAAAATAAACATATGCGTATAAAGTCGTGCTTTCTGTCGTACGAAAAGAACATATTGAGGTAATCGGAGAATAAGATTTGGCAAGTTAAATGCTCGAATTGAGCATTGGGCAGCTAATAGAAATAGCAAGTGTTTAAGTTCTGAACCCATACGTCTGCAAACAAGTCCCTCTACTTGGAAACTGCTACAACTATTTCATCTCACATTTACCTGTGAAATTTCATTTTCAATGTATGTAAAACACATTTGTGGTTGAAATTGAAGTATTTTGCGCTCTCTAACACTACGTGTTTTATAAAGGTGCCTTTCTATTACACATTACCACTATAAGGGGTATGCATGTTTTATCTTACCACTACAAGGGGAAAGCATGTTTTATCTTACCACTGCAAGGGGAAAGCATGTTTTATCTTTAAAATACATTCATGGCAAGGTATACACATTGAGCTATTCAACAAGGTATACCTTATTGACACTGATTTATAACTATCAATTTGTAGACAGTTTAGAATTTGCAAATGTACGATTTCATATGATATCCTTTTCAGTACAATGGAGTAAATAACTGGGAAGACCACTGGACAATTCTAACTTGTTTTAAGGACGTTTTTGTATATATCCGACAGTCTAAATTGATTACGTTAGTGATATGTAGGTGATTACGTTAGTGATATGTAGGTGATTACGTTAGTGATATGTAGGTGATTACGTTAGTGATATGTAGGTGATTACGTTAGTGATATGTAGGTGATTACGTTAGTGATATGTAGGTGATTACGTTAGTGATATGTAGGTGATTACGTTAGTGATATGTAGGTGATTACGTTAGTGATATGTAGGTGATTATGTCGTATTCTTATTATTCTAATTAAGAAAACGCCGGAGACGTACGGTTCCATGTACCTCTTCTTATAATGTGTATCAACTGTCATGATTTATTTAAATTGGTTGTACAAAGGTTACAGATACCAAGCACTGACTTTACTTCATATACTTAATATGACGTTACTTCAATACTTGCAAAAATATTGAGGTGTGGGCTAAGAAACTGTCGGAGACGGACGGTTTCATGCGTATGTACGGTTTCAGTAGAATAGAGTATTTTTTTATTATTTTACCACTTTTAACTTTGTTTACGTACATAGCCGAGTGTAAAACTATTCCTGTGAGTGTTCCATATATGTGTTTCTCAATCATTCTTATCATTTGTTTAATATACTGAACAACAGAAACATGAATACAATGTTTTCATAATGTTATTTATTTAAGTCTAACCGACCACTTTTGTAATTTATCGAAAGGTAATGTTAAGAACAATTAACGAAATTTTAATTGAATGTTCCAAAAATACCATCGCTCTCTCACCCTTCTCTTGAACCACCTCTCTGTCATGTCAACGTATATAGTAAATTTATTAATCGTGTTAATAAAATGTACTCGTTAGCTGTATATATATATATATATATATATATATATATATATATATATATATATATATATATATATATATATATATATATATATATATATATATATATATATATATATATATATATATATATATATATATATATATATATATATATATATATATATATATATATATATATATATATATATATATATATATATATATATATATATATATATATATATATATACAGCTAACGGGTACATTTTATTAACACGAATAATAAATTTACTATATACGTTGACATATATAATGCATCTAACACACTTTTAAAACAAATAGTTACTTGAACAGAAAGTTGCAACAACTAGCCCCGGTCTCCCATAGACGGTTTTCTAACAAGCGGTATTTACAGTTAAAAAATCTGTTTTGTCTGGTTTGCCTATTCCAGTGCCCCTGCATTATTGTTTTATTTCAACTCTAAGATCTAATAATATATATATATGTATATTATTTTCTCTTTTTGAAAACACAGAAATAACCAGATTCTCCAACTGTTAGAACACATTATGAGTAAAACACTAGCGTGATATTCTTGATCTTACACGTAGTTAATTTTTATTATCTCTTTTAGGCGCATAGCCCCAAAACCATGACTTTTGTTTCGCATTAATATACCCATATACCCACGTCAGTGCCCGTGACCATGGAATCAGGGTAAAATACAACCCTACATGTTTTATACAGTCGACTTTTCAAACGAATTTTCTTACTACCTCAAACACAATTATCCAAATTTAGAGCTGACGTTTTATAGACTATATATCCGGCTGGCTATGGATTTAGTTACCGGTTAAACGACGATTATCTTACTTTATATGTTGGTATTGAGGTGTGGGCTAAGAAACTGTAGGAGACGGACGGTTTCATGCGTATGTACGGTTTCAGTAGAATAGAGTATTTTTTAATTATTTTACCACTTTTAACTTAAACTTTGTTTACGTACATAGCCGAGTGTAAAACTATTCCTGTGAGTGTTCCATATATGTGTTTCTCAGTCATTCTTATCATTTGTTTAATATACTGAACAACAGAAACATGAATACAATGTTTTCATAATGTTATTTATTTAAGTCTAACCGACCACTTTTGTAATTTATCGAAAGGTAATTTTAAGAACAATTAACGAAATTTGAATTGAATGTTCCAAAAATACCATCGCTCTCTCACCCTTCTCTTGAACCACCCCTCTGTCACCCCTCTCTGTCACCCCTCTCTGTCACCCCTCTCCTCCACCACCTGCCTGCCATATATATATATATATATATATATATATATATATATATATATATATATATATATATATATATATATATATATATATATATATATACCCACTTCAAGCTACGTCAGTGCCCGTGACCATGGAATCAGGGTAAAATACAACCCTACATGTTTTATACAGTCGACTTTTCAAACGAATTTTCTTACTACCTCAAACACAATTATCCAAATTTAGAGCTGACGTTTTATAGACTATATATCCGGCAGGGTACGGATTTAGTTACCAGTTAAACGACGATTATCTTACTTTATATGTTGGTTAATCTGTTAATGACAGCGTATGTGGGCAGGTAAGTGTGTGTGCGTTGTTCTCACATGTCCCTACATCGCCCGTGACCGCCGGTCGCCGGGACAGGAGGACTCGCGGGTGACGCTGGTCCGTCTTCGGTTTCACGGAACAATAAACGGGCATCGGTACGGGCACTTTATAGGAACACCTGATAGCAGTAGCTAGCCGGCGATGTGTACGGTTAGTACGTGGTATATGGGTCCGGCAAACTCAGCTAGATATACTGGTACATTGGTGTACGGCTAGCTAGGTACATGGCTACCCGAGTGTACGTCTAGCTGGGTACACGGCTACCCGTGTGTATGGCTAGCTGGCTACATAGCTACCCGAGTGTAAAGCTAGTCGGGTGCACGTTAAATTATGTGCGTGCGTGCGTGCTTGCGTACATGCATGCGTGTGTTTATGTGTATGTGCATGTATGCCATAAAGCTACATTGTGTATACGGTTAGCCGGGCGCACGTTCAATTTTCTGCGTGCGATTGCGTGCGTGCGTGCGTGCGTGCGTGTGTGTGTGTGTGTGTGTGTGTTTGTATGTACGTGCGTGTATGTTTTAAAGTTACATTGTGATAAGTTAGTAGGATGCATTCTATACAATTACTGTTCTATTAATACCATTACTGGAAATGATCACGACAAGACGACGTCTCATGTCATCTGAAGCATCAGCGATGTCCGCGTGTTTCAGCACACGATGGATCCTTCCCAGTTCAACCCTCCCCTCCCCTACGATCGCTACGTCAACCGGGAGCTGCCCATCCTGCCGCACAGCGCGTCTTCCCAGTCGTTCTTCGACAACAACCAACGGAGGTCGTCCCACGACCTTCCCGACCCGGGCGTCTCCGCCAACATGGAGGCCGACCCTTTTTCCCAGCAGTTCGAGAAACCGAGTCGCATGAGTGGCCGGCCGGTGCTGCCTTGGATGGGCTCGGGCAGCGACCACGGTCTGATCGACCTGCCGCCGTCAAAATGCGGCCACGTCGACCCGGTGATGGCGGGGATGATGCCGCCGCAGATGCAGCCAATGTCTATAGACCCAACGATGAACCGTAGCTCTCTGGCTGTCGACCAGGTGTTGTCTGCCATCTCGTCTCGCAACAAGAACACACCGACGAGGATACGGTCATGGACCTTGACGCGGCAGTCCACCGTCTCTCGACAACGGAAGCCTTGCTGGAAGGACTGTCACCCCTGCCAGTACATCGGCTTGTTCGTCTTCGTTGGTGTACTCGCCGTCATTGGATACGCCGTGTACAATGGGGGTAAGCGACCACTGTTAGTTACATAGTGCGCTGCCACTATTCTCCCTGCCTCGTCCAAACTCCTTGCATTAGGTTTTACCTTTACGCCGGAAATCCAGTTGAACATTATACCACGCCTGCGGCCCCGACACCGTCCCTTTTCACAATAATCATTTGAATCCGTCTCTTCCCATAATGTATTCCGCCATTCCCATAATCGACCCCACCCCCCATTTTTACCATTATCTCATCCCATTCCATCCTAGACCCGCCTTTTCTGTTATTGGCGGCCCCCTTGTTGAGGATGGAGCCCACATGAAACGGTCGAATGCACCACGAGCAGGATTATGTCCCAGAACGACCTCCCCATCACGTTGAAAACATCTGAAGCTATAGTTATCTTCCGAAAAAACTCTCAAGACATATTTATTCCAAATTGCATTTCCACCACGGTTGTCCCTCGTTCTGATAAAGACGAGCGGCTCGCTTTTGCCACGACTACACATCCAGAGAAACTGGGTGTGTGTCAGAAATGATTAAAAAATTACACCTAGAGCTACTAACAACCAGGAGAACAAATAGACGGCTCACCATATTTAACAAAGCCATCCACAGTCATCTATCATTGCCTGTCGCAAACCTCCTCCAACCCATCAAACGCCACTCACGGCATCTAAATAGCAAAGCCTTCAACACCATACACGCGAGCAAGAACTGTTACAAATTTTCTTATTTTCCCCGAACAATAAAAGATTGGAATTCATTACCAGATGCAACAGCCAACATCACAGATCCACAGCAGTTTAAGCAAGCGCTCACACACTTAGTCCCAAACAAACATGACTAAATAGCATGCGCACCCAACCCTGACCGTTTGACTCCATAGGAGTGTTGGCCAGTATTACTACAAGACAAGAAGACAAGATAATGACTTTTGCTCGTCCCTGTTCACAATTATGCGTAATGATTCTGCTTTGTTGCGCCTCTGAGGTCAGGTTCCTGAGGATATAGGCGCCATAGAAGTTAATTATTACTATTATGTTCTCCCTTATGTTTTTCTTGACATTCTCCCTGTGTTTGACAAATATGTTTTTCTTGACATTCTCCCTGTGTTTGACAAATATGTTTTTCTTGACATTCTCCCTGTGTTTGACAAATATGTATTAAAAGTGTTTAGATGGTACTGACTGACTCAGAAGTTTATGTTTTTCTTGACATTCTCCCTGTGTTTGACAAATATGTATTAAAAGTGTTTAGATGGTACTGACTGACTCAGAAGTTTATGTTTTTCTTGACATTCTCCCTGTGTTTGACAAATATGTACTAAAAGTGTTTAGATGGTACTGACTGACTCAGAAGTTTATGCTCAACAACTTTCAGTTATGCAAATTCAAGATGCAAACATTAGATTTTGCAATAGAGCATTAGGTTTGAATATAATTTTTTACGCATGAAAGTGGCAGCAGAGGTGTTGTTTGTAATGGAATGTTGTTACTATTAGAGGTGTTGTTTATAATGTAATGTTGGTACTGCTAGCATTAGAGGTGTTGTTTGTAATGGAATGTTGTTACAGTTAGTATTAGAGGTGTTGTTTGTAATGGAATGTTGTTACTGTTAGTATTAGAGGTGTTGTTTATAATGTAATGTTGTTACTGCTAGCATTAGAGGTGTTGTTTGTAATGTAATGTTGTTACAGTTAGTATTAGAGGTGTTGTTTGTAATGGAATGTTGTTACTGTTAGTATTAGAGGTGTTGTTTGTAATGTAATGTTGTTACTGCTAGCATTAGATATGTTGTTTGTAATGCAATGTTGTTCGTACGATTAATCGTTCGTTCTTTTCTACTTGACCTACCAGCGTCGTGTTATGTTAACCATGTTGTTCTTGTCGCCTACTTGCTCGCAGTGATTGCCGCCATCGTACAGAACAAGACTCATGAGCGGGCCTCCAGTCGCAGCAACGACACCTATTGGACGACTACTCTGGCATCGACTGACTCCACGACTGGCTCGCCAGGGGTCTCCACTTCCACCGCTGCTCTAACTACAGGTAACTGAGTAGGGAACACGTCGTAGTCCCGAAGTGGCCAATCGATGCCATTTCTTGCCATCCAATGCCTTGTTGGCCGCAGCCATCTTACTAGGCTGTTTTCCTAAGAATTCGTAAGCGGTGACCTGTTAGCCCCTTTCTGGGAATGTTCAGTTAGAATATAATCCCATGTCGTGTTATGGCAATCCTATTCATGACAAAGGGAACGTTTATAAGTAATGGTAGTAATGTACACCAGAACGCATGTAGTAATGTAAACCAGAACGCACGTAGTAATGTACACCAGAACGCACGTAGTAATGTGCACCAGAACGCACGCACGTACACACCTACACAAGCACGCGCACCTCGCAAATAAATGTATAATGACACCAAAGACTGGTTTAACGTCACTAACTTTAAATGATAACTTTTAATCATTCTTATCTATGCTGTTCCCAGTAAAGCCGTCTACCTCGACAAAGAAGTCGACAACTACTGTTTCCACGACTAAAAGGAAAAAGAAAAAGCTTAAAGCTACTGCCGCCACCAGTACCACTACTACTGTGGCGACACCTGATGACAGACAACCGTCGACAACCACCAAAGCGGCAAAACGTATCCGCAAACCCAAGAAGCCGGAGCCATCATTTTGTTCATATCCAATTGGGCGATTAATGAAAAAAGTTCATCGTGGTGAGTGGTCAGTCAGTGTAGACGCACTCGCTATCTCTTGTCAGATATTAATAATAATTTCCATTGTTAAATTAACAGTGTTGGTTCAAAAATATTACGTATATTTTGCATATATTTGAAATGTTGGTGTTCCAATACTTTATGCTTGCTTACCTTACTAGCGGTATAGCTTGAAATGTCTCACACATTGTGACCTGTAGCATTGCAATTGTCTTATATGGCTATTTTTCAATGGTATATACGCGCACGCACACACAAACACACACACACACACACGCACGCACGCACGCACGCACGCACGCACGCACGCACGCACGCACGCACGCACGCACGACGCACATAGAACTTCAAATAATGCCGTCTTCAATTGGCATATCCTGTTCAAAACGTTGCAGCGCAAATCAATGTTGTTTTGTAATGTGATTGCCCTTCGTTCACCGACTCGTTCTGTCTGCCACAGACGACGGCCGATGCGCCGACTCATCGAAGGGGATCTACGCGACGGACGGATCGTGCAATACGTTCCACGTGTGTTACACGGACGGCCGTCTGCTCGCCATTGGCCGGTGTCCCTGTGGTCGTATCTTCGACGAGGAGACCCGTAGGTGCTTGAAGCAGAAACTCGGCTACTACCGTCACCCACACGACTGCGAGCGCTACAGTCGATGCACGAGCATCATGTCGTCCGTCATGCGTCTTTCGCTCAGGTGTAACGTCGGCCTCGCTTTCGACGTCCGCCCGAAAAAGCCCGTATGTAAGGATGCGAAGGACGTGCCCGGATGTAGCTCCCGTTGACCTAGTCGCACGACTCTTGTGCTACTGAACTCCTTTGTCAGTAGGCATTGTTCCAAGTATTTACCTAGTGTAACACAGCATAACATATACATTGTTGATTTGTGCGTGCTTTTCCTCTCGATGATGTCAGTCTTATCGGATGGCAACACGTCCAGGCGGACAAGATAGTCTATCCTATTGGTATTGGTACGTGTGAATTACACTTCACTACACTTCACTACATATTGACCTGCCGGGAACGACCAGTCTGTCTATGTGTGTGTGCGTGAGTGCGTGTGTGCGTACTTGCGTGCGTGTGTGTCCGTATGTATGTATCCATGTGTAAGAAGGATAGTCTCACTATTTATACCAAGCTGATGGTCAACGAAGTCATATTATGGCGTCGTTGTGAAGAAATTGTCACGTGATTGACAATTTTGCTCCGCAGTACCCAAGACACGGTACTATTCATAACCAAGCATTAACAGGAGTAAACAGTTATTGTAAGCATTATTAGTAGTGAAAGTTATATGTACGTAACTAGATAAATATTATGATAATCATGTTATTTTCTCGGGAGAATGTTGCTATACGTTGCTTCGAATAAAATGCGAATATGGTGAAGTATATAGGTTTACTAAATCTGTAATATTTCCAGGCGGAAATATTGTTCAAGTAAAAGTAATGTTATCAGTGAAAGTAATGGTTATATGCAGGTGTCCAACAAATCACGTATTTAGAAATTATGGTGTGCAAATATCAAAAGAAAAACCCACTATGATTTACCCTTGACACTGCTTTATCCCCCCAAATTTGTTTTCTCATATTAGTTTCTGTAAACCAGAAAACCTACAATTCTTGCGTTATCACTTATGAGTGATATTAAAAATATAGAATTCCCATTTTTCATGTTTTTATTTTTCGAATTGTATGTCTTAATATAAAACTGGCAATATATGAATGTGCACTTACATATTTGTATGCGCTTGTGTGATATGCCTTTAGCGTAAATAAACCAAGTTGTGGTTGCCGAGCTTTGTCGAGTTCATCTTGTTAGTTTCATGTAAATGTAGTTTTGGTCGCTTTTTTGAAAAATATCCTCGTTGTTTATTTGTACATTTACATATAAATTTTCATCGTTATCGTCATCACCATCAAGACCACCGCCATCATCATCAACAATCATCACCACTGCCATAATCATCACCATCATCTCAACTGCCATCATCATCACCAATCATCACCACCGCCATCATCATCACCAATCATCACCACCACCATCCTCATCACCATTCATCACCACCACCACCATCATCATCACCAATCATCACCACCGCCATCGTCATAACCAATCATCACCACCGCCACAATCATCACCAATCATCACGACCACCATAATCATCACCATCATAATCACCGATCATCACTACCGACATCATCACCACCGCCATAATCATCACCAATCATCAACACCACCATTATTATCATCACCATTATTACCACCGCCATCATAATCACCACCACAACCACCGCCATCATCATCACCACCACCACCACCACCGCCATCTTCGTCACCACCACCACCACCGCCATCATCATCACCACCACCATTATATTCACCATTATCACCACCGCCATCATCATCTCCACCATCATATCCACCATTATCACCACCGCCATCATCACCACCACCACCACCACTACCGCCATCTTCGTCACCACCACCACCACCGCCATCATCATCACCACCACCATTATATTCACCATTATCACCACCGCCATTATCATCACCACCATCATATCCACCATTATCACCACCGCCATCATCATCACCAATCATCATCACCGATCATTACCGCCGCCATAATCATCCCCATCATCATCACCACCATCACCACCGCCATCGTCATCAACAATCATCATTATCATAATTTATTATTGCTTATTTTATTTATAATAAACCGTGTACACGGAATTAAAATTGCACTGTTTAGCACTCTTAGTTGCTGGTTCAATCTGATGTTACCATAAATTTAAACCCTCGTTACTTATGGCCACAGCATCTCGCTCTGACAAGACACGCGGCCACAAACAGCGATTTTCGCGAACCTTGGACGACATAATCCGTTAAGCGTGTTAATCTTCCTATGATAATCCATATGCCGTCACGTGGCGAGATCGATTCCCCGTTACTGGAGCTGTGACTTTGCCGGGTATGTGCCGGCCGCTGTGTGTTTCCACGCCATCTCAATAAATACCTGGGATTTCGGTTGCAACCGTCGACGGTCTTTTCATCGTCGTTAACATGTGGTGGTGTTCCATCGCCACTGGTGGATTGCCATGATCACACCGTCTTCAACCATAGGTGGTGTTCCATCGCCACTGGTGGATCGCCTTGATCACACCGTCTTCAACCATAGGTGATGTTCCATCACCACTGGTGGATCGCCTTGATCACACCGTCTTCAACCATAGGTGATGTTCCATCACCACTGGTGGGTTGCCTTGATCACACCGTCTTCAACCATCGGTGGTGTTCCATCACCACTGGTGTATCGCCTTGATCACACCGTCTTCAACCATAGGTGGTATTCCATCTCCACTGGTGGATCGCCTTGATCACACCGCCATGAACCATTTGTGGTGTTCCATCACCACTGGTGGATTGCCTTGATCACACCGTCTTCAACCATAGGTGATGTTCCATCACCACTGGTGGGTTGCCTTGATCACACCGTCTTCAACCATCGGTGGTGTTCCATCACCACTGGTGTATCGCCTTGATCACACCGTCTTCAACCATAGGTGGTATTCCATCTCCACTGGTGGATCGCCTTGATCACACCGCCATGAACCATTTGTGGTGTTCCATCACCACTGATGGATTGCCTTGATCACACCGTCTTCAACCATAGGTGGTGTTCCATCGCCACTGGTGGATTGCCTTGATCACACCGTCTTCAACCATAGGTGGTGTTCCATCGCCACTGGTAGATTGCCATGATCACACCGTCTTCAACCATCGGTGGTGTTCCATCACCACTGGTGGATCGCCTTGATCAGACCGTCTTCAACCATTGGTGGTGTTCCATCGCCACTGGTGGATGGCCTTGATCACACCGTCTTCAACCAGTGGTGGTGTTCCATCACCACTGGTGGATCGCCTTGATCACACCGTCTTCAACCAGTGGTGGTGTTCCATCACATCCACGAATAAGGGAACGTACCGGGCCAAACAACTGACAGTTCGCAACTGGTCTGATGCAGGTCAATTAACCAACAATGTTTCTATCGGGTGTTGATTACGAATTGGTCAAAATGATGTTTTATTTGTTGAAAACTAGACAATAATTTGTCCAATGGTTATGAGTACATTTGCATATAGACCCATGTGTTTAAAATCGTCTTGACGTTGATGTGTTATTGAATAAAAGTGTTGGGACATCGTGTCGGACTGCCTCTGCGACTATAGCGCAGGGGGGTTACTTAGAGATGCCTCAAGCAGGACAAAAGGCCGCTAGTACAGATAAGCCAATAACAAAATGTCCGAAAAACATGTCTGAAGCAGGTTATAGATGCGTGTGTTTAAATGCTAGGAGTATAATAAATAAGAAAAACGAATTAAACATTATGGTAGAAGATATTGACCCTCACATAATTGGTATAACCGAATCATGGGCCAACACAGACATTACAGGTTTGATTGACAGGATACGTAATGTTTAGGAGAGATCGAATAGGAAGAAGGGGAGGGGGAGTTATTTTATATGTTAAAGAATCTATTCAGGCTGATGAAATAAAATTAGAAAGCGAAGTAGATTACGATGAAGCTGTTTGGTGCAAAATAGTTTCAGGAAATTCAAAATTAACTATTGGATTAATTTACCGAAGTCCAAACATAAACGAAGCGGATAACATAAAAATACAAAATGCTATAAAGGAAGTTAGTAAAGGGGAATGTATCATAATGGGAGATTTTAACCATGGACACATACAATGGAAATCTCTAGAGAGTACAGGGGGTGATGACCAACAATTTTTATTTTTAATTCAGGAGAGCTTCCTTACTCAGCACGTGCTAGAACCAACCAGGGGAGAAAATGTATTAGATATAGTTTTATCATCACAAAAAGAATTAGTCGACAATGTAAAAATACATGAAACATTGGGTAACAGTGACCACAATCAAATACATTAAAATCAGAAAGTAAAAATAAAAAAAACGTACAGGAGAAACTTCCATAAAGGTAACTATAAAGATATGAGAAAATACTTAGCAAAGCTAGATTGGAATAACATGCTGATGAATAAGACCGCAATTGAATGCTGGAATATTCTAAAATATGAAATTGAGAGTATCATCGATAAATTTGTCCCCTTGAAAAAACAAGGAAAACGGTCTAGAAAGAAACACTTGTCAAAAGAAGCTATTAGAAAAATAGTGTTTAAGCAAACTATGTGGAGGGTTTATAGGCGTACCAGAAAGGATGAAGACTATGCAAATTACAAAGAGGCACTTATCCGAGCTACAACTGAAATTAGAAAATCTAAAAGAACCTTTGAAAGAAAATTGGCAGGTAATGTAAAAAATGACAGCAAGAGTTTCTATGTAAGGAGTAAACAGAACGTTCGAGATAAGGTCGGACCACTGGAAAACAACAGGGGAAACATAATTTCAGAGGGGTTTCAAATGGCAGAGGTCCTGAATGAGTATTTCAGGTCAGTATTTACCACAGAAGATATCAGCTCACTTCCAGTTCCATTTACTAAATTTGAGGGAAATAAATCAGAACATTTAGGGCAGTTATATGTAACTCCTGTAATGATAGCAAACACAATTAAGAAGATGAAAGATAATAAATCACAGTTTAACATCAGTTATATGTAAATTACTCGAAACATTAATTAGAGACCACATTGTGGAATTCCTTGTAAAACATAATTTAATAAATACATCTCAACATGGGTTCCTAAAAGCAAGGTTATGTCTAACCAATCTCTTGTTTTTTTTGAAGAAATTACAAAGTGGGTAGATGACGGGTCACCAGTGGATGTTGTCTACTTAGATTTTCAGAAAGCTTTCGATAAAGTGCCACACCAAAGATTGATACTTAAACTAAAAGCCCATGGTATAGGTAATGATGTAATCAACTGGATAGAAAAGTGGCTTACACACAGAAGACAGAGAATAATAGTAGACGGTGAGAAATCAAACTGGAAATCGGTTTTGAGTGGGGCACCACAGGGATCAGTATTAGGCCCTATACTGTTTTTAATATATATATAAATGATCTAGAAGATGACATACCTAGCAAAGTACTCAAATTTGCAGATGACACAAAAGTATTCAGAAAGGTTTCAAATGATACAGATAAACAAAGTTTACAGGATGATCTAAATAAATTAGTTAAATGGTCAGAAAAATGGCAAATGTTATTCAATTTTGGGAAGTGCAAATGGGGCATGGAAAACATGGACGAAGAATATAAAATGGGGGATGCTGTACTAGGTAGAACCACACAAGAAAAGGACTTAGGAGTAACATTTAGTGCTGACATGAAAGTTTCAGAGCAATGTGGGATTGCTGCTTCAAAAGGAAATCAAATTCTAGGGCTAATTAGGAGAACTATCATGTATAAGGAGAAACAGCTAATTGTACCCCTGTACAAAGCAATAGTTATACCACATTTGGAATATTGTATTCAAGCATGGAGGCCGTATCGTAAAAAGGACGTAGACAAGCTAGAAAGAATAAAACGAAGAGCAACCAAAATGATTACAGAATTGAGAGACCTTAGTTATGAAAGTCGCTTATTACAATGTGGTTTGACAACACTAGAGACCAGGAGACTAAGAGGAGACCAAATAGAAGTATTTAAAATAGTGAACGGTTATGAGGATGTTGACAGGAATATGTTCTTCAAACTTAAAGAAGGCAGTAGAACCAGAGGACACAAAGCAGCATTAGTTAAGGAGCAGTGTAGGTTGGACATGAGAAAGTACTCTTTCTCACAGAGGGTGATAAATGAATGGAACAAACTGCCAAATGATTGTGTTAATGCTAGTAGTGTGAATATGTTTAAAATTAGAATTGACAGATATTTGATAAGGATGGGCTACACATAGATGAGAAAATTTTTGGACTCTCGATAAGCCAATGGCTTCCTTGTCCACTTTGCCATCTGGAACTTGTTGTTTGGGATGGCAATCTTGTTAAATCTTGTTAAATCTTGTTAAATAGTGACGCCTACCTGCTCTTGTGGTCGCGTTGATGCCAAACCATGTGCATTATCACATCGGACAATAACAGTGAACACTTAAGTTGAAATGTAGTTATAAAGACAACATGATCACAACTACCTAACTATGCTTAGCGAAAAAACCTATGTAATCTCGTGGGCAAAGCATATGTCACGAAGGCGTCACAACTGTCATGTAGACGTCACATCTGCTGACGACATTGACGAAACAACCATAGCAGTTGGTGGCGTTGATGTCTCGAAGCTCGTGTCGTTGACAGAAGCCAGGTGTGTTGTAGTCGGCAGATCGTCCCCGGGTCGCTCTGCAAAGATACGTGCTACGATATCATAATTATAGTAGACACGAACAAGTAGGCAGAGCTCTCATATGGCGGATGAATTATGTAATCGTCCAGTTAATAGCGATTTCGTGATATCCACGTATTACTGCGCTGGCTGACTGTCGCCGTAAGAGCTGACAAACGTTTTTGATTATAATGACGTCATCAATGGACACCGTTACGTACGTTTGCTAAGCATTTCGGATAACCCCGTTTGACAATATTCACCAATCGGTTGATAAATGTGGTGTGTATATATACAGTCGCCTCGCCGATGGGTCGCGCCAGATTTGGGTCGAATACTTATTTATTTACCCAAATACGAATGCGAACGTGATTAAATTGCTAATTTTGAAAAAGTATTCTAATTAGAATTCTTTAAAACGCACGCACGCAGTTAATTTGTGTTTAATGGAATGTAAACATCTATAGAAAATAGAACGATAAAAGTTCAGAAGGATCAAGAAACGTATGCAATGGCCAACAAATGCAAACATGACAATGGCTTCTGTCGTAGGCGTTGATGAGAGTAATGTCTTCTTTAAAAGTATAACTGTCGTTCGTTATAAGATTATCAAGGATGAAGGATACCGGCTTGGCCGTGTCATCACACGTGAACCCAACCAAGTGGGCTAGCTATGATCTAGAGATGGCGGGATCCAAGATGGAATATATCTCGTCTATTTGGATGGCAGCCTCTGAAACACCGATATACAGACTTGGTGCCACCCAGAGAAAAACTGCCGAAATCGTAGCTATATGTCAGAGGCTTCTGTGTGCAGCAATGTCATCCAACCACCAGCCCCGAGAAGGCAAGTTTGTGCACTTGTTCAACCAAATATATCAATAGCATGTCACTCCCTCATCCTCCTGTAGTACGAAGAACCACCACCAGGGCATCAACATATATCTCATCATACAGCTGATATGGTAGTACCATCATCAAACACTGCTGGTTATAAGAGGATATTCTGGAATGAACTCCCGGAGAAACTGTTACAATCAGTGAGAGAACGTTTCAAAAATAACTTCCTTGGTGCCTGGTATCAGCACCCACCCACAGAGTAGAGAGTGACACCTGCCAAGTTAAGGAAACCAACACAGAAAGACAAAATAAATGCATGCTTCCTGCGAATATTGCAGACAAACACTCACGTCCATATGTCTTCATCATGGCGACAACCAACGTTGTGATGACGACCACCATAAGGATGAGGCCGAGACATTTACGGATCTTCCTGCCGGATATATGAGTGTCTGGATCCCGTTTTCCAGGCGCCCGAAACTCCGGATCACTCTCCAATCGGTAGGACGCAGTGCGCTCTATCTGACGTTGGAAGGGGCCGGCAGTGTCGACGATCACGTGTGGCGTCGAAGTCAAACTGTCAAAATGAGGCTGCAATAACCGGAACCAGGCTGCTGTTTATCATTGGGTCTTCACGAATTACACACAAAACGTAGTGTAATATCCTATGATATTTTTATGAAAATCATGGCACATATTTCCTAAATAGCTACAATGACCACCAGTGACTACTTGTGGTCACTCCTAGCACGCACATTCTAGGAGGTGGCGTATCTAGGATGTCGAGGGGGGGCAAGAATTTTATTTTATTTATATAATAATCCAATACCAAACATTCCCAAAATATACCAAGGCGGGTAAGACTGAACATTATAGAAAACGTGAGAAAAGTCCAATATCTTTATTTGGTCTGACTGTTCAACTTTCGCGAAGTGAAAACAGATATAAAACAAATCAAGCAAAGCAGCGAAGTCCCAAAATCAGCAGCTACTTGCAGTGTCAAATTCGTGGTCGTGTCATTTAGCTGAATCCTGACAACCCCAAATGCGCTAGAAGTTGCCAATGCACTCTGCCAGTTGTGTCCCATTGCAGGAACTACGGATAGATTACCACATTAGATTACCACATTAGATTACCACATTAGATTACCACATTAGATTACCACATTAGATTATATTTAAATTTAAGTCGGCGATTCCATTTGGCGAATTCATGACGTTGTCGTAGTTCAATTTGATTTCACGAGTGACGTACATATGAGCGTCCATTGAGGCGTTGCTCCTTCGTCGTAGGTCGCAAGTAGTTCTTCAGGTACTTCAGTGCACTGAATGATCGCTGTGCTGAATGATCGCTATGTGACAGGAAGAGTGGCAATTATTCGAAGCAACGTTGCGATACATGGATATGTCCCCAGCTGTGTAGTCGGCTGAATCCTGGCGTCTCCAGTAGGCTTCCTAATATATGAACTCCACCTCCGCAGCCATCTTGTTTCCTGGCAGAAACTGTAAGTTCATCGTCACCCGTTCCTCAACTGTGGAGAACTCTCTCTCCAGACAGAAGTCTCTCTCCAGACAGAAGTCTCTCTCCAGACAGAAGTCTCTCTCCAGATAGAAGTCTCTCTCCAGACAGAAGTCTCTCTCCAGACAGAAGGCCGGTACGAGTGCACTGAGGAGAAGGGCCTTGGCACTGGTAGATGTAAAGCGCTCCTGCAGCTGTACAACGCAGGTGTCCAGGAACGGATTGAACAAAACACGCCTGTAGTACACCAAAGCAGAGCCGGTAGGAACGTTGGGACGATGCCTTAGTTTGTTATTCGCGGCATTTGGATTGGTCTGCCATCGACCTCCTCTGTCTGGAAAAAAACAGTTTGTCAAACATGTCACCGCTGTCAACGCAGTCTTGCCCTGGTTCTGTTGCTCGCAGAATGTCTTGAGATACACCCTGAAGTTTGACAGAGAGAGGCTTCGTGACTTCGAGAACTGTTAGCAGGACCTCCACGGAGAGCGGGAAACTTGGATCCATGTAACGGAGACACATTGCATCTTTCAGAAGTGTCACTAAACCATTCCGAAATGTTCTCAGGTGACCGGACAACCGCAGGGTAGACTTCCTTGAACACTAGAGTTGCAGCTTGCTTTTCTACCCAGCGTGTGTCGCAACGTTTCTTGAGGCGCGTGTATGACGCTTCAGGGCATTCCCGTTCAATGCATTGCTGCAAGTCGTACACTCGCTTGTTCGAGTCAGTGAAGAACACTGCTACTTCGTGCATCAGAGTGACTGCCGAGCGAATGGGTGGAACAGATGCTTCATACAACAGAGTGACTGCCGAGCGAATTGGTGGAACTGATGCAGACTTTGGCAAACAAAGATTCGGGACATGTGACGAGCAGTGGACATATGCGGCAGTACCAGTATCACTGGTGATAGGTAAGTGGCATTTCGTGCAGTGTTCATTAAGTGGTGACGAAAGATGTCATCATCGCAAGTAATCATAGACTGCAAAGGGGCACGTATGTTGCCCTCTGTATAGAAGATGTGACTACCAGCCTCTATCGTGTTGCCTGGAAGCTGCAAAGCCCCAGAATCACGATGGGCTCTTAGTGGCAAGCAGAGTCGTCCGAGGAACTCGATTGCCTGCAGAATTCGCTTCAAGGCAGATCGATTCTGTTCATGCTGAAGCGAAAAGGAAGAGCGCAGTTGTTGCGTGACGTCACTCCGCATGCGCGCATTGAGTTCCCGAGCTTTGTGTTCGCAATCTTCGTGAAAAGCGTTAGTCGGGTGGGTGGTCAAGTGGCCGTCTCGCCCAGTCAGGTGTGCATACTTCTGCAAGGGCGACTTGACCAGTCGATCTATCCTCACCCCACCATCTTCATGAAGTCGCACGCCTTGCAAAGTAAGCCCTTCTTCAAGGCAGAATATACAAATACACCATACTCCCTGGAAATGTGTTGCCTGCTCAGATATTTCCTCCTCCGTTTGCAGCTGTCCATGCGTTCAGTGTACGGCCACACAAAATCACCTGTAGGAGGCATTGTCCAAAATGGTCAAACACTCGCGATCGATCAACTTGCTATTGCCCACAGCACGACCGATATCCACTAGCAAAGCAGAACAAGGACCAGTAACATCTGCTTCCGGGCGGGCCGCAGGAGTAGGGCTTAAGTTGAGGTGCCCCAAAGAAGTCTGATATTCTTTTCATGGTTGAATCTTGTTTGGTGACACTAACTGTGGGAAGAACCAACTGACGCACCAATGGCGCTAGCTTTGGCGTAGTCTGTAGAATAAAGAATGCACCTGTTTACGCAAGTTTTTAAAAAACTTGTTTAAGGAGTTGTGGATTTATGGGGCTTTCGATCGTGTGCAGGAATTTCATAGGCCAAATTTTCAGTAAACTGTTTGCAGAAAAACATCAATATCCCACCTAGCAGCTGTAAAAAACCAACAGTGCTTGCACAGAGACATAAGGCACGCTATTGTTGGAAACTAATCATAGGCAGTATCAAAGGTTACGTCTGTATCCACCGCTGCACAATATCATGTCATTTAGTGGTCACTGAATTCATTGATATCTGAAAAACTAATAGGCTTTTGATGCAATTATTGGACATGAATATTAAAATTGCAACATATATGGTTTGTAATCGATATACTCTTTAATGGTAAAACTACAGTCATACGATTTGGGAGGAATTATTCGTCAATACTCGAATATATTTTCCTTTTAAATTATGAAGATATTTTGCGAGAAGTATTTTGCGAGAAGTATTTTGCGAGAAGTATTTTGCGAGAAGTATTTTGCGAGAAGAATGCCACACTCCAAATAGCATTAACTGAAACAAAACTCGCAAGTGTTTTATTATAATAGTAGAGCAGTAGGGAGCATCTACGCATCTAGTATAATATATATTGTCCGGTTTATAGAGATGTAACAATACCTACTAGATTCCGACACATGGAAGCTCTTTATTATAATATATATTGTCCGGTTTATAGAGATGTAACAATACCTACTAGATGTCGACACATGGAAGCTCTTTATTATAATATATATTGTCCGGTTTATAGAGATGTAACAATACCTACTAGATGTCGACACATGGAAGCTCTTTATTATAATATATATTGTCCGGTTTATAGAGATGTAACAATACCTACTAGATGTCGACACATGGAAGCTCTTTATTATAATATATATTGTCCGGTTTATAGAGATGTAACAATATCTACTAGATGTCGACACATGGAAGCTCTTTATTATAATATATATTGTCCGGTTTATAGAGATGTAACAATACCTACTAGATGTCGACACATGGAAGCTCTTTATTATAATATATATTGTCCGGTTTATAGAGATGTAACAATACCTACTAGATGTCGACACATGGAAGCTCTTTATTATAATATATATTGTCCGGTTTATAGAGATGTAACAATATCTACTAGATGTCGACACATGGAAGCTCTTTATTATAATATATATTGTCCGGTTTATAGAGATGTAACAATACCTACTAGATGTCGACACATGGAAGCTCTTTATTATAATATATATTGTCCGGTTTATAGAGATGTAACAATACCTACTAGATGTCGACACATGGAAGCTCTTTATTATAATATATATTGTCCGGTTTATAGAGATGTAACAATATCTACTAGATGTCGACACATGGAAGCTCTTTATTATAATATATATTGTCCGGTTTATAGAGATGTAACAATATCTACTAGATGTCGATACATGGAAGCTCTTTATTATAATATATATTGTCCGGTTTATAGAGATGTAACAATATCTACTAGATGTCGACACATGGAAGCTCTTTATTATAATATATATTGTCCGGTTTATAGAGATGTAACAATACCTACTAGATGTCGACACATGGAAGCTCTTTATTATAATATATATTGTCCGGTTTATAGAGATGTAACAATACCTACTAGATGTCGACACATGGAAGCTCTTTATTATACATGCGTATTTGAGTGGGATACCTCAAGGATCAGTATAACAAGTAACGTACTGAAATTTCGACACATGGAAGCTCTTTATTATACATGCGTATATCCGACTTAGCGGCAATTACCAGCCAAAAGATCAAAATCTCATACTTTCTGAGGCTTAATAAAGACATATACCTATAAAGACATATACCTATAAAGACATATAGCTATATTACACTATAATATACACGAAAGGAATTACATACCACATAATATCCGGCAACTAACAAAATAAAACACAACTTGCTAATCAAAGCATCAAAACGTTGTCGCATTGTGTAGCTTCCGTTTAACCGGAATTTCTGCCACCTAGCGACTTCGAAAGAACTAAAAGGCGTGGAAATTCAAGGACTGTGGTGGCGGGCGCGGCTAGTAACTGAGATTATGTCGACTGGTGGTGCAAAATGTCAAAATTGTTGGTTACGTTCGAGCATATAAAACACCGTGATTAGTCACCCATTAGTTGGCCATGTTACCATGTAGTGGCGAAATAGGTTATTAAAAGTAAATAATTTTTTATGTCCAAAGCCAAAGGGGCCATGGCCCAATGCCCCCCCCCCAGATACGCCACTGTCATGTTATGTAAGCTATGCTGCTGCATTGCAGTGTTCCATACTATTGCCATGGTTGTCACAACGCCAACCACGAGATAGTAGTTATACAATAAAAATTAGTGTACGGCCTGTGTCGATGTAATCAATCATGTTACTGACCTGAATATCGTCAGTTGTTTGTACTACTGACATGGCGCCTAGATGACCACTCGATACAACATTTCATTCCAAGTCATTCTGATGCTATTGTGAAGTCATATAGCTGACGTCAACGTTCAGAACGGACCGACACGATTCACCGGATCAACGCTCCTCGAACTTAACCAGCAACGGCAGCGCTCCGTGCTACAGGCGCAGGCTGCCGCAGAACGCCTATTCAAAGTTGTGCCTCAGAATCGTTCAATAAAGAAACGACGGTGACAGATTTGCATTCGCTAACTTAGTCTGGACACGTTCAAGCAATCGGCGTTCAACCGAGTACGACTCTTACAGACTCGTTTGTTAGCGTAACTTCGGACTGACTCCAACACGCCCGCATTGCAAACACGCATTTGTAATCTCCTTCCAATGTGTGTCTCCTTTCATGTCTCTGTTCACAACAGCATTATCGATCTGGAAATAGTTGTAGGGTAGGGTGAGGCAAGGAGCCCCCTTGGGGTAAGACGTCCCCTCGTATGTCCAACATTATATGCGAGCTTGCTGTCTGTCTCTGGTGGACGAATGTAATGTTGCCTGTCCATGTTCAGCCCGAAAGCACATGCAGACGAAATAGACCGTTTGGAAAAACCTGCAGTTTTCATGCATGGCTGATGTAAACATTGTATCATTGCAATGCGGTACTATTTCTTACACTATTTTTATATTCATAAATAATGCATACAATGCCATGTATTGCTACTAAATATAGGCGTTAATTAAAATTAATGCGGGAATTAAGATATGTCTACATAATGCCTGCCGGGGCAAGACGCCCCTTTAGAGTGCTGGACAAGACGCCCCCTTAGACTGCGGGGCAAGACGCCGCCGGTGCCATGATTTAGTCAATGTATAGCCGTGATTAGCCAGGTTAGGTAGTGAAAAATGTTTTCACTTTACACGGAATGGAACCAAGGACGCAGTGAAGATGCCAAAAGTAGTCAGCACCAGCAACTATGTGGAAGAGTGGCTTAAAGGATTAGCTTAAAGGATTAGCTTAGTGTCAGAGTGTCATTTGTTGTCCATTTAAACTAAGCATAAAAATTCAAATAATTAGTTAGGGGAGACCGGGGCACTGTAGCCACTGGGACACCACGGCCATTTGATTGTTTGGTCACTTGCACTTTTAATTGATGTATATGTATACTCTAAATATGCAAAACACACGGAGACGACAGTGACGCAGATGTCAAAAAGCTATCCGAGTTATGTCATAAAGTGCTTTTCAGACATACGTAAATAAA
The DNA here is from genome assembly GCA_963662155.1 of Lamellibrachia columna. Classification (NCBI taxonomy): domain Eukaryota; kingdom Metazoa; phylum Annelida; class Polychaeta; order Sabellida; family Siboglinidae; genus Lamellibrachia; species Lamellibrachia columna. The sequence goes on along the minus strand of OY759270.1, from coordinate 3,536,630 downwards.
TATTATAAGTGTGGTGTATTTCTTTATATACATAAAACTATGTGTAATATTGTTACAACACTAGTTTGTCCGAAGAAAAGTGTTAACTGTGAAGACGGATCGCTGGGTAAGCTGGGCTACATAACATATGTTTTTGAATGGCGAAGGCCTGGGACACTATGGCCGGATCACCTTGGCTTTGATGTGTCCAGCCCTGTTGTCGGTAGCTACGTCGTCGTAATGTTGGCGTCAAAAAAGCAAATTTATGAGATGCAGCACGAAAGTCCCAAACAACTTCCTTTTTCCAGACGAGGATGTCCTTTTGCGATGTTCCAGCTAAGGACATTGTGGACCGTCTACCTCGACCTGCTTTGTTGGGAGGTACAGCAAGAGCACACACACGCACGTACGCACGCACGCACGCACGCACGCACGCACGCACGCACGCACGCACGCACGCACACAATTTCTAGTTATCATAATTCTGATCATATTTTTCTATATGTGCCTGCCAATTTAGATCTAAGTAGTTATGCCCATGGTACCCCGGGGCGGTGGCCATGGTGCCTCAGGGTGTTTATTTTGAAGATGCTTAACCAATTCGATTTTTTGCTAGTCTTGTTTCAAATTAATTTTGCCAAAAACCAAACCTACCTAGTATCCACTGCAACATGCTAGCTTATTTGTGCAACTTGTGTACGTAGTTTTTTGTGAAATCATCAGACAAACTATTGAATTAGTTAATGCTTGATCAAGCATTAACTGAAGTGAAAATCAAAATGCTGAGAAATCATGATTTTCTTCGTTGGTGAAATGTCGTCACCTTGTCATGTGATCGGCGAGAGGATGGAGGTAACGCCCATGATCAGCACTGACCCGCAGTTTTTATAATTTTGGATATCCACTATTTTCATCCTTACCAGATCTAACGACTAAAGTCAATCCTTTCGGTGATTTGAAAAAAAATAGGTGTTTTTTATTAAATCGACTGCGGATGTTACATAAACTATTTACACACTACACACATGGACACCAATGAATCGGATTTACGATAGGCTAAATCAGTTGAGGAAGCAATTTTAACACAATCTTCAATTAGTGCATGCATGATTCGTCGACCCATTGTACGTAGCGGGTAGGCAAGCAATCACATTCTCGATAATGGAACAGCCAGCCATAACTTCTGATAGTAAGGTAGCCATGGTGCCCCGGTCTTCGATATAAAATTATGGTTTCAAAGCTATCCCTTTCCTAAACGAATTTCCCGTTTGGATAAAGTTCAAAATCAATCACACAGTTTATTACATTAAATCGCGTATGCAGTCTAAAGCATAAAATATAAACACATATTTTATTTGGCCTCATAGATTATATATACAGTAGCCGGTTGTTTGTCCTGTAATCTTCATTTGATGAGCTGACATTAACATCAAATGAAATATTATGTGAAGCGCCTTTTATATTATGCGCGTCGAATATCAGGCGTTTGTGACGCGTTGCGTTAAAGTCGATCAACTGCCTGTGTTGTTAATTGTACGTAAATTACACACCGCTGCACAACTGCACGGCTTTGTGCATTCTACGACGCGATTTCGATCAGGCCATTCAAGTACAATCGTCACGCTTGGCTGCGCCAGTGGCAGCAACAACACGTGGCTATGTTTACGATCTGCAAACGAGGCACCGTCGGGTTACCAGGCGACCGCGCGCGACAACAGCGGGTCGGCGAAGCAGCAGGTGTCGGTGACCGGGGCGAGACGGGGACATAACAAACCAAGTTCCAACAAGATCGCCGCCACATATCGACAACATGATGGACGCGGGCACACCGCAGACCGGCCTAGCCGAGTCGATCTACAGCATCTCAGCAAACCTGAAGCGAGATGTGTCGCAGTTCACCCGGTCCGGCGCCCACTATGTCACGCCGAAGATGGCCCGTGAGTTGGATCAGATCGGGTCCGGAGCCGATCACATCCGTCTCGACCAATCCTTCCTGACATCGTCGAAAGATTTCCGCAAAAACTTCAACCCACAAGTCATAGCGTGGGAGAAATCGGGTAAGTCCCCCGGGGGGGGGGTACTCCCTATGCTGAGGTTTACATGTATGTGCCTCGCAAATGCCCCTGTTTTTGGTAATTTTTCTCTCTGTCCGAAGAAAAAAATGTAAATTTTCTCTCTTTGTGCCCCAATTAAACCTGATAATTCTCTCTTTCATCGAAGAGGAAATTTCCCAATGAAAATGTTCCGCCTGGGCTTAATTACCTTACACTTATAGATATTAGATAAATTGTTCAACAATTCTCTCTTGGTGACCATAAATTTCTTGATTTCTCTCTCTCCATGTGCTCCATGGGGCTCTGGCGGCACACGCCCACCGCTTTGGTATGGCAGTACCCCCCCCGGGGGTAAGTCCCAGCACGTTTGCTTCCCCCAACCAGTTATACCCCCCCCCCGCACCCTACTTCCTTAATTGTCACTCCGTGCATGTCAGTCAATGTCAATGATGTTCAAAGACAATGTTCAAAGACAATGCTGAAAAATTTTTGTTTTGAACCCACCAACATGCATATTGCATTTATATAGCATGTACGTATATATATATATATATATATATATATATATATATATATATATATATATATATATAAATAATATATATAATGTGTGTATATATATATATATATATATATATATATATATATATATATATATATATATATATATACATTATATCATATAAAAACAAAATATAAAAAGGCTGTCAAGACGCGTGTGCATGCATGAATAACTGGATCCGTTTTATATTGGTCTGGAAAACCCACAACTATAAGCCTAGGTAAAATTTGGCATAGTAATTAACTATAAGCAGTCAACTTGCTAGAAATTATTTTTAATTTAAATTAGTTGAATTATCATTATTTAAAAAGCGTTCGAGAAATAAGTCAGATAATTACAGACCAGTAAGTTTAATGTCAGTGATTTGTAAATTATTAGAAAGGTTAATTAAATACCATATGGTGGCCTTCCTTGTTAGGCATAAATTATTAAATTCATCTCAACATGGATTCCTAAAAGCAAGGTCATGCTTAACAAATATGTTATGTTTTTTGGAAGAAATCACTAAGTGGATAGACGAGGGATTGCCAGTGGATATTATCTACCTAGATTTTCAGAAAGCTTTTGACAAAGTGCCACATCAAAGATTACTACCAGGGTACTTAAATTAAAAGCCCATGGTATCGGGGATGGCATAATTGACAGGATAGAACAATGACTGACTGACAGAAGACAGCATGTTGTAGTAGATGGAGAGGTTTCAAACTGGAAACCTGTTTTGAGGGGGTACCACAAGGATCAGTATTAGGACCTCCATTATTGTTTATATATATATATATATATATATATATATATATATATATATATATATATATATATATATATATATATATATCAATGACTTGGATGACAATATAACAAGCAATGTACTGAAATTTGTAGAGGACACAAAAGTGTTTAGAAAGGTTAACACTGACGGTGATAAACAGCATTTACAAAACAATCTAGACAAATTAAATGGTCTGAAAAATTACAGATGTTATTGAATTTTGGGAAGCGTAAATGCCTGTAAACAGGACACGGGAACTTGGATATAAACAATAATATGGGAGATACTGTTCTAGGTACTACTGTAAAAGAAAAGGACTTAGGAATAACAACAATAAGTGCTGATATAAAAGTTTCAGAGCAGTGTGGTATTGCAGCTTCAAAGGGTAATAAAATTCTTGTGTTTATTAGGAGAAACATAACATACAAGGAAAAAAAGCTAATTATGCCTCTGTGTAAAGCAATAGTTAAACCTCATTTAGAATACTGTATACAAGCTTGGAGACTATATCGTAAGAAGGAACTAAAACTAAAATTATTCCAGAATTGAGAGACCTTGGTTATGAAGAATGCCTGAAAGAATGTGGTTTAACAACTCTTGAGACAAGGCGGTTAAGAGGAGATCAAATTGAAGTTTTTAAGACATTGCATGGATATGAAAATATTGATAGAAATATGTTTTTTTCACTCAAGAAAGATAGTAGAACTAGAGGACATGAGGTAAAATTAGTAAAGGATCAGTGTAGGTTGGATATCAGGAAGTACTCGTTTTCACAGCTAGAGGACAATAAATGAATGGAACAAATTGTCTATGGATTGTGTAACTGCTAGCAACGTGAATATATTTAAAAACAAGGTTGACACATATCTCATGAGGGTGGGTTACATGTAGATGAATATTGTTGGACTCTCAATAAGCCAATGGCTTCTTTGTCCACTTGCCATCTGGGCCTTTGGCTTGGATGGCAAATATGATTAAATCTTGTTAAATCTAACCTGTACTTTAGATAGAGTCAAAAGCAAAATGTATTATTGTCATGCAGAAGTTAGTAGCATAGGACCATAAGCTAACCCAATTAGATATTTCAAACTACATGTGGAAACATGTTTTCACAGTCATTGATTTGAGTAAACACTCAGTGACAGTACAAAGTCAGAAAATATCCCAAACATTTTAAAGACAACATCAAAGTCTCTAGCCACAGATGAAGATTCTATAACATAAGGTCCCTAACACTGGCCAAACTAGAGAGTTGACACTTAGCTGTCGTGAATAATGTAGACATGGCCATTGTGCCAATCTCACTGGTCCTTTTGGCATCTGCTGAAGATAAGAATCTTTGTTTCAGCCCTTATGAGGAAAGTGCTTCTCTGTTTGGATATATAGCCTCACACTGTTACTTCTGCTTGCACACTATAACTTTTGAAAGCTAATTTAATTTGCAGTTTTACACAAGACTATTTCTCACAATGGGATAACGAGCATTCTTTCTGGTAAATTTGAAATTGGCTGTAATTCATATCCTGAATTGTATGACCCAGAGTTGCATAATATTGTTGGATATGATGGAGGGTAATACTTAATTTGTTTATAATACAGAAATGAGACACTGCCAATACACTCAACAATACCCAGTATTCATACTCACGCAGTGGTGTAAACATGTTGCCACATTGTTATTTGATAATGTGTCGTGAACCTGACAATGCACAATGAACCTTTATTATTTACACTATTGATGTTGTCTGTTAATGGAAACTACACATCAATTATAATGTTTATTTAACATTATCTTTCATTGTAATATTGATGCTGATAAGTCGACTGTGCTGATTATCATTGAGTCACGGTGTTAACACAGACAGGATCTCTGACAAGGTGGTTTTGTTACAGATGGGCTGTGATAATTGTTTTCACTTTCTGACACAGAAAACATAGTAAGCAAGAACTTGTTAAAGATACACTGTTGCAAATCAAATGAACATTAAATAATAACATAGAAGTTGATAACAGAATTAGACACCAGCATTAATGATATTTTTAGAGAACTTGCATTGAGACTGCATTTAGTTACTGACATTTTAATGTTTGGTATTCCTCCCAAATTATTCATCATAATGTAAACAAATCAGATATGATAATTAAATTTCATAAACCTGACACCTCACCACATGGAAATGGGTGAATTCGTTATATTACTGTTTCAGATTTTGATATAAACTTTGCAGTCATTATACCATGAAGGCTGTGTGCAAAAAAAAGCAATACAACGTAAACATGTTGAATGGTACTGTAGTTTATGCATATATGTGGTAATTGAGTCAAATGCTTAGTAGGAATAATAAAATTATTCATAAGACAAGACTGTGAATGCTTCATGTCAGTTGTTCCAAGTTGAAGATCTGAATCTGCCAGGTTAATAAATACACATCTTACAGTCACATGATATAGCAATAAGAGCCACTTACAATAGCCAAAGTTGGCTGTTGGGTGTTCTAGATCATACGTACATGTTCTAGATCATATATACATGTTCTAGATCATACATACATGTTCTAGATCATACAGATTTAGATGTTGACATTCTGGAGAGTTATCAGTTAATTATATGCAGCACTCACTGGATCACGTCAACATTCAGTCGTGTGTGCAATAAATATTTGTATGGCTGCACCTCGACATCTAAACACTAATGTCACATTCATCATTATCCACATGGTTAATGTATTGCCTAAATTACCATAGGAAGGGAGGGTAGGAGGGAGAGGGTGGGTAGGATGGAGAGGAAGGGAGAGGAAGGGAGGGTAGGAGGCAGAGCAAGGGAGGGTAGGAGGCAGAGGAAGGGAGCGTAGGATGGAGAGGAAGGGAGGGTAGGAGGCAGAGGAAGGGAGGGTAGGAGGGAGGGTAGGAGGAAGAGGGAGGGAGGGTATGGGGGGAGAGGAAGGGAGGGTAGGATGGAGAGGAAGGGAGGGTAGGAGGGAGAGGAAGGGAGGATAGGAGGGAGAGGAAGGGAGGGTAGGAGGGGGAGGGAGGGAGGGTAGGAGGGAGAGGGAGGGAGGGTAGGAGGGAGGGTAGGAGGGAGAGGGAGGGAGGGTAGGATGGAGAGGAAGGGAGGGTAGGAGGCAGAGGAAGGGAGGGTAGGAGGCAGAGGAAGGGAGGGTAGGAGGCAGAGGAAGGGAGGGAGAGGAAGGGAGGATAGGAAGGGAGGGTAGGATGGAGAGGAATTGAGGGTAGGAGTGAAAGGAAGGGAGGGTATGATGGAGAGGAATTGAGGGAGAGGAAGGGAGGATAGGAGGCAGAGGAAGGGAGGGTAGGAGGGAGAGGAATTGAGGGTAGGATGGAGAGGAATTGAGGGTAGGAGGGAAAGGAAGGGAGGGTAGGATGGAGAAGAATTGAGGGTAGGAGGCAGAGGAAGGGAGGGTAGGAGGCAGAGGAAGGGAGGGTAGGAGTGACAGGAATGGAGGGTAGGAGGGAGAGGAATGGAGGGTAGGAGAGTGAGGAATGGAGGGTAGGAGGGAGAGTAAGGGAGGGTAGGAGGGAGAGTAAGGGAGGGTAGGAGTGACAGGAATGGAGGTAGGAGGGAGAGGAAGGGAGGGTAGGAGGGAGAGGAAGGTAGGAAGGAAAGGTAGGGAGGTGAGGAAGGGAGGGTAGGAAGGAGGAAGAGTGGTGTTAAGACTTCAACAGTCATAATTGCAACTACAACGTTCCCTTGTGACATAGCAGGGGTTTCCCCTCTGTTGACAACATGAAAACAACTATCAGAGAATAAAACAAAGCAACATAATCTGACATGTGGTATGCATGAAGACTACTGCTACTATTGTACTGTACTGAAGTGTTTAAAATAGTGAACGGTTATGAGGATGTTGATAGGAATATGTTCTTCAAACTTAAAGAAGGCAGTAGAACCAGAGGACACAAAGCAGCATTAGTTAAGGAGCAGTGTACGTTGGACATGAGAAAGTACTCTTTCTCACAGAGGGTGATAAATGAATGGAACAAACTGCCAAATGATTGTGTTAATGCTAGTAGTGTGAATATGTTTAAAAATAGAATTGACAGATATTTGATAATGGTGGGCTACACATAGATGAGAACATTGTTGGACTCTCGATAAGCCAATGGCTTCCTTGTCCACTTGCCATCTGGAACTTGTTGTTTGGGATGGCAATCTTGTTAAATGTTGTTAAATCTACTACGCTTGGGTAGTATTTGCAACAGAGGTTTCATCAGCATGTGAAGAATGAAGCACGCACACATCACACCAGTTACCTTGACTGAAATGTTTTAACTACTGAAATCCTTTACAGCTTTTAGATCTTACATTACATACATTAGCGTAGCATTTGTTTATTTGGCAGATGGACAAATTGATCCTAGTTACAGGCATATAGTTGAAATTCCATGCCCAATTGTCCTCAGAGAATGTAGAGCAACTTAATGCTTTCATGTAATCCAGTAGAGGTCATTCCATTCATGGCCATGCACAGACATGAACGACTTTAGTTCAAGCATAACTATTACCACAACAGTGGACAACAGCTGTTGTAGACTACTAAGTAGTGTCTGCCACTGGGCCTAGCCATCAGCTGGCACAGTCGAGTTACAATGCAAGGTAATTGGTTTGTGTGAATGCGCAAGTCTGCATAGAATAAACCATTATACCTTACATGTCTGTCAAAGGACTGAATATTTATATGAATAAGTAATCTATAATTCCACATGTGACAGTGTGCTATAAAGAATTACTCTGTTCAGTTGGCTAAGGATATATTAAATATACGTGTTTTGCTTTAATGTTAGTTACTCTATTACTTTACCATATCAAAATAGGTTGTGAATTTGATTGCACATTTTGTAATTTATTAGTAGATTGCAAACACACACAGACAAACATATTGAAATAGCAACATGTTAGTTTTCAAGAGTTGTTCTTTTTAAACCAGGTTTCCGTCCTGAAGGCAAATGACTATTATCAACAGGGTTGTTCTTTCTAAACAAGGTGTCCCAGAAGATATAAGGACTGTTTTCAGTTGAGTTGCTGTATCTGAGCCAGCTGTCAAAAGCTTGTGGAGCACTGTCAGTAAAGTTGTCCTTGATATACCAGGTGCCGCCAATGCCATGCATGATGTCAACGCTGTCGTGTCAACCGCTAGAGACGAGATGCAGTCCAGTCGACTTGTCACACTAGATAATGCTTCAATTGACAAACGTCACCAGATTGCACTGACCAACATAGTGGACAACGAGAGGGTCAGTATCATTACACGTCACACTACACATCATCACAAAAATGCGTCAACTAATAGTACATGCATCAGTGTACAGTGTACATACTCTGAGATACTTACAACAATTCAAATTCCATTAAATCCATATGTCAGCTTATGTACAATTAAATACATGTATCAAACATGTATACCCAGACACATGTTTCAACATACATCAATCCACACACCCCAAAACTTACATGTGATGACCTACACACCTAGATCTACCTGTGTGGACATAAACACCTTAATACATGTGTGGACCTACACATCTTGACTTACCTGTGTGAACCTATACACCCTGACCTACTTACCCATGTGAACCTATACACCCCGACCTACTTACCCATGTGAACCTATACACCCCAACCTACTTACCCATGTGAACCTATTCACCCTGACCTACTTACCTGTGTTGACCTACACACCTTTACTTCCCTGTGTTGAGCTACACACCTTGACTGACATGTGTTGATCTATACACCTTGACTTACCCGTGTTGACATACACATCTTTACTTGCCTGTATTGAATTACATACACACCTTGAGTTGCCTGTGTTGAGCAACATATCATGACTTACCTGTATTGACCTACACACCTTGACTTACTTGTGATCACCTATACACCTTGGCTTATCTGTTCTGACATAAACACTTACTTAACCTGTATTGATTTACACACCTTGACTTACCCATGTTGACATACACACCTTGAGGTGCCTGTGTTGAGCAACATATCATGACTTACCTGTGTTGACCTACACACCTTGACTTACCTGTGATCACCTATACACCTTGGCTTATCTGTTCTGACATAAACACTTACTTAACCTGTATTGATTTACACACCTTGATTTACAAATGTTGACCTACACACCTTGACTTACCTGTGTTGAACTACACACCTTGACTTACCTGTGTTGAACTACACACCTTGTCTTACCTGTGTTGACATATACACCCTGACTTATTTGTGTTGACCTACACACCCTGAGATAACCATCTCTTCCACAGGACATGATTCCATTTGTTCACAACTCGGTCCGTCGGATACAACACTTCTGTGATCATGTCGGTGTAACAGACCGTTACACTGGTTACCGTAACAACCTGAACCGTGGCAACCGAGACCCCCTGCGGCTCGGCTACAGCTGGCTCGACACAAGAACGAAGAATCCTCATGGAACGATGGCGGACCCTGGCTGGGTGCCCGGGAACTACTCATCGGCCTTCGCTCGTCAAGTCTATTCAGAAGCAAGTAAGTCTTGACAAACCACTGTGGCGCAGTCTGGCAACCACTAAGTGGCGTATTTGTGCACCTTGACCTACTTACCCATGTGAACCTATTCACCCTGACCTACTTACCTGTGTTGACCTACACACCTTTACTTACCTGTATTAGTTTTGACTCAATTAACGGAGAATGCACTTTGTGGAAGGACAGAAAGTATAATATTATGAAGGTTTTTGTGGATAGGAGGAGGGTGGAGTCTAGAGTGGTAGAAATAGAGTGGTAGTGGGGTGGTACGGCAGGGTGAAGTGGAGTCTGAGGTGGTAGAACCAGAGTGGTAGTGGGGTGGTATGGCAGGGTGAAGTGGAGTCTGGGGTCGTAGAACCAGAGTGGTAGTGGGGTGGTACGGCAGGGTGAAGTGGAGTCTGGGGTGGTAGAACCAGAGTGGTAGTGGGGTGGTACGGCAGGGTGAAGTGGAGTCTAGGGTGGTAGAACCAGAGTGGTAGTGGGGTGGTATGGCAGGGTGAAGTGGAGTTTGGGGTGGTAGAAATAGAGTGGTAGTGGGGTGGTATGGCAGGGTGACGTGGAGTCTGGGGTGGTAGAACTAGATGGTACGGCAGGGTGAAGTGGGATGAGAATGAGGTGAGATAGGACAATAAGATCACGGTATGATAGGGTAGGGAGACTGAGATAGAGCAAGGATGAGATGTGCTGACGAGAGTAATCTTTCCAAGTAATATATTGATATTGAAATGTTTATCATCCCTGTTGTTGTTTCAGAGTTGCGCGATGTGGCATCAGCCCCTGTGGGCGTCTACCCCCCTGAAGGTACTGGTCTCTCTCTCTCCTGGTAATCATACCAGTCCACAATATGTCACATTTAAATATGGGTTGCAATGAGTACTATATTTTTTTTATAAACATTTAAACCATTGATTTTTGTATTGTTATACATTGCTTAATGCTAATATTTTATGCATACATGTTTGTATATATATATATATATATAATTTATATACATATTATATGTAGGTAAATAAATGATACATTAAATGCCCTACTAATACGCTGTAATGTGGTGTTGCAGGAGATGCAGACTTGACCGGTCACCCGACCTATGGCAGTCTCAAGAAGAACATGCCGACCCGCTCCATCCAGGAGCGATGTGGGATCAACATGACATTCCCGGGGATCACAGAGTACAAGAAGCGCTACAGCCAGTCCCTGGACACACCCTGCAAGGACTATCTCATCAACCCCAGTCCCAACTTCGCCTACGTCGGCCGCCCAATGGGCATCTACGAACCCACCCCCAACTTCACCGAATACCAGACGCGCTTTGAGTGGCCAGATGGGACGCGGATTGTCAAGCTGCCATGGCTGAGACAGTGACACGTCACCAAAACAGTGACGTGTTACCACATAGGCTTTTACACAGTTGCATGGTAACATTGACATGTCATTAAGAACTTTGTTTCTAGGTAACTGAATTAATTAAGAAGATGCATACAGTGCCAAGTAGCAGCACATGTTGTCAACTGTTGTATCCTAGTAACAGTGCTTTAGACCATGTTTTGTTCTAGCTTATAATGGTCAAGTAATGCTGATGGAAAGCAGTCATGTATCCTAGGGAAGATACCTGTTGGTGGTTGAATCTGCAGTTTAGCACGTGAACATACATGCACGCACGCAAACAACATATTCTCTGTGTGGCTCTCCTTTTGAGGAAGCTGAGTGTATTGTTGCATAAAACAAATTTCTATAAATATGCTGACGTCATACTTTTGTGTGCTATTGTATTTAGACATTTTGCCAACACCTGGTTATTGTAAGCAGTTTTGTCTGTAAAACTTGCAATTTCTCGGGAAGGTTTGAACGAACAAGCCTTTTCGATTTTTTAATTGTTTTAACAGTAACATTTTAAAGACATCATCCCAGAAATCCCAGGCTCATTGTGTACATCCAAACTCCCCTTTTTAAAACCCTGAGGACAGGTCTGATATGCAGACCCCAAAATTGTTTCTGGACTCACAGAATCTTGAATTATGTCTTGATTCTAGTATAAATGCAGCATGCTAAGACATAGGTTTTCAATATATAAAAGATATGTTGATAATAAAGTAAATCTTAATAATTAATTAACATCTACTAAATTTAATATGAAAACAGGAGTCACATTTTATTGAATTTTAAACACATTTATTACAAAATCCATCAAGTGTATTCATTAATGTATTATCTAGTTCCAATTGCTAAAACGTTTCATATGTTTCAATGTTGTGGGACTTGAGAGTCTGATCAAACTAGGACAGTCTTGAAGTGCTTTGTTATGAACCTGCAATCACAATAAATGCGTGCAGCGTTATTCAACAGAATCATCACCATTCTTCTGAACATTAAACCCTGATTTCAAAGTTTTGTTAGGTACAAGATCTACGTATGGGTTCATGAATAGTTTTGTTTCAAAATATTGTTTCAACTTTAACTAGCTAATAATTGGACCCAAAACAGATTTGCTACAAAAATATTTTGTTTCCATATTGGATTGACAACATACAGGGTTATAGAAAACTATTGCTGCCAACTTGCATGACAATACATACATCCATAAGCTGAGATTCTGGTTATTATATGCTAATGTGTGTGGGTTTGCCGATGTTGATGAGTTTAATATTTACTGAAATGATTTTTGTATCAAAATTGTTTAATATATGGCTAGTTGAGACAATGAGTGATCACTGATGATACTATGGAAACAAATGTGATATTAATCTAGTATTGAATCATCAGTATTAAGTCAAAAGTTAACTATTATCGTGTGACAAAATCATATGTAAATACTTGTATATTAAATGAGACTTAACTACACTACTTGCTACTTTGTTTGTGTTTTCGTCATCTGTTCATTCCCAATCAAGAAGTCCCAAGTTAGAGGAAAGTGAAAGTATACCTTACTGGAAACGACAAACTATTGCTCGAATATTTGATCAGCTTTGAGAGATTAGAGCCAACTTGTATTGTAACCACCAAAGGAAGTTTCTCGTTTTGCATGTAAAAGTTTATTTCAGGTTTAACAAAAAATATTTTTCCTCTGCTTTAATCATTGGAATTGTAAACAGCTGATTTTGCATTTAACCATGTATCCTGGTTATTTAGTCTTGATGTGTTTACACTTCACAGTCTGTCTGTTTCAGGGGATCAAAACTGTATAGATTCCCTGTTGTGGTCACTTTGATGAAGTTCTTGTATCACAGATAAAACTGAAACTTATAAGAGCACTTTGTAGAACCCGTATTCTCTCCAGGTAGTATTCGGCACACATACATCAAAGAACCTCTTGGTGACTGTAGACATTGTCATGATGTTGTGTCACATACACCTGTGTCATTAGACAGATCTGGTGACACGTCACAAGTGTCCTGACTGGTTGAAGTGACAGTTTCTATTTGGGATTCCTCTTGCTTGGCTGCAACTCTGGGAAACAGGAGCTTCTCTGTTGTTTCTGACGTCGTGGCGAGGTGTTCCCCCATCACGTTGGGGTCGGTCAGAATGTGGAGTGGCACCTGAAGATAACATGTCAGACGGTTGGTGAGTCGAGTGTTGGAGAGAAAGTCATGACTTTGTAACCAAATCTGTTTGTAATGAAATTGTCCTAATCTCACAAGTTACATAGTTGTCAGGTCGAGAACCCAGTGGGGAGGCGGAAACCATCCATGGAGGTGGGATGCACCTGGATGGTGTTCCACCCCTAGGGAGGCAGGAACACCCATGGCAGTTGGAACACTCCCAACAAGGCTTACAAGAATGAATCACACCCAGGAAGGGTAGAACACTGTTTCTGCAAAGGGCCACTTTTGCCAACTAAAATATAAATGTTACAAAACTTATGTAAATGGGCATTTACTAACATTCTACTGTATGTTTAAATCATCAATCAACACAAATTCACACGAGTGAGCTATTTCCCTCTACGAATGCAGACAGTAGCCACTCACACTTAGGTCTGGGATGTGGCTCTCCTTGCTACAGAACTCCCGCAGCATGTGGTCCGTCCCTGCCTCGAGGAAGTAGCGCGTGTCGTTGGTGCGCACGAGCACACCGTCCACTCGCAGATAGAACCGCAGCAGGAGGAACAGCAGATTAGGCATGACTCTCTGTCACCAGCAAACCAACAAAGTACCTCATTAAATACAATATATGCATGCACACACACACACACACACACACACACACACACACACACACACACACACACACACACACACACACACACACACACACACACACACACACACACACACACACACACACACACACACACACACACACACACACACACACACACACACACACACACACACACACACACACACACACACACACACACACACACACACACACACACACACACACACACATGCACACAAATATCAAGTTTGAGGAGTTAACAAGTTGTATATTTCGGATAAATCATTGTGTCCCTAGAGATCAAACCCTGTATCTTGAAGCAAGCACCGTTCCACGAAACTGCAGTCACAGATTTGGCGGCAGAATTTTCCAATGAACAAATAATGGCAGGGTGTCATGTTTTACTGTAAACACAATTCATATTTTAAATCCAATTTAGTTATGTTATAATTCCAATAGCTTTTTTTTGTTTAATAATTCACTAGTCAATCAGTCCAACGTTCTCTCCTGCATTTACTTACAATCTTGACTCGGAGCATGGAGCAGCCATTGTCTGACAGTTCGTCCTCAAACAACAGGATGTCTGCGTAGAAGTGAATCTTTTCTCGTACTTTCAGTTTCTCCACATCAATCTTCTCTGTTGTTGGCACCACCTGAACACACAAACACATGGCACCACCCGAACACATAAAACATGTGGCACCCTCTGAACACATAAACACATGGTACCACATGAACACACAAACATGTGGCACCATCTGAACACACAAACACATGGCACCACTTAGACATACAGACATATGGCACCACCTGAACACATGACACCAATTGAAAACAAAACATGATACGACATAAACACACAAACACATGACACCACCTGAACACAAACACGTGGCACCACCTGAATGCAAACACTACACTACCTGAACACACAAACACATGACACCACTTGAATACACAGACACAAGGCACCACCAGAACACAAAAACACATAGCAGCACTGGAACACAAAAACACATGGCACCACCAGAACACAAAAACACATGGCAGCACCGGAACACAAAAACACATGGCACCACCAGAACACAAAAACACATGGCAGCACCGGAACAAAAAAACACATGGCACCACCAGAACACAAAAACACATGGCAGCACTGGAACACAAAAACACATGGCACCACCAGAACACAAAAACACATGGCACCACCAGAACACAAAAACACATGGCAGCACCAGAACACAAAAACACATGGCAGCACTGGAACACAAAAACACATGGCAGCACCAGAACACAAAAACATGTGGCACTACCTGAACACACATATATGTGGCACCACCTAAACACACATATATGTGGCTCCATCTGAACACAGACACTCATTAATAATAACAATTAACTTCTATGGTGCCTATATATCCTCAGGAACCTGAGCTATGAGGCACAACAAAACAGAATTATTAAGCATGATCGTGAACAGAGACGCGCAAAAGTCGTTATAAGAACGAGGGACAACCAAAGATTTATGTTGGAAATGCTATTTAGAATAATTAATAATATTGAGTTTTTTCGGAAGGTAGCTATAGTTTCAGATGTTTTCAAAGTGATGGGGAGTTCATTCCAGACCCTAGGCGCAGCGACAGAGAAAGCATGTTTGCCCAAGTTATGTTTAGTTTTAGGAACAATAAGTTGTTGTGAAATGGATGATCTGGGTTGCCTGGGGATATATTCGTAAGATGCAGGAGACTACCCAAGTAGGGTGGTTGTTGTGTTGAGTGGACAGTTTAAAATTGATTTGATAAGTTAAGTCTGCCTCAGACTACCAACTAGCCAGTCCAAGTTGCCCAACTATTGCATTCCCAACTTACGACTGGTGCACTCACACTAACAATTTCTGTCGACTCGCCTGCTCAGATGAGTGACTAACCAGTTGGCAGAGTCAGTAAACTCGCCAGCATGCCACCATGATTCGGGCGTCAAATATGTGAACTGCATGCACGCCACCACGCTCCTAGTGGTTTTGTACAGTACTACATTTGCAAACATAGTGCGCGTATGTGTGTGTACGTGGATATATTGTGACTAAACGTAACTAGGGTACTAATATGTCACTGCTGCCATTTGATTTAACAAGATTTGCCATCCAAGCCAAAGGCCCAGATGGCAAGTGGACAAGGAAGCCATTGGCTTATCGAGAGTCCAACAATGTTCATCTACTTATAACCCACCCTCCTGAGATATGTGTCAACATTGTTTCTAAACATATTCACGCTGCTAGCAGTTACACAATCTGTAGACAATTTGTTCCATTCATTTATTGCCCTCTGTGAGAACGAGTCCTTCCTGATGTCCAATCTACATTGATCCTTTACTAATTTTACCTCATTTCCTCTAGTTCTGCTATCCTTCTTGAGTGAGAAAAACATATTTCTATCAATATTATCATACCCATTCAATATCTTAAAAACTTCAATCTGATCTCCTCTTAACCTCCTTGTCTCTAGAGTTGTTAAACCACATTCTTTCAGGTAGTTAGTGGTAACACTACCTTCAGGCTGAAAACAAAATGAAAGTAATGAGATTATGGTTTTACCATGTTTACAAATATCTTCATGAATAAAAGAATGGAAAATATAAATAATTAAATAAACTGCTTCAAAAGGCGTTTATCCCCTCAATGAAGAGAAGACAATAGGACAACTGGGTTGCAAGAAATATTGTGTTATAATTGGTTTCAGTTGGACCAAATCAGACTTCTCCAGCCTCAATAGCTGCAGCTTTTCCATCCCATGACCTCATAAGCACATGCTGCTAGATATGTTTACCATCATCTGAGAACCACCGCTGCCAAAGAGAGTGCCTTGGTAGTTGGTTGTGAAGGTCCAGTCGAACGGATGCGCCGTGTCCTTGATGTGTTCACAGTCAGCACTGAGAGACATAAACACTGAGAGGTATCATCTGCTGTTTGTTGACATTCACATCATGCAAATAACACAATAAAATGCTAAAATAATATACTACAGCTGTATGTGGAAATATTATAACACGTGTTGTTGAGTTATGTACAAACATTATAAATAAATCCTTAAAAACAAACAGTATATAAAAGCACATTCTCATTTGTACTGTGACTTATAACAAATATTTATAATAAGATTAATTTAATTCATGCAGTAATCTGCTTAATTATAGTTTATAGCACCAGGACATCACAGCCTCACCAACCAATAGGTAAATATACCAGTAAGTAAAAGTAAAAAAAAAGGACTATGAACTGTCACAAGTGCACATTTATAAAAATAATATTATCTACTAGCCTAGTTGTCCAGCTTCATGATATCCCCACCCCTGGGAATTAAACAAGTTAATATACGAACCATCCCCGTGGACTCCCGGGTACGCGCCTACAAAATGTGAGCCACTTACATGCAAAACTGACGGATATACAAGGGAACATGTGTACAGACACAAACAGACACAAACTACTTTATAGTAGAGATATGTCTTCCTATTAATCTATATAAAAAATGTCCACAGATAATTAGTTACAAACTAGTTACAAATGTTCACTACTACGTACAGACTGCACCTTGTGCTACTACTATTGACCGCACCTCCTTCTATATACTATATCTCCTTCTATATACTATATCTATATTTTGCCTTGTGCTACTACTATTGACCGTGCCTCCTACTATGTACTGACCGCACCTCCTGCTACCTACTATTGACCCCACCTCCTACTAATACTGACCGTGCCTCCTACTAATACTGACCGTGCCTCCTGCCATTCCTGAGCAACAGCGACTTTCATCAGGTCGTGTTCAGCATCCACTAGTCGGAGGGCATCTAGGGCATTGAACGTCACCCCAAAGCCCGAGTCATGGGTCACGGACAGGGAGTTGCTGGCAAACACCATCTCAGGCAAGTTGGGCAGCTTCAGTTCCGACTCAAACCTTCAAACAAGTGAGAGGAATATTTAGTAGAGCCACACCTGTCGCAAGTACCCGCACAACACAGCACAGGGGCAAGAGTGGGTCACAGGTAGAAGCAGGGGGTACGTATGTCATGGGATCTCACAAGTAAGCGTGGGGATGTCACTGATAGGGATGGGATACTGACAGGGATGGGATGGGATACAGACAGGGATGGGATGTGTAGAGAGGGATGGGATGCCACAGACAGAGTATAGGTACATTCAATAACATAACCAATTGATTAATTTTATATTATTACAGCACTTCAGAATGTGTTCTTTATAATTACACAAAATACACACTAACCAATATTCATGCACGCAAGATGTGTACACATGAAGTGGGAATTTTCTACCACTTTCCCCAGGAGACCTACTTTTGTCTCTCTGGTCCCTCAGAGCACAATATGTGGCTCTCTGATGCAGTCACGGTCCAGTCGTTGAAGCGGAACTCTGCTGTGGTAGGCTCCTTTCTTAACACAGATGTCATTGTTGCTTGTTTCTCAGCCTAGAAAGTCAATTCATATTCTGTAATGTTTTGGTTACTAATTAAGGCTAAGCAAAAGGAAATCATACATAATTTGTGATCAGCTTCAAAATCAAAGACATATAGAACTATGAAAGCATGTGAACTAAGGCATGTTGACTTGGAACATATTTCCCATAGCAGCCTTAACAACTGGCCTCCAGTGTGAGAGCCTGTGCTATGTCTATGGAAAGGCAATCACCACTCTTTTGTTTCATTAATATACTAATTCAAGGTTGCATAATTTCCGAAGTTTAACAAACACCTGTCCCTGACAGTGACAGTTTGCGTCGCTGACACTGTGTCAGTGACACTGTCAGTGACACAGACAGTCACACTGACATAGAGATAGACAGAGACACAGTCACAGACTGACTGAGAGACAGCGAGAGACAGACCCACACAGAGTCCGACACAGTTTGAAGTTTTCTTGTCAGACTCAGAATTACAGTACAGTGACAATCACAGTATAATTCAGTCGGATGCCGAATTGTAGTCTTTTGGTTCTAATTATGTCATAGTTTGCGTTCTTTTGTCTGAAGCATAATAACATGTTCGAATGCACGTCAAACTCACATTTAATATAAATAACTAGAGAACGATACAAATCCACTACCCGTAAACAAAGCTTGTGAAACAACTACTGCCATCTGTCGGACAACTTTCTAAGTTGCAATTATAGTGTCACAGCAATCGATAGAGGGCATTCGTGAATAAACCCTTGAACTATATTCGAAAATAAAATTTATATATCGTTATAATTTTGCGTAAGAATCCATGATAAAATATAAATAGGACAATAAATTTTTGTATAGCCCCTTCAATGAAAATCGTCGATATATATATATTTATGTATTTCATACGAATATACGACTATCTCTGTACCATTGATTCGTTCACGCACCAATTTGTGGAGAAGGGGAGGGTACGGTAAAGAATTTAAGCGTTTACCAGAAATGAATGAATAAGTACTACCCGGCAGAATAATCAAAGATGAATGCAGGTATGTGCGGATATTTAGTTATTTGCATATACATCTAGATATTTTGGCATTTGTTTCGAAACGTAGAATGTTTAGCTCTCGAGTCGCGATCGATAACTGCTAAACTGGCCTGGCACTGGCACTGAATCGGTTTTCCCTGGAATCTAGACTAGTTAGTCCTGGAGACTAGATCCAATTTTCTAATCTGTACATTGACCACAGTACACTCACAATATTAACCACAGCAACAGTATATTGTATAGCTTCACCTTGTTCTTTACTAAATGTTTACATTTTAATACAAATATCGCCTAGCTAAGCCAAGGCTATGCCTATGTCTAGCTCAGCTCTAGCCTAGCTATGAGTATGACATGCCAGTGTGATTTTTTAGTTATGTTCATCCTCGCATCCAGGGGCTTCTGACTACATCAATACCTCTGGCAGATAATCCTGCTGAAACATGTTACTGTTGCTGAATTATCCAATGGCAATACAGGCCTTGACATTAAGCTTTTGTACCCAGTGGCCCGTCGGGCCAGTAGATGTTAAAAGTTACTGGCCCCCCCAAAAAAGTTACTGGCCCGAAAAAATTGTGATTTAAAAGGATGCGAGTTTTAATTGGTAGTGGACCCGTTGTCGCTGGTCAGATGGGTAATGATAAGTATTTTTGTGGGAATGCTCTTTGAAGTTTGGGCATTTTGTTCCCAGAAACACGTCGACCAAGACAGGAAGTGGGATAAAGTACAAAATTGATTTAGCGTGCATCTGCACATGATGTGGGATAAATTGACAAATCCATGTTTCAACAGAACAAACTGCCAGAAGTGGTGTCGTAATACTGTATGATGGGTATATTCAAATTATGCAAAGCCTTTTCAATACAAAGGCCAAAGCTCAGCTGTTTGCAAGGCAAAACCAAAGAAAATCTGGTGTCACTTGAGCTCTGCCAACTCTCCTGACTCCTGGCATTTTCATTTAGTGTCAGCGTAGCACAATAAGAGTTGGGTTTAGTTGTAACTGTGTAATTGATTACAATTACAGTGTAATTGTAATTAATTTTGTTTTATAACTTGTGGCTTTAAGTAGAGAACATTGGGATTTACAAAGTGTGACACCAGACTGACTCATTCTGACTGTCAAAGGCACTGACTAACGTTAGCTACATATGGCACAGTAGTAGTGATATTACATTACAATCAAAATGTTAGAAATAGTGCAAACATCACATACACATCCAGTTATAGGTTTACAGATTCCTTCACAACAATATTGATTATGCAGTCTTTGTATGTGGAAGTGTGGTGCTGTGGTGCAATTGGAATTACTAGTCGATCATGCCATTGATTGGTCAGCTGCAGTTGACCCCTGGTGCATCAGTGTGGAGGAGAGGATCAAGCATGACGGTCAGTTCCTGCAGCTCAAGCCACAAGGTCAATTCATCACCGGTCAGTTCTCACGATTACTATTACATTGTTAGTTGTAATTTACTAAATACTGTAAGAGGTGTAGTAATCTGCTACAATAGTTGTAATCAGTTAATGTAAGACCAGAATACATTTTATAACATTGTGAATGTTGGTCCAGCAGAGACCAACACATGTCCTGCCCAGTAATGCCTGGACATGCCTCCTCACTGTAACTATCACTAACCACACAATGCAATCCAGTTCACTTAAAATCCAGTTAAACATTTCAGTACGACAGGCCGTTATACCGGCCTCGCGGTGTGACACTACAGTACGACAGGCCGGTATACCTGCATTGGCTACGTTCACCATTTAATTCACTTTTACTCATAATTATCCACTAAGTGGAGCTACTTGTTATATACGGTTCTCATGGCAAATGAATTAGCTATTTGGTAGTGGCAATCATTTATTATCGCTCAATATCATTTTACGTAGATTTTCGCGTTTTTTAATGATGTATTACCAAAATCTGCTATGGCCGCAATGGCGGACGGCATTACTTCAACTGACGATTTATCGCCATATGTTTTGGACGGATTATTTGATAGTTTTAGTGACAAATTTTTGTCGGATGTTGACGGACGTTGACGATCGAAACAACAATGATGTTGGTGACCACGCCGGACACAAAAAGGATACTGACAGCGAGAGTATTTTCAATGGCTACTCGGACATCAGTGATGATGAATGTGACGGTGTAAATGCTGAGGATGAGCTGCACACTGTACTATCAATGCTGGATGATGCGTAGTTTCATTTTTGTTAGAAGAAAAAGGTGTCTGTGAATCCTTCAACATGCAAAGTTTAATTGGAATCGGTCCAGTAGCGATGAATATATAATATATAAATGAACACTTCTGTAATATATGTTTAAAATACAGATAAATAACTTGTTATTCACTTTCTCATACTCCACAAAATGTACTTTATATTGGATTTTATATCATAGTACTCTCCTGTAGCATGATCAACATGAGTAGTTTACATTAAATATGTACATTGGCATACAACTGCATTCAGCAACTGCAAAAATTTTGAAATCGTGGTGGCCATGATAGATTGCTGTTACCATGACGACGAAATGTAAAATGATATGGTTCATTTTACTCGTTGATTATCGTACTTTCAGAATATATATGTATATAATATTCCTATTCATAAAATTTGTGTTGCTGAAATCTTGACTTGAAGTGATGCAGTCGATTTTCTTGCATATTCACTGGGAATGCAGTATTCCGTGGTCACAGCAGATCAGGGCTGTAGTACTGAAATGGTTAAGTGTTTTACTGGTCGCTTTACCCCAGATAGAAGATAATGTCATTGCAATAAAATTTGAGCAATGATTTCAGTAGTGATTGGCTGATTGCACTGGCTGGATGGTCATGGAGAGTGTATTCAATGTTTGCTCGTGTTCACAGTAACTAAACTGTTCAGTGCAGTTAAAAACAAATCACTGAAATATTAATTATGTTGGCTATGGTATTATTGTTTATATCATCTTAAAAACTTGAACTATTTTCTGAAGTTTGTTCTAATGCAGGTTACCTGGTACACAAGTTATCTTTAATATGCAATAAGACCTGTCATCTTTATTACATTTGTTTGATGCAGGCCAACAAGCCAGGGACTTCTTCCTCAAATCTGGGCTACCAACACCTGTGTTAGGGCACATATGGTGAGTGTTTATTACCAAAACCTATGTTGGGGCACATATCGTGAGTGTTTATTACCAACACCTGTGTTGGGGCACATATCTAACTGTAATTAACTATAATCGAGCGTATATGTTCACGTTTTCCTCCTAGATGGCTTGCACCTCGGGCGCCAAACTTTCAGGGATTAATCTGCGACACCACGAATGAAATGTAACACCTTTATTTTTTTTAAATACCCCTTATATCAAGGGTTCTTAATGGTTTTTAAGATATATCAAATGTTCGTTACATAAAATGCTAACTTCCAACAATCTCACAAACCACACACACACGCGCAGAAAGATGGCGGTTTATATTACACAAAACATTAACTACCAACAATCACAGAAACCACATTAATGCGCAGCCATTTGAGAATACATAACGCCATCTGGGCGGTTTATAGTAATTATAGTAGAAAGCATGCACCCACATATTGGCTCGAGTTTGCAGACCGAGGGCCAGTACACAATAAAAAGATATTCTACAACCAACACAAGCATCGATGGGCTAAACTCACGTGACCAACATTTTGAACATGCGACAAGTATTGCATCACGTGCGTGACACGGTTGACATTCCCTTAAACAATTTCGAGCATATTGATGGCTTATTGGCCTGAGGCATTTGAAAAACATTGCTATCATGACTGTCACATATGAACTACCAATTTATCCTGTCCTGTGGACGGGCATTTTTGCTAGTGGTTATTGTAATAATAATTTAGTTCTTATATAGCGCATGCTCCTGTAGATAGGCTTTACAACAAAATAATACATACATAAAAATGCACACAATTATGCTTATAAACCAGATATAAAAATATATATAATGTAAATTATTAAATAAATATGGTTAGGCTGGCGCTAATAGTGGCCATTTGGGTCAAACGCCACATGGCATCAGATTTGGTTTTAAAAAAACTTTAAGAGGGGGTGCATGTGTCCCCTAAATTTCATAACCTAGCGCAAACCCTGCTCACCCCTAATACTCATGCATCAATTGTAAAGTTCTTAATTATGGCATGAACCAAAGATGGAATCCAGATTAACCATCTAGAAATAAAGATAATAAATCACATTCTATTTTCTGTACTTGTAATCATATTTGGAGCTCTGGCGCTATCATACCTGACATGTTCTGATGTGCCTCAGTTGGAAATGAGACCTTACCTCCACCACAGACATGTTTCCACTGACACAGACTCTGTCCGCAGGAGTCTGGCCGACCTGAACGCCGATGGCAAGATGGACAGGAAAGAGTTCTCCATTGCAGTCCATCTCATCAAGAAGAAACTGCAGGGCTTTGAGCTGCCCAAAGTGCTGCCACCCAGTCTTGTAGCTGACCCTGTCCCAGGGGTCACTGTCGCACCCATGGGGGCATTTGGCATGCCAGCGATGACCGTCCATCATGGTCAGATGAGTATGGGTGAGTAGTAACTGTGACACGGTCATTATATAAGTCACTGCAACAGTCATTATACTTGTCTACCTGTGCATATATCATGTAATGCAATGTTTCCCTGTGCAGGTGTGCCCGTGGTGCCCTTGACAACCAGTGCCATGCCTGGCTATGCCGGAAGTCCAGCCAAGTGAGTCAACAGTGTTTTTGTTTATTTTCTATTCTGAAGCAGACTGGCTTGTTGAGTCAAAGTGTCGGAATATTTCAATTTGTTTACCATTTTTATTTACTAGCTTACTGTAATCACAGTGTTGTAAACTTCTTGAATAAAGATAATGTTTTTGTTACATCTGCATTCTAGACATGAAAACATTGTCAAATTGGATGAGAGGTCACCAGCTTTTTGCATGTTTTAATATGGTCTACTACTCGAACATTCTAGTGAATTTCATGTTCTGATCTTGGCACTAAGATGTCAGTTTGATTCAAGCAAGGATTTGGAGAGGCGTGGTGAAGTTATTCACATGGCTAAACAAATTGTTCAGATATCGTAACACTGTTTAGCAACTCACCTGCATGTCTAACATTGATCCCCTCCCTATCTCATTCCTCCATGGGGTGAGATATAGCCACTTTAGTGTTGTTCTTTGGCCTCACTTGCCAGATCGGTCAGCAGTGTCAGTGGTGATTGGGCGATACCATCAAAGCTCAAGTACAACCAGATGTTCAACTCGCAGGACCGTGCACGCAGGGGCTACTTGACAGGTACAGTAAGACTGTAGTTTGTCTTGTAACCACCAGATGTTCAACTCGCAGGACCGTGCACGCAGGGGCTACTTGACAGGTACAGTAAGACTGTAGTTTGTCTTGTAACCACCAGATGTTCAACTCGCAGGACCGTGCACGCAGGGGCTACTTGACAGGTACAGTAAGACTGTAGTTTGTCTTGTAACCACCTGTGAGATTTTTTTTACTTACAAGTGAATATATATTCACTAATCTTGTTAAAATATGTGAATGTCAAGACATATCATTTTGTTTATGTATGCAACTTGTTATTGTACTTTCTGTTCTAACTATATGCCATATAATTTGTAGGTGTTGAGGCAAGAAGTGTATTAATGCAGTCAGGTCTACCACACCCTATCCTAGCTCAAGTCTGGTGAGTCTAACCAACATCATTTCTGTGAACAATGGAGCAACATATGGCATCACCTACTGTGTAACAACAATGGAGCAACATATGGCATCACCTACTGTGTAACAACAATGGAGCAACATATGGCATCACCTACTGTGTAACAACAATGGAGCAACATATGGCATCACCTACTGTGTAACAACAATGGAGCAACATATGGCATCACCTACTGTGTAACAACAATGAAACTAATTACCTTAGGTTAAATTGTACACATTCTTTAAAAGTGTCATCATTTTGCAGTTTGTAGTTCTTTTACAAAGCCATTGTGTAATAGTTAGTTCAAGTTATTTTTAAACTGCCACTTTCATCATTTAAAGTAGCAAGTTATCATTGCTTTTTAATGTGTCTACCCAGTTCTCCTAAAAAAGGATTATTATGGAATGGGGTGGATGTCATGGGATGGGGTGGATGTTTCATCAGTTGCTCCATCCTGGATGATGAGCATTCAACCTTCAGACACCTCCAAGGTTATGTTTTCATGGCACCAAGTGCTCTTAGAATCATACATTACCACTTCTGAAATCTCAGCATGGGCTTCCTGTCTGATATCATATTATTTTTACGATCTGTATTACTGCATTGTCAAACACATCATCTAAGCAACCAGCATATTTACATTCACTGCTCACTCCTTCAAGACAGTCCAGACAGTTACATTCACTGCTCACTCCTGCAAGACAGTCCAGACAGTTACAGTCACTGCTCACTCCTTCAAGACAATCCATACAGAGTAAAGTCACTGCTCACTCCTTCAAGACAGTCCAGACAGTTACATTCACTGCTCATTCCTGCAAGACAGTCCAGACAGTTACAGTCACTGCTCACTCCTGCAAGACAGCTACATTCATTGCTCACTCCTGCAAGACAGTCCAGACAGTTACAGTCACTGCTCACTCCTGCAAGACAGCTACATTCATTGCTCACTCCTTCAAGACAGTTACAGTCACTGCTCATTCCTGCAAGACAGTCCAGACAGTTACATTCACTGCTCATTCCTGCAAGACAGTCCAGACAGTTACAGTCACTGCTCACTCCTTCAAGACAGTCCAGACAGTTACAGTCACTGCTCATTCCTGCAAGACAGTCCAGACAGTTACAGTCACTGCTCACTCCTGCAAGACAGTCCAGACAGTTACAGTCACTGCTCATTCCTGCAAGACAGTCCAGACAGTTACAGTCACTGCTCATTCCTGCAAGACAGTCCAGACAGTTACAGTCACTGCTCATTCCTGCAAGACAGTCCAGACAGTTACATTCACTGCTCATTCCTGCAAGACAATCCAGACAGTTACATTCACTGCTCATTCCTGCAAGACAGTCCAGACAGTTACAGTCACTGCTCACTCCTTCAAGACAGTCCAGACAGTTACAGTCACTGCTCATTCCTGCAAGACAGTCCAGACAGTTACATTCACTGCTCATTCCTGCAAGACAGTCCAGACAGTTACAGTCACTGCTCACTCCTTCAAGACAGTCCAGACAGTTACAGTCACTGCTCACTCCTTCAAGACAGTCCAGACAGTTACAGTCACTGCTCATTCCTGCAAGACAGTCCAGACAGTTACATTCACTGCTCATTCCTGCAAGACAGTCCAGACAGTTACAGTCACTGCTCACTCCTGCAAGACAGTCCAGACAGTTACAGTCACTGCTCATTCCTGCAAGACAGTCCAGACAGTTACATTCACTGCTCATTCCTGCAAGACAGTCCAGACAGTTACAGTCACTGCTCACTCCTTCAAGACAGTCCAGACAGTTACATTCACTGCTCACTCCTTCAAGACAGTCCAGACAGTTACATTCACTGCTCACTCCTTCAAGACAGTCCAGACAGTTACATTCACTGCTCATTCCTGCAAGACAGTCCAGACAGTTACAGTCACTGCTCATTCCTTCAAGACAGTCCAGACAGTTACAGTCACTGCTCATTCCTGCAAGACAGCCTAGACAGTTACAATCACTGCTCACTCCTGCAAGACAATCCAGACAGTTACAATCATTAGGTCAGAAGGAAATATCTGAACAATAGATTGAGATATATATATATGTATATATATATATATACTATTTATACACATATCTATGTGATAGATCTAGTTATATACTATACACTCACTTATATATTTATGTGATACATCTAGTTATACGTATCTAAGGTGGTGTATGATGTCACAGGAATCTGGCTGATGTTGACAACGATGGCCGTCTCACCTCGGAGGAGTTCTGTCTTGCCATGCATCTCATTGACCTTGCCAAGATGGGACAGCCATTGCCCGCAAAACTACCCCCAGAGCTAGTGCCCCCCTCTTACAGACGGGGCAGGGCGGGCAGTGGAGTTGGTCTCCCAGTCCCACCCCAGGGAGGCATCGCATCTACAGGTCAACCCCTAGGGTCAGCCCCTGGAGGGATGACAGTCCCACTCCCGGGTAGGTTCTGTCACCCCTTAGGTCTGGGGTGTATTTGTGTTGTAGTCAATCAATTACACACTGAATTACAATGAAAATTACATACACCAGAAAGTTGGAATTATGATTACACTTTCCAAACATATGACTAATCGAGCATTCATACCTTTAATTAGATTGGAGTAATTTTATAACTTTCTGGTGATTATTGTTTAATAAGTCAATAAATTGATTTACTGTTATTATTAATAGCATCCAACCTTTACTAGTTTAGTGCATGAAGCTTAGGCAGCCAAATACATCCACTAGTCAAATTCTCTTTAGAACAATTAATATTATTATGACTTTGATTCCTGTGCAATGGAGATTGTAACATCAACTCTACTAAAACATGACTAGTGTTGTAGCATGTGCTTTCTTCACTTCACTTATATACTGTGTGCCATTTAACAAATGCATGACTAATGAATGTTGTCCATGTTACATATAAATATGTATGCTGTAGTGTGTCATTTGATTTATAAACATTTTCAAAGTGGACGTATTTCCCGGGACCATTTCCTTGGCAACAGTTGATGTGGGTTGCTGTGTATCCCACATGTACACATGAGAAGTGTATCCCTTATGTACACATGAGAAGTGTATCCCTTGTGTACACATGAGAAGTGCACTAGTCTAACACTGTTAACAAATGGCATGTGTTGTCAATAGTCGGCTGTATCAGAAACAAAAAAGCTTGCTTCAACATGCTGATAATGCATCCTACTTGCTCATCACACAACTTACAGTGCCAGTTGCTATTCATGATTATTATTTATTTCAAACTGCATACGTGATGTAATTAATAAAAGTATGCTTAATGTAACTGTTCCAGGTGTAGCTAGTTAGATGATGTTTGTTGAAGTAACTCTACATGTTCTTGAGCACTCTGTGCTCACTGTTCTCTACGTAAATCTTTTGATGTAGCCAGGAAATCCTTGACAAATCACGAGATGTTTCTCTGCAGGTATTTAGAATAAATAAATCATGACCAAAGAATGTGTGTGTAAGTTGTGGCTGATGACAGAAATAAAATTACCTGGAGAACAGTGGTGCCATCTAGTGAGAGCATTACCATGTGGTGCGACCTAATAGATGCCACTAGTAGCGCCAAGTTTGGAGTGTTCCTGAGACCTGCATGGCGTTGAGCCCCGTGTGCTAACCCTCTGTTGTTGACAGGGAGCATGCCCCAGAATGACGCCTTGGCTGATTTGTTGGGCGGGGGGTTTCCCCCTGCTGCTTCTAGTACCAGCGTTGGTGGCATGATGGCGCCAGTAGAGCTCCCTAATCCAACACAGGACACAGAGCCGCCAAAATTTGGTATGTCTTATCTCCATGGTTGCAACACTCTGAAGACGTAATTACAGTGCAACACATTTCACTTTTCAGGAAATCTTTCAAAGACCCATAATAGTTTGCATTCTGGAAGAAGAACTAAACATTTTGTTTGTTTGTTTAACTAAATCTAAATTCCCAATAATTTTTTGGTGAAACACTGCATGCCGTCCAAACATGATTTGCAAAAATAACGCTTAAAAACTTGTGGCAGTATTTTGAGTATGAGGTGACACCGCTTACAGTAACATTCGAGGACAAGAGGAAGGAGAACTTTGACAAGGGCCAGGCGGAGCTGGAGAAACGACGGGCTCAACTGAGGGAGCTCCAGCATCAAGAGGAGGAGGCGAGGCTGGCTGCCGAGCGGGCAGAGCACGAGAAGAAGGAACGCATCAGGTGAGGGAACGGAAAACTTGGGAGGGAACCCATGAACTACTCTCAGTTCTGGCAGATATAGAAATAATAGCTGTATTTACAACACCACAGAATGATAGAAATAGCACTGATGTGTTATTGCGATGAAACCTCATTAGTCTGTTCTTTGATTATTCAGCAATCCACACGTTTTTGGTGAACAAATATCGACACACTCTAATTTGCTTCATTATTCCGTGATTCTCCAATCGCCTTGCTTCGTTAAACCAGCCAAAACCCTTGTGAACCAAAGTGTGTGGAGAAACCACTGTCGTACAACGTTGTTATGGTTCATTGTTAAGAGTACCTAAAAGGCTGTTTGTTTTATTTAGGTGAAGTCTACACATATCACAGTCTTTACTCTAACTTCACTATTATTTCAGGTTAAGCTTAGATAACATTCCAGGTGGTATTTTTGGCATTCCACACATGATATGATAACAGACTTAACAGTGCCATTGTCATTGAGATCAGATAAGGTACATAGATAAACTCAACAGCTTTCATTATCAAATTGTGTTAATATGTCGTTGTCAGTAACACGTCATGTGCCCTATTGACTTGGACAGCTGTGTTTACTGGTGCTTTTTTCTGTGTGGATGCTTTGTGGCACTATATGACACTTTATGTTGACACTGTATATTTTTTGGACATTTTATTTAGTATTTTCCTCAAATTAATCATGTCATAAACACTGAATCAGACATGGTAATTATTAATAATTAAGCATACCAACTGCATTACCATATGACAGTCGAAGACTTATTTCATGTATGTAAACAAACCATATGTAAACAGATTCAGTATTGGAAGACTCCTTGTTTACAGCTACCAATATTAACTATTATTGTTTATTAATAGATAATATTGGTAGTTGGTGCATCCTTTTTTCTCACAATTGTAAAAGGCATAATATCAGTCTATCATTCAAACGTGTTTATTCAGCGTGTAGTATAATTTTACTTTGAAAACATTAATGATAAGCCTGAAAGAAGTGACAATGAAGTAAACATACTTATAATGTCATGTCCTGCATACGTTACTTAAAGCACCTAAATACATATATGATCAAGATAATAACTCGGAGGTTTAACATTGTGTTGCAGGCAGGAGCAGGAGCGTAAGAGACATATGGAGCTGGAGAAGCAGTTTGAGAAACAGCGAGCTCTGGAGCAGGAGCGAGACGAGCAGAGACGCAAGGCCTGGGAACAGCGTGAGGTCAGTAGCGATACCTTTCCTTTTCAATTTGCTTCAAGACGTCACTGTCCAAATCTTTTTGTGAATTCCTTTTCTCGTCTTTGCCGTGGCTTGCCTCTGTTTTTCCTTGCCACTCGTCCCTCCAGTATCATCTTCTCTATTCTGTCGTGCTTCTTAATGAGGCAACATCTGCTGGACTAAAATTGTGTTGTGTAGATTCCAGTTATTTTGTTGAATATTTGCCAGCTAAATATGTAGGGCCGCTTGTTTTAAGGTAGCGGGGGTGGTTGCTTGTCTTGAATTGATTAGTTTCAGATGAAGTTTTTAAGATAAATTAACCATTTCTTCAAAGATTGTAGTCGAAATACTATATAATATACCAGATTAAAACATATTTGAGTTTTCATTTATTTGGTTATGTTACAAGATTTTTTTAATTTTATAAATGTGAAAAAATAGCCACTAAAAATGAAGTTTAATCGTTTTGAAAAAAATCCCCAAGGCGTTCATACGCAAAATTGCAGCATTGTGAGTATTGTAGTTTTTCTCAAACAATATTTGAAACATCATTTCCTGGTTATTAATGAAAACACAATCTCAACAAATGCTTGTTTTTATGTGGAAATTTACAGTTTTTCACTGGCGTTTTATGTATTGTTGACAATACATAATAGCCATTTGCAATATTGACATGTCCCCTTAATTTGCCACCACAATAGGCTTGGATCTGTACCTGTAACGTGTTGTTGTCTATGGTGTCAGGTTACGCCAGTGTTATCCCGCGTAGTCACCAGGTCACATATGCATTGGCATTTCCGTTATTGTCAAAGGCACGATAAACTATGTTAATGCTGCTATTTTTGCTGGTTTAAGTACATGATTTAGTTAGGTAGATTTAATACTGATGTGTTCTAGCATTACAGTAACCAGACGATGTGTTCCACTTTCACGCCGAACGAATATAGCTGGTGCAAACATCATAGCGCACGCGGCCGTTACTATGGAAACATTGTCGCTTTTCCGGGAACTCAAGGGGATTTCCAAAAGAACTACATTTTTAAAGGATGGATAGGCAAAATATGACGTTAGTGCTGGGTGATTTTTTGTGGTGTCAACGTTTAGTTCAGTATATCCTAGTATGTTATGAAGAAGAAGAAAAAAATCAACTGACACGCTAGCCACCCCAGCCACCTTAAAAAAATTTTAGTAACAAATCAACAATTATGTACAATAAACTATCACAGATTGATGAGTAAGTTTTACATATTAATATACAGGTTATATTCTGGGTAGACTGAACAGATTGTGCATATTTTTAGCCGCGATTATTTGTGTGCCTAGTTTGATAGACAAACAGTTACTATAATTGATGTATGTACCACCAGGCGGCGCGCAGGGAGCTGGAACGTCAGCGGCAGTTGGAGTGGGAGAGACAGCGACGGGATCAGTTAGTGGCAGAAAAACAGCGGGAACAGAACCATGTGGATGAGTTGCAGGCCAACGTGGGCAAACTCAAGTTGGAGCTGGAGGCACTGGTGAGCAGCGTGTCACCTAGATAAGATCAGATTTTTCAACAGCAACATAGTCGTAGTATTCATATAATTCTTGCTATCAGAAGGAGTAAATAAATTGAAGAATAATTCTTGTAAATATTTGTCACTTAATGAAAGTAGCATTGTTGTAAGCTATAGTACATGAACTAATATACGTGTTGCAAAGTTAATAAATGCGATTGATTGACTGATCGATCAGTCAATATTCCCATTGTTAACCTGTGACTGACTGTTTCCTTTGCAGGACAACCGCAAGGCAGACCTGTCAGAGAAAATGAGTCAGTCACGGTCGAGCGTCACTGACCTCATGTCTGCCATCGATGCCATGCGATACACACGGGACAGGAAGTTGACAGACATCGACAGGTTCCAGGGGGACATCCAGGTGAGGGGGAGTGACAGCACTGGGTGATGGCTACAATTGTTGTGGGACAAGTTATGGTTGTGGGAGGAGTTGAGGTTATTGTATTGTGGGAGGAGTTACAGTTGGTAGGGGAGGAGTTATAGTTGTTGTGGGAGTTACAGTCATTGTCGGAGGAGTTACAGTTGTTGTGGGACTGGTTACGTTTGTTGTGTGAGGAGTTACAGTTGATGTGGGAGGAGTTACAGTTGTTATGGGAGGAGTTACAGTTGTGGAAGGAATTACAGTTGTGGGAGGAATTACAAGTGTTGTGGGAGGAGTTACAGTTGATGTGGGAGGAGTTACAGTTGTTATGGGAGGAGTTACAGTTGTGGAAGGAATTACAGTTGTGGGAGGAATTACAAGTGTTGTGTGAGGAGTTACAGTTGATGTGGGAGGAGTTACAGTTGTTATGGGAGGAGTTACAGTTGTGGAAGGAATTACAGTTGTGGGAGGAATTATGGTTGTTGTGGGAGGAGTTATGTTTGTTGTGGGAGAAGTTATGGTTTATGTCGGAGGTGGACTGTTGTGTGTTGTAGGAGTGGACAGACAAGGTGGCAGTGCTGCAACAGGAGAGACAACAGCTGGAGAACTTGGTACAGGCCCAGTCAGGCTCTCTGGGTAAGTACTGGCACATTTCACCCATCACTGCTTTACTCTAATTCTAACATTTCCACCCACCCAGTGACTGGACAGTCTGACTGTTGACCCTGCCTGTGATGTGTGCAGGTGATATGGTGGAGAACGTGAGACGGAACTGCAGCGTGAAGAAGCAGACCATGGAGAGACAGCGACAGTCGATGGCCGACACAGAGAAGGAAATGAGCAGCAAACTACAGCAGATTGACGCAAGTCAGGCAGAACTGAAGGTAGGCAACTAACAGCAAGTCAGGCAGAACTGAAGGTAGGCAACTCACAGCAAGTCAGGCAGAACTGAAGGTGGGCAACTTACAGCAAGTCAGGCAGAACTGAAGGTAGGCAACTTACAGCAAGTCAGGCAGAACTGAAGGTGGGCAACTTACAGCAAGTCAGGCAGAACTGAAGGTGGGCAACTAACAGCAAGTCAGGCAGAACTGAAGGTAGGCAACTCACAGCAAGTCAGGCAGAACTGAAGGTAGGCAACTAACAGCAAGTCAGGCAGAACTGAAGGTAGGCAACTTACAGCAAGTCAGGCAGAACTGAATTTGGGCAACTAACAGCAAGTCAGGCAGAACTGAAGGTAGGCAACTTACAGCAAGTCAGGCAGAACTGGAGGTAGGCAACTTACAGCAAGTCAGGCAGAACTGAAGGTAGGCAACTAACAGCAAGTCAGGCAGAACTGAAGGTGGGCAACTTACAGCAAGTCAGGCAGAACTGAAGGTAGGCAACTTACAGCAAGTCAGGCAGAACTGAAGGTAGGCAACTTACAGCAAGTCAGGCAGAACTGAAGGTAGGCAACTAACAGCAAGTCAGGCAGAACTGAAGGTAGGCAACTTACAGCAAGTCAGGCAGAACTGAAGGTAGACAACTTACAGCAAGTCAGGCAGAACTGAAGGTAGGCAACTTACAGCAAGTCAGGCAGAACTGAAGGTAGGCAACTTACAGCAAGTCAGGCAGAACTGAAGGTGGGCAACTTACAGCAAGTCAGGCAGAACGGAAGGTGGGCAACTTACAGCAAGTCAGGCAGAACTGAAGGTGGGCAACTTACAGCAAGTCAGGCAGAACCGAAGGTGGGCAACTTACAGCAAGTCAGGCAGAACTGAAGGTGGGCAACTTACAGCAAGTCAGGCAGAACTGAAGGTGGGCAACTAACAGCAAGTCAGGCAGAACTGAAGGTAGGCAACTTACAGCAAGTCAGGCAGAACTGAAGGTGGGCAACTTACAGCAAGTCAGGCAGAACTGAAGGTGGGCAACTTACAGCAAGTCAGGCAGAACTGAAGGTGGGCAACTTACAGCAAGTCAGGCAGAACTGAAGGTGGGCAACTTACAGCAAGTCAGGCAGAACTGAAGGTGGGCAACTTACAGCAAGTCAGGCAGAACTGAAGGTGGGCAACTTACAGCAAGTCAGGCAGAACTGAAGGTGGGCAACTTACAGCAAGTCAGGCAGAACTGAAGGTGGGCAACTTACAGCAAGTCAGGCAGAACTGAAGGTGGGCAACTTACAGCAAGTCAGGCAGAACTGAAGGTAGGTGACTCACAACAAGTCAGGCATAACTCAAGGTAGGCGACTCACAACAAGTCAGGCAGAACTGAAGGTGGGCAACTTACAGCAAGTCAGACAGAACTGAAGGTGGGCAACTTACAGCAAATCAGGCAGAACTGAAGGTGGGCAACTTACAGCAAGTCAGGCAGAACTGAAGGTAGGCAACTAACAGCAAGTCAGGCAGAACTGAAGGTAGGCAACTAACAGCAAGTCAGGCAGAACTGAAGGTAGGCAACTTACAGCAAGTCAGGCAGAACTGAAGGTGGGCAACTTACAGCAAGTCAGGCAGAACCGAAGGTGGGCAACTTACAGCAAGTCAGGCAGAACTGAAGGTAGGCAACTTACAGCAAGTCAGGCAGAACTGAAGGTGGGCAACTTACAGCAAGTCAGGCAGAACTGAAGGTGGGCAACTTACAGCAAGTCAGGCAGAACTGAAGGTGGGCAACTTACAGCAAGTCAGGCAGAACCGAAGGTGGGCAACTTACAGCAAGTCAGGCAGAACTGAAGGTGGGCAACTTACAGCAAGTCAGGCAGAACTGAAGGTGGGCAACTTACAGCAAGTCAGGCAGAACCGAAGGTAGGTGACTCACAACAAGTCAGGCATAACCGAAGGTAGGTGACTCACAGCAAGTCAGGTGGAACTGAAGGTAGGCAACACACAGCAAGTCAGGCGGAACTCAGGGTAGGCAACTCACAGCTTTTTGACTGTTTGTTTGACAGTGGAGCCCTACAATTTTACCCCCAACCTCTATTGGATAATTCTTTGTCTATATACTTTGTAATGTATTTACATGTTGTGAATGACACTTCTGTATTATAGTGAAGTAGGCAATAATGATGTTGCCGTCTGTCTTATTGTTTGATTATCAACAAAAGCAAACTACAGGAAACAATATTTGTTAGCCCAACTTTATGTTGAACAACTGACCCATATTATTAATAAGATATGGAGAAACCAAATAATAAAAACTCTGCAATGACCCCAAGCTGGTTTCTTGGTCGTAGGAGTTGAAGAGCCGTCTACAGCAGTTGCAATCAACCAATCAGAAACTACAGATGAAGCTGGACACTGCTGCGACCTTTGACACTGCCACGGACATACCGAGTGTGACGGCCAGTAATAAGCCTGCACCTATCAGGTGAGTGTGAGGACTCATTGTAGTCAGTGGAGACTTTCAACTACATTGGATTGTGTCTCACCCACCCCTTGTTCGTTCATAAAAATGGATGTTGTACTTGGTTTCAGGTTGTGGCAGATTTACCAGACAATTACAGTTTCAGTTTTGATAATGTACTAATGTAAGTGGTGTGACGTCTATTGATGAGTTGTCCTGGTATGTCTGTTTGTGATAGCAGTGAAATCCTGTAATGTGTGTTACATGATTTGGGAACCTAATTTTTTTTACACATTTGTGAGAAATCAGAGGCATGCCTGTTTGAATAGGAGATCATCAGTATAAATCATATACATGAAAAAAAATTATCCATTAGTATCAATGTATTGTGTATTGATAGTATTTTTACTGGGTGATTCATGTTTTCTAAGTACTGCCTTCTTTTCAGTGACAACAACCATCAAACAGCTCCAAGTGAAGGTGAGTGGGTCAGATAGTTGTTGTTGAAGCTAACATTATCTAGACTGCATGGTAGAAATACATTATCTAGACTGCAGGTAGAAATACACTTATGTATCTAGTCCTGCATGACATGTTTCTGTTAGCTTTTTAAACAATTCTTAAAGACATGAAACTCCAGACTTATTTTTGTCAACTGATCAATTGTCTAGTTGTCTAGTAACACTGAGTTGAATTCTAATTTATGTGATTGTTGAGAGTGCCCTGTCATTGATTGAACCTGTAGGATTATTCAGATTGATGCATTAAAATTAAAGACCCCAAAACGTGGAAATTTGCAATGTTTCCTGGAATTACATAAAAAATAAAAATAGCTGTAGCATTTTTCAAAATAAAAATGGGAGATGGAGACTAAGAGATGCCAGCACTTTGGAAGATAGAGTTCACCCATTTCCCTGACTCCACTCTTCAGACATACCTTACTTCACAGTTTATGCCTTGGTAGCTTGTAACAGATGCAGTTTCAGAGATGGCATAGAAATGTTTCTTAAGCTCCAAAACAACACAGAATTTGGGGTCCATAAGTATTCACCCAGTGTGACCGTGTACACAGATAGTTGGGCGAGCAGTGCGTTCAATGGCAGCAGTGTAGTGACAACAACGGCTGTCTCTCAGGATGCCTGGGGCAGTGCTTTTACTTCAACAAGCTCAACCAAATCCGAGGATGTGTGGGCCTCTGGTAAGTCTCGGGACCTCTGGTAAGTCTCAGGGCCTCTGGTAAGTCTCAGGGCCTCTGGTAAGTCTTGGTGGCTGTCGTCTGGTACTTTCTAGTAAG
This sequence comes from Lamellibrachia columna, assembly GCA_963662155.1. Lineage (NCBI taxonomy): Eukaryota > Metazoa > Annelida > Polychaeta > Sabellida > Siboglinidae > Lamellibrachia > Lamellibrachia columna. The sequence continues at coordinate 3,499,390 of OY759270.1, read as the reverse complement.
GGTTTTGTACGAGTGACACGGTGAGGTCAGTGAAGATGGTTATACGGCTCTGCAGGGTGGGGTGAACAGCTGGGGGTGACTAGTTGTAGGGGGCTCTGTGGGTGGGATGAACAGGTGGGGTGGTTGGTTGTAGGGCTCTGTGGGGTGGGGTGAGCTGCTGGGGTGGTTGGTTGTGGGGCTCTGTGTGATGAGCAGCTGGGTGTAGCTGGTTGTAGTGCTCTGGGGGGTGAGCAACCGGGGGGGTTATGGGGCGTTGGAGGTGAGCTGCTGGGGGTGGTTAGTTGTGGGGCTCTGCGGGGTGGGGTGAGCTGCTGGGGGTGGTTAGTTGTGGGGCTCTGTGGGGTGGGGTGAGCTGCTGGGGGTGGTTAGTTGTAGGGCTCTGTGGGGTGGGTGAGTTGCTGGGGCTGATTGGCTGTTGGGCTCTGGGGTGAGCTGCTGGGGGTGGCTGGTTGTGGGGCCTGGGTGAGCTGCTGGGGGTGGCTGGTTGTGGGGCTCTGGGAGTGAACAGCTGGGGTGGCTGGTTGTGGGGCTCTGCATGGTGTGGTGTGCTGCTGGGGGTGGTGCGTTGTGGACTCTGAGGGGTGGGGTGAGCTGCTGGGGGTGGTTGGTTGTGTCTCGGGGGGGGTGAGCTGTTGGGGGTAGTTGGTTGTGTGTCTCTGGGGGGTGAGTTGCTGGGGGTGGTTGGTTGTGTGTCTCTGGGGGGGTGAACTGTCGAGGGTGGCTGGTTGTGGGGCTCTTTTGGGTTGAGCTACTAGGGGTGACTATGGCTTGTATATGTTTGTACATAAAGACACTCGGTGTAGCTGTCTGTTCATATGGACTGTGTTATATCCTATAGTCCAAAACCTGTTGTTTCTCAAGTTTACTAGCATGTTATGAAAGTTGTGATATATTTTTACAACATCACTGAGATGTATTCAGTTTGCATGCGATGTTTCTTATTATGTAATCATGCATGTTTTATCATGTTATCTGGCTAGTCTTTGTTGTTTAATTGTTAAGACTGATGTGTGTTGTTTGCATGAGCACCAGTGTTGAGTTGTGTTGGTTTGTTGGCCCAGACTTTGCCAGTAGTGTGCAGCCAAGCAGTGTGTGGGCCGACTCCTTCTTTGGGGCGCAAACACGAGGTATGTCCACATCTACAGGAGGGTTAATATTGCAAATACAACATTTTATTCACAGGTGCAGAAGGGTTAATATTGCAAACATGCATGTCCACAGGTACAGAAAGGTTAATATTACAAATACAACGTGCGTCCATGAGGGTTAATATCACAGGACCAAGCAACAGTTGCTGATTCCATGTGATTCTGAGCTCTTTCTTTTGTTTTGCAAGTTGCATCATAGTTTTGTATTATTTTATTTACCTTTCTTTAATGTTTGCAAATAACTTTAGTTTGGACCGTTACTGGCATAGCAGCTGTCTGTGACATGTTATTATCCTGCACATTTAAGACAACTGACACAATCAAAGGGAACTGACCAGATTTGACCACTTGTATGCATGTAAACATAAACAATTGTTGTAATAACTACATATATACATATATATATATATACATATACATATATATACATATATATATATATATATATATATATATATATATATATATTTATGCAACCAACAACGCAAGCCAGGTGTAAGGATATGAAAAGGCCAAATAAATGACGTTTATTAAGATTATGCCTAATGGCATATTCAGATTAAAAGCATGAAGTGTGGACCCTGTAACATGCGCCAAGCATGTGGCTGAGCCTCATACAAAGCTGCCTGGACACAATGCTCCCAGAGCCCACACTTCGACATAGCAATACAGTACATGTAGTAATATTCCTACAACACAAGACAATTCATGGCATCATCACCAGCACATTAAAACATTAACCCAATACCGACAATACTCGACACAAACCTATTTGCATATACTGCATCACTGGACTACACTACTTGCTAAAATTCCTACTCTATATATTTTTGTAACCTAAAAGGTGGGGCCATAACGCCTGATTAGCAATAAACCATCCCAACATCGAGGATGGAAGGGAAGTCACCTTCCACTCCGCACCAAAACCCTATGTGAACGGGCAGATAGCCGAATGAAAAGCCCAAAGTCCACTGGGAAAGCGTCATAGGGAAGGTGGTGACTTCACTTCCACCGGTAATGTACAAAATGTTATCAAGCACGACACTACTAAACACATTAATATAACCTTCAGCAGCAGAAATTGGGGAGGAGGGTGGGTCGAAAACTTGTAAAACTGAGAAAGCAGGTCTGCTCCGCATGTATCAAACATTCGGAGTGAAGCTGCTTACTTTTATACTGCGTCATTCGAATGACTGCCGCGCTCTGATTGGTTTAGCGGTGTCACGGGAGCGCTTAATCAGTCATCCTGGCATCTTTGCCTACGCTTAGATTAGCATAATAACCTATTGACCCTCACGTGCCCTGCCCGCGCCGCTGCCAGCATAAAATCATGTATGCAACCGTGGTCGCATACTCTCATTTATGCAACCAACAACGCAAGCCAGGTGTAAGGATATGAAAAGGCCAAATAAATTACGTTTATTAAGAGTATGCCTAATGGCATATTATTCCGATTAAAAGCATGAAGTGTGGACCCTGTAACATGCGCCAAGCCTGTGGCTGAGCCTCATACAAAGCCGCCTGGACACAATGCTCCCAGAGCCCACACTTCGACAGCAATACAGTACATATACATATATATACATATATACATATATACATATATACATATATATATATATATATATATATATATATATATATATATATATATATATATATATATATATATATACATACTCATTCAGTCTTCATCGGACTTGTTCAAAGAATGCTCATTATTTTTGTGAATATATATTCATCAATGTATGTAGCGTTGATGTGCACCAATGAAGTGTCCTCTCATTATCTCATGCCCAAGGTTCCGAGTTGAAGAATATGCAAACAGCATCGACCCTAAAATAACTGCTGTAGAATTTGTAACATTAAAAATCCTGAACTGGTATGTCAGCTGATTTAATTTAGATATCAATTATATCAGCCAACAGAACCAGGTTTACAGTCCAGGGTACTGGATCACAAGAACAATACACAGGCTCACAGTCCAGGGTGTAGGATCACAAGAACAATACACAGGCTCACAGTCCAGGGTGTAGGATCACAAGAACAATACACAGGCTCACAGTCCAAGGTGTAGGATCACAAGAACAATACACAGGCTCACAGTCCAGGGTGTAGGATCACAAGAACAATACACAGGCTCACAGTCCAGGGTAGAACAACACATGTTGCACAAGATATGAATTGGCTTTACAATAAAGAAACTGGTGCTGCGTAAAAACTGTCCTCTTAGAGCCACTGGGTGCAAGCAACCCACTCTGGGGATTACCTGATTTTTATTATTATTCCTAAAGTTTGTATGAATTGCCAGTATCCAGGACCAGCCCATTCTTAGGTGCACAAAGCCATTGTAAAACACATGCAATGGTCACATTCATAAAATTATATAGCTACAAATATATTGAAATAACTAAATAAAAATTATACATTAGATCCTCTTAAAGCACCCACCCCTTGGAGATGGCCGCTGTGTTACAGTCTGTTTCCCTACATCTCTATATCTGACAGGCTTCTGTAATTCGGCCACCCCTTTAATCAGGCCACTTTAAGGGTCACTTGGGTGGTCACTTTAGAGGAGTTCTACTGTCATAAATGAATAACTAAACTCCACTGATACATGGGTCTGTCCGACAGAAACGTCAGGGACTCCGACATCTGCCGGACCTACAACAGGTGGCAGCACTGTCACAGTGCCCCCTGCTGGCAGTGGTCTGCACAAGTATCAGGCTCTCTTCCAGTTTGACGCCCGCAATGCTGATGAGTTATCCTTCCTACCTGGAGATACCATCTGGGTGAGTACAGACAGGCCACATCTGGGTGAGTACAGACAGGCCACATCTGGGTGAGTACAGACAGGCCACATCTGGGTGAGTACAGACAGGCCACAACTCCTTGCTCTTATTCTTCAAGGTTCTTTTCACCTCCCAGATAAGAAATTTCAAGAAAAATGCAATACTTGTGAAATAAAAACACCAATTCTCCTTGTGGCTTACATTGATGTAAGGATAAAAAGGGTAAACGTTTGCTCTGATGCATTGTGGTGTCCAGTCCTTAGGACAGCTGACAGCACTTAGCACTCCTCTGTTCATTCAAAGCAACTTCTCTTCAAGTATACTACGTTACTGTGTGAACACTATTGCTTTAGATCATTCATCCACTGCCCATAGGCAGGTATTACTTTAGGCAGGTATCACTTTAGGCATTTATCATGTTAGGCAGGTATCACTATAGGCAGGTATCACTTTAGGCAGGTATCACTTTAGGCAGGTATCACTTTAGGCAGGTATCACTATAGGCAGGTATCACTTTACACAACTGAGACAACGTAGAGTGAACAAAATTGCAATCTGATCTTTTAACCACAATGGTTAATTTGAACATTTTACCCCAAAGATTATGTTTACATTGCTTGCTGAATGGCAACATCAATAGGGCTGTAGCAGTACACTAAGCCACGATACGGTACACTTCGTGATATTTGTATCAAGATATTATAAGTATCATGATTCATAACAATACGCAGTTGTGAAGAAACAGTTAATTTGTGCCACATTTCACAATTATAAAAGTGTACTGAAAATTTTCTTTAAAAATTAAAACTAGTGACATGTCTCAACATGAGATTTTGACAGCAGCATGTGAATTTAACTCCATTGGGGTTGACTACATTACAAATGGGTAGACTTGAAGTTGCTTACAAGGCTTCCTTTTAACATAGTTTCAACACAATGAATGTTTAGAAAATATTGCATCATGGGAAAGTATCGCGATTCATTTTTGAATCGCAACAGCCCTAAAGGTGAATATTCCTCCACAGGTGAAGGCAGACCAATCTGACGCTGAGCCTGGCTGGCTGGGAGGTCACAAGGGGAGCTTGGAGGGGTGGTTCCCTGAAGCCTACGCCCAGCCTGTGGGAGACTCGGAGGGAGTAGGGGAGGAGGGAGCACCGACGACTGATCCCCAGCAGGCTGCAGTCACTACAGATGACCAGCAGTTCTTTGGCAGTGAATTTGTAGCTCGGTGAGGACAAGTCTTATGTAGTCATTACTGAGGGAGACTGTGTAACTTGTTGACAGCCGTTCTGTAGCTTTATCTGACCTCAAACAACATTACTGAGGGAGACTGTGTAACTTGTTGACAGCCGTTCTGTAGCTTTATCTCACCTCAAACAACATTACTGAGGGAGACTGTGTAACTTGTTGACAGCCGTTCTGTAGCTTTATCTCACCTCAAACAACATTACTGAGGGAGAATGTGTAACTTGTTGACAGCCGTTCTGTAGCTTTATCTGACCTCAAACAACAGTTCTTTAAGTGAACAGTTTTACAAAAGCTATAGTAAAAGTGGTCACTCAATTTTGTTCGAATAATAAATTTTCAGGGTTTTAAAAATTTCTTTAAATAATTCATTGTCTACGTAAGTTGTCATTGTCTTCTAACTTTCTCTGCCTGCCATATGTAATCAGTTACAAACAGTGGTGGTGACATCTGTTATGTTCCATCATGAACATGGAAACAAGTTGTTTGTCCACTGACAGACCACGTTATTGATATAAAATATATACGTTGAAAGTGGACAAGATGTGTCACACGCAGGTCAGCAGGACAGCCATCTGAGGACCAGCAGTCACCAGTGGAGACAGGCCAAGCTGACAGTGACCAGGCTCCAAGTGTCCTCAATACGTCTGACCAGTCGCCATTCACTGCCGTGCCAGCCACCCTACCCTCCCCTCTCACCACTACTGAGGTAGGTCCACCCTACCCTCCCCTCTCACCACCACTGTGGTTGGTCCACCCTACCCTCCCCTCTCACCACCACTGGTAGATCCACCCTACCCTCCCCTCTCACCACCGCTGAGGTAGGTCCACCTTCCCCTCTCACCACCACTGAGGTAGGTCCACCTTCCCCTCTCACCACCACTGAAGTAGGTCCACCCTCCCCTCACCAATACTGAGGTAGGTCCACCCTACCCTCCCCTCTCACCATCACTGAGGTAGGTCGACCCTAGACACTCACCAATGCTGAGGTAGACCCACCTTCCCCTCTCACCACCACTGAGGTAGGTCGACCCTACCCTCCCCTCTCACCATCACTGAGGTAGCTCGATCCTGCCCTCTCACCACTACTGAGGTAGATCCACCTTCCCCTCTCACCATCACTGAGGTAGCTTGACCCTACCCTCTCACCACTACTGAGGTAGATCCACCTTACCCTCTCACTACCACTGAGATAGGTCCACCCTACTCTCCCCTCTCACCACCACCAAAGTAGGTCCACCCTACCTTCTCACCACCACTGAGGTAGGTCCACCCTACCCTCTCACCACCACTGAGGTAGGTCCACCCTACCTTCTCACCACCACTGAGGTAGGTCCACCCTACCCTCCCCTCTCACTACCAGTCAAATGAACTTCTTCAGAACTTATTCTTACAGACTGGTTTGTCAACTGGATGTGTTGAGTGCTGGGACTAAGAAATAATAATCATGCAAGAAATTATTCATAGCATTAATGAATCAATTATTTTATTTCTGTGTAATTTGTCTCCTTATTTCTGTGTTGTTGTTAATCTGTGAATGTCCTGGTATTACTTGTGGACATTTGTGATAGTGAGGATGAATCAGTGAGGCCCTGTTTGATTTCCAGACTCAGGTGGCCCCCGAGGGCCTACAGGCCCGGGCCCTCTACCCGTGGCGGGCCAAGAAGGACAACCACCTGACCTTCAATAAGGGTGACGTGATCTCAGTGCTGGAGCAGCAGGACATCTGGTGGTCTGGTCAGCTCGCGGACAAGGTGGGACTACAGGCCCCACATTGTATTGCTTGGTGCGTGTGTGCATGCGTGTGTGCATGCGTGTGTGCTTGCGTGTGTGCATGTGTGCTTGCGTGTGTGCATGCGTGTGTGCACGCGTGTGTGCACGCGTGTGTGCACGCGTGCGTGTGTGTGTGCTTGCGTGTATGCATGCGTGTGCATGCGTGTGTGTGTGCGCGCGTGTGCTTGCGTGTGTGCATGCGTGTGTGCTTGCGTGTGTGCTTGTGTGTGTGCATGCGTGCACAGGGCTGTAACAAGTAGAACATTTTTCTACTTGAGTAAAAGTAGAAGTATATCCTGAAAAATCTACTCAAGTAGAAGTAAAAGTACCCCCAAAAAAATCTACTTGAGTAAAAGTAGAAAGTAAAAATGTCTACTTGAAGTAGAAACAAAAGTAGACCATGACTCACGAGCCCACAAGCATAAGAACGAAAATAGTACTTTTTAAGTTTAACACGAGCAGACAAACACACACTTCCACAAATTGGTAAGACAACAAAAGATTGCAAGGCGCACCAGGTTACACGAAGCAACTGCTGCTCAAACTCTGCATCCCCAATGCCCGCTCACAGTGGCTTAAAGATGAGGCCTGCTAAACAGACGCTTGCAGGCTGCACTGGCAGGCAGAGCAGTGTTCAGTTCAACAAACAGGGTGCGGAGCTTTGGGTACGCTGCCAGCCCAGAGAGATGCTCTGAGTCATCCGACAGATAACACATCAGCTGGTCGAACATGGGCGCGTGCTGCTTCTTCCTGTCGAAGAACCCGTCCTCGCTGACGGCGAGGAGCTGTCGGATGGCAGCCTCCTCGAAGTGGTAGATGACTCATCCATCTCAGCCAGCCTCTGCTCCAGGGTCAATTTTGAATTAGCGAATCAGAAGACAGATTACTGATTTACGCGTGGTGATTCCACGCGTAGTGTGCATGCCATTTCTGTATGAAGCGGGATAATTATGCAGCCGAAAAAAAATAAAACGCCCGGTGTCAGTATTTCATTACATTTACAAAAGTAACACGTAATTCTATTTATATACAAGTAGAAGTAGATCCATAAAAATCTACTTCGTTACAAGTAGAAAGTAAAATAAACTACTCAAGTAAAGTAATGAAGATGAAGAGACAGACTATAGTATTCTGTGTTCCAGACTGGCTGGTTTCCCAAATCTTACGTCAAAGTGATTGGAGTGCCACCTAGTGTCAACCGAGCAGAGTAAGTCATTTGTTGCAAGCATGTATTGAATGTATGTCATTGTGACATACTGATGACTGTCTTCTATGTTACTCATATGTCAGTGTGTCACAAGGAAGGCCAAGACACCCTCAGAATGTTGACAGTTTGACGAAACAACAAATTATCCATTCTGGGGGCACTGCACTAAACCACTGCATCTTGCCTCAAGTGGCAATTTAGTCAATTGAGCATTCCGTTTTAATTTAAGTGTTTACTGCTGTTCTAGAAGTTCCCAATAACCCTTAATAATAATAATAAAGTTAATATATCCTACATCAGATTTATTGTGTTCTCAGAGTGCCATGTTTGTGTTTACAACATAATTGTATGACTGAGACAGCCGAGTTTGAGAACTGCCGCCATGGCACAATTCTGATATCTGGTGGTTGATTGTTTTACAGCCGTGAATCCTCGCCAGGTGGCAGTGTGGATAACGCTGCGTCTAGTCCCACATCTACTGATGTGGCCACACCAGCCAAAGAAGGTACTTCGCTAATGTGTGCTCAAAGTAGATGATGCCAACCTTCATTTGGCCAAACGTAAAATATTGTTTTCCAGTGAACCAACCTAATGCGAATTCCCAACCCTTTTTGTGGTTTGGGACTGTCATGAAGCATTCATTCTGAGCAATCCTTTGTAGGAAAGTTCTTAGTTCACAGAATTGTTGTAATTTATAGTTATATACTACAATTGTTCGCAACGCTCTTCATGCTTTCTACTATTGTTCCATGTTACGTAATCTTCATAAAATGTCTGCATTATGGTACGAACACTTGGTGAAGCCATGTCATGCGTCGTGGTAGTCTGTTTACACATGGTGTGTTCTGTTGTAGAACAGTTTGTGGCGCTGTACAGCTACGCGTCCAACGAGACGGGTGACCTGACCTTCAACCAGGGAGATGTGATCACTGTATCACAGCAGGAAGGGGACTGGTGGACGGGAAGTATTGGGGCACTCTCAGGGATCTTCCCTGCCAACTACGTCCAAAAGATGAAGTCCGCGGTAGGCACCAGCTCGCTTTCACTCACTCGTTTTAATTAACAGCATAATATTAGTTTTTCCAACATCTGTGTACGCCTGATGTAACCTCTTTAGTATTGAAGCTGTTGAATGTTTGATGTTATAATTTCTAGTTGGGTTGTGCTAAAAGTCCTTCCTCAATTCATTTAGCCCATCGCAGATTAGGTCGTTCATGTTCAGATTTGTAGCATATGAATAGTTGAAGTTCAATAAAAGAGTTCATACTTTTGTTAAAGTCGTCGAAAGAATAACATTTTATTATTAGATGAGGTAACTTGTGAAAGTGGCAATAGCCTTTTTTATACTTTACTGGAACCAGTCAAATATAATTGAAAAGTGTTTCCAATGATTTCATCAAACCTAGCTAACAAATATGTACAAATAAGCCGGTCGCAGTGGATACTAGAGCCGGCATGTGTCGTAGTGGATGCCAGAGCCGGCAGGTGTCGTAGCGGATGCCAGAACCGGCATGTGTCGTAGTGGATGCCAGAGCCGGCAGGTGTCGTAGTGGATGCCAGAGCCGGCAGGTGTCGCAGCGGATGCCAGAGCCGGCATGTGCCGTAGTGGATGCCAAAGCCGGCAGGTGTCATAGTGGATGCCAGAGCCGGCACGTGTCATAGCGGATGCCAGAACCGGCATGTGTTGTAGCGGATGCCAGAGCCAGCATGCGTCATAGCGGATGCCAGAACCGGCAGGTGTCGTAGCGGATGCCAGAGTCGGCAGGTGTCATAGTGGATGCCAGAGCCGACAGGTGTCGTAGCGGATGCCAGAGCCGGCATGTCATAGTGGATGCTAGATAGATTCAGTATTTCGGGAAATTACACTAAACAAGATGAGTGAACAAATTGAATTGAGGAAGGACCAGTAAGTTTTGTAACCCACTAACATAGCATGCGGTGGTTGTTGGATCACTGTATGAATTGAGGAAGGACCAGTAAGTTTTGTAACCCACTAACATAGCATGCAGTGGTTGTTGGATCACTGTATGAATTGAGGAAGGACCAGTAAGTTTTGTAACCCACTAACATAGCATGCGGTCGTTGTTGGATCACTGTATGAATTGAGGAAGGACCAGTAAGTTTTGTAACCCACTAACATAGCATGCAGTGGTTGTTGGATCACTGTATGAATTGAGGAAGGACCAGTAAGTTTTGTAACCCACTAACATAGCATGCGGTCGTTGTTGGATCACTGTATGAATTGAGGAAGGACCAGTAAGTTTTGTAACCCACTAACATAGCCTGCGGTGGTTGTTGGATCACTGTATGAATTGAGGAAGGACCAGTAAGTTTTGTAACCCACTAACGTAGCATGCAGTGGTTGTTGGATCACTGTATGAATTGAGGAAGGACCAGTAAGTTTTGTAACCCACTAACATAGCATGCAGTGGTTGTTGGATCACTGTATGAATTGAGGAAGGACCAGTAAGTTTTGTAACCCACTAACATAGCATGCAGTGGTTGTTGGATCACTGTATGAATTGAGGAAGGACCAGTAAGTTTTGTAACCCACTAACATAGCATGCAGTGGTTGTTGGATCACTGTATGAATTGAGGAAGGACCAGTAAGTTTTGTAACCCACTAACATAGCATGCGGTGGTTGTTGGATCACTGTATGAATTGAGGAAGGACCAGTAATTTTTGTAACCCACTAACATAGCATGCAGTGGTTTTTGGATCACTGTATGAATTGAGGAAGGACCAGTAAGTTTTGTAACCCACTAACATAGCATGCGGTGGTTGGATCACTGTATGAATTGAGGAAGGACCAGTAAAAATTTTGTAACCCATGAATGTAGCATGCGGTGGTTGTTGGATCACTGTATGTTTATTGATGGATGCTTGCATGGTCAGGATGGGGAACTAGGCGCGGTGGACGCCACAGAAATGCACAGCGAACAGACAGCCACAGCCGACGTCCCCACGGTGGTGCCAGTGGTTGAACCACCCGCTTCCTTGCCAGTGACAACACAGTCAAAACCCTCTAGTCAAGCACTGCAGCAAGTACGCAAGCACCCAGCTAGCCAGTTCTGTTGTCTTGTAGCTCGGAAGCAATAGCTTGTAGCATCCAGCAATATGGCCTAATATACTATATTGTTTTAGAAAAGTGTTACCCAAATAGTCACCTGTACCTAGTAATGTCAGAGATCTTTGTCTGCTTGAATCAAAAACATGCATACCACAGTCCTAAATGAACTGTGTGAGAAACCTGCATTTATAGGGGCCTATGCTAAAAGGACGCTTTTCTTAAAGGTCATTGTAACTAAGGTCCTGAAACCCTCTCGTAGAGTGTAATGTCAGATGGACCATGACACTTATTGACCACACATTGTGACAGTGTACAGTAAGCAGTGGTCCTTCTGGCAAACAGTCACACTGGGTCTGCACAGGAGAGAGGACTGTGGAAGGCTTTCTACTTTCACTGTAGTTATCCAGGCCACTCTTAAAGTTAATAATAACATATTGCTTGGTTCAGTCATAACAGTTTGTATATTATTGAAAGCTTGCACGTGTTGTGGTTATCAATAACATATGATTTGCCATAACATAGTGCTTTAATAATTAGATGTGCATTTGATGTGATGATTTCAGAGACACATAACGTGTATGAACAAATAACATATAACACATAACATTTGATGTGATGATTTCTGAGACGCATAGCATGTATGAACAAATGTATACCAAACTTAAATGTATTGTTATGAATTGTTTTAATTGGCGACTTGATAATAAACTATAACCTGAATTGTATATTACGTGAACAAGCACATAATTATGTTCATGACATTTATGTCACTTTGCCTGTGTGGTGTGTTTGTTGTTTAAGTTCTGTCTGATGTGGTTGAGTTGTTATTCTGTGTTACATTGTAAGTTTTGATGATCATACTTTTTGCACTGATGACATTCACACTGCATTGCCTTCAATATGTTCATCTGTCTTTCAGCCTGGCCAGAAACTAAAGAAGCCAGGTACGCTGACTACAGTTTTAATTAGACACAGATGACATGTCAGTTAACACAAGTGGTTGTTGTTGCTCATGTCACAAGTTTTACTAAATCTCCTCATTCACACTAAGTTATTCTTGTTACATATGATAGTTGTAATTTACCCTTGTTACATATGATGTAACAAGTTGTAGTTTACCTGTGTTATATGTGATGTAACAATTTGTAATTTGCCCTTGTTATATGTGATGTAACAAGTTGTAACTTGCCCTTGTTATATGTGATGTAACAAGTTGAAATTTGCCCTTGTTATATGTGATGTAGCAAGTTGTAATTTGCCCTTGTTATATGTGATGTAACAAGTAGTAATTTACCATTGTTACATATAATGTAAAAAGTAGTAATTTACCCTTGTTATGTGTGACGTAACAAGTTGTAATTTACCCGTGTTACATGTGATGTAACAAGTTGTACTTTGCCTTTGTTATATATGATGTAACACATTGTAATTTACCGTTGTTACCGTTGGGGCGCAGTGGTCGCATGGTAGAGTATCGGACTGTCAGTCGAGGGATCCGGGGTTCAAAACCACCTGTGGTAGAGCATCGGACTTTTCGGTTGAATGGACCTGGGTTCAAAATCACCTCCGCCGTTTCAAAGCTTGGGCAATTTCGTTTACCCCACTTTGCCTGTGTCTTTCGGAAGAGACAGTAAAAGCTATTGGTCCCTTCTATCTGGTGTCTGTGCCAGGGGAAGTAAAAGACCCCACACAGGGAAATGGAAAATACCTGCTCTGGGCTCACTAATTCTAGAGAAGAAAAACTCTGAAAATAAACGACTCCTATGTTAGCTCAAGACAGGGCTGTTTGGAGTTCAATGTCGTAAGTGAAGTAAGTTACATATGATGTAGCACATTGTAATTTACTCCTGTTACATATGATGTAAGTTGTGATTTACCCTCGTTACATATGATGCTGTCAGTGGGAACATTTTGGGTGGGCCAATAAGTCCATGCAAACTGTGTAGACATACACATGCCTTGATTGATTACACCACATTCTACTATGTGCATGAGTGTCAGTTTTGCCAAGAGCAGTGTTGATATAAGGTATTTCATGCACGTAGCCAAGTTCATTGTCTGAACCTTTGTCAAGAACAGCTTCTACACTACATGTTATAAACAGCCATGTGTGTTGCAGAGATTGCGTCTGTGTTGGCCCCATACCAGGCAATTGGCCCCGAGCAGTTGTCGCTCCAGATAGGTCAACTGATCCAGGTGCGAAAGAAGAGCCCCAGTGGCTGGTGGGAAGGCGAACTACAGGTGAGAACACGGAGCAGGGCATTGTGCGGGGGTTAAACTTGTTGCTGTGTTCATGCCGTGTCATTCAATTACTGATGCCAGTAGGTCATTCGCACACATGGTATAGTTGTGTATGGCTTTCTACCAATGTTTTTATCTAAACGTTGTTGATTGATATTTAAAATATGCACAAAATGAATTCTGTATGTTGTTGTTTAGGGCACCTGTGTCATAGCCACACTAGGTGGCAATTGAGGAGTCTTATGAAAATTAAGATATCTTTATAATGAATATCACACATATGATGTAAGTCAATGAACACTTAATTTCAAACATTGAAAGAAAGTCGTTGGCCAACATTTCGGTGGCGTTAAAGAAACATGATGCTTGTTAAGCAGAGGCTAACCATGGTGTGTGTGTGTTGCAGGCCCGAGGCCAGAAGAGGAAGATTGGGTGGTTCCCGGCCAACTACGTCAGGATACTGAGTAGTTCAAGTGCGCGGTCAACACCCGATACAACCAGTCAGCAGAAGTCTCTGAATGTACAGCCCGGGGCCAGCACTCTGTCTCCCTCGCCACTGCCAGTATGTATGACATGTAGAGACAGGTTCTCGTGGGATGGGCATTTTGTTTGTCAAAACTTAGTGCCTTAAAATCATGGGATTTTTATAGCCACTAATTGAAAACCAGCCTGTGCAACAAATAGCACAGTTTTAAGACATCTAACATGTAATAATAATAATATATGTGGACCTTGTGTGACCTGCATTTTATTTTGTCTGAATTCAGTTCCTTTAACTTCCTTCAAACAAGGTATTTTTAAACCCTGGAACTGAACGCCAGCCATTGTAATTTACAAAATAAAGTGCAGTTTTTATTTTTAAATAAAATATTTCAGTCTGATGGCCTTGGACACAGGATAACCTGAGAAATTGTGAATGAAGGATTATGGTTTGTTGATTGAGATTATGTCACAGTGTTGATGTTAACATTGGCCTGATTGCAGGACAGTGATATGAGAAGTGCAACCCCTGTGGGCTACCCCGCCCCTACCACAGTGCCCTCGCGTATGTACATCTTGGCAGCATTCTCTACCCTCCCTCACTTGTTCCTGCACACTAGAAGTATACAGTAACAAATATCACACAGCAATGTTCACTTTCATACTCACTTCATGAGTTAGCTTTTGACATACACTGTATACATATCATAGCACATTTGATGTACACTGTATACATATCATAGCACATTTGATGTACACTGTATACATATCATAGCACATTTGACGTACACTGTATACATATCATAGCACATTTGATGTACACTGTACATATATCATAGCACATTTGATGTACACTGTATACATATCATAGCACATTTGATGTACACTGTATACATATCATAGCACATTTGACGTACACTGTATACATATCATAGCACATTTGACGTACACTGTATGCGTATCATAGCACATTCGCATGTTAGAGTTGACTGGGGCTGTTTTGCAATGCTAGTTTTGAATTCAGGTATATTAATGGAAATTTCTAAAATAACCAAACTATTTTCTCTATAATTGAATTACTAAATGATATTCCTGATGAATAACATGGATGTGTCAGTGAAGCAAGTGTGTTTTGTGTGTCAGTGGACCATATTTGTTGACACGTGTTTGGTGTGTCAGAGCAGCAGGTGTGTTGACAAGTGTGTTTGTCTGTCAGTATTTAGCTATGAAATAATAATAGTTAAGATGGGCGTTAATAGTTAAGATAATATTGAAGGTTTGTTGACAAATGTGTTTGTCTGTTGGTGGAGCAGGTGTGTTGACAAGTGTGTTTGTTTGTCAGTGGAGCAGGTTGTCGCGCTGTTTGACTATGCTGCCCAGAATGATGATGAGCTGTCGTTCCACAAAGACAGTGTCATCAACGTCATCAGTAAGGACGAGGCAAGTTGGTGGAAGGGGGAGCTCAACGGACAAATGGGAATGTTCCCTGCCAACTACATCACCCCCCTGTCAGCGACCACCGACGACCCCGCGACCTCTCCTGCCACTGTGTCCTGTAAGTAGGTGTCAGTTGTGGCTAGTCTTTGACTACACATTGCCACAAGAAATAACTTTGCCATAAGCAGGTATGCTGGTACTAGTCCTTGTGATAAACGTACAGTCTGTATTGTGGCAGACATAGCTTACAGTACTTTCTTGGTGTCTTCATTTGTATCAAAATAAGCTAGCTGCTGATATCGTGTGACCGTGTTGGTGATCATATGACTGTCACATTACCAAGAAACAGATGAACACACAGGCCAGAGAAGTGGACCATAAAGACTGTTAGCATCCACCGTGATACATGTGCATCCTGTCAATGCCAATAGATAGGGTTGTTCCTCTGGTTGGTCAACACACCGTCCATAGGCATCAACTCCACAGACAAAACTTTACAAAAGCACAAATAGGGCTGTAATTGAAATAACTGATCTTGAATGGCAGCAAACATCTGTGAAACCAGCAGTTCGTGGACGATACTTTGAGCTGTAGCAAGGAAGCTGTACTTCGAGCCATATCGGGGAATCCCTGCTTTGAGCCATTACTGCAACCCTCTACATTGCAACTGATTTGGTCACAAATGTGACTGTTTTTTTGTTTGGTGACTATCACATTTTGTACGGTGACCACGGTGAGTCTATGATAACAGATCATGAGTTGTCGTTTCTCGGAAATTATCATGCGTAGTGCAACTCATTCTCATTTTTCACATGTGCTGTTTCTCTTATCGCTTGCTGTGTGAATGGAATGTATTCTGTTTTTAATGGTGCATCTAGTAAACGAAAGCGACAATCATCAGAATCAGAAACAGCCCCGTTAGAACAAAAAGATGACAAAGCCAAAGAAGATGCTTCAGTTTTTTTGTTTGGTGACATTTTGTACGGTCGCCTGCTGGTGACCACAATGAGTCTATGATAACATATTATGAGTTGTCGTTTCTTGGAAATTATCGTGCGTAGTGCAACTCATTCTCATTTTTCACATGCACTGTTTCTCTTATCGCTTGCTGTGTGAATGGAATATATTCTATTTTTAATGGCGCATCTAGTAAACGAAACCGACAATCATCGGAATCAGAAACTGCCCCATTAGAACAAGAAGATGACAAAGTCAAAGAAGATGCTTCAGTACCAAAACTGAGCACTTCTGCAGCCACGGCATCAGCTGTTAAAGACAAAGTCAGAACGTTCTGGGAAGTCTGGTTATTCGACTTCGACTGGTTGAGATATGATAGCCAGAAGAAGCTGATGACGTGTGGTGTTTTGCGTGGAAAAGCGACATATTTCCAGCAAAACAGACCTTGCGACTGGGTGTAGCAATTTCAAACGAGAAACCTTGACGAAGTACACCAGTAGCGGCCAACATCGCAAGTGTTGTGACGTCTGCTTGGATCATACGGGGCTGCTGTTGAGGACGCTGGATATGCAGTGGGCCATATAATCCGAATGCACCCAAGACGATCTCATTGTTAAATTTAACACGGCTTACATATGTAACATGTGTTATAATGTATAGCGTCTGGTCACATATTCATATATGTTTTTTATTTGTGTTTCACTTTTACATAAATAAACAGATGTCTGTAGTTAATTTGGATTTGGAATAATTTGGTGCTGTAGTTGTATAAAACGCTATTATATATATATATATATATATATATATATATATATATATATATATATATATATATATATATATATATATATATATATATATATATATGCACACACAACTACTTGGCTTCTAAATTTTTTATTTGGCTCCTAAAAATGTATGTAGGGGCCAGTTGGCTCCTAGACAAAAAGTTAATGTAGAGGGCTGAACTGGGAAGGTGTACTTTGAGCCATATCAAGGAATCCCTGCTTTGAGCCATAACTGGGAAGGTGTACTTTGAGCCATATTAGCGAAGCCTTACTTTGTGAGTTGTGGCAGGAAAGTCATATAGTGAGTCAATGTAAGTCCCCTTACTTTGAGCTATGGCAGGGAAGCCCTACTTGAAACCTTGGCAGTGAGGCTTTACTTACTTAAGGCTCAATAGGCTCTATTTGAAGCTCAAGCAGGAAACCTACTCTTCATCTGCATGGTAGTTACATGGTAGTTACATGGTAGTTACATGGTAGTTACATGGTTCAGTGCTAGTTAAGACGTTTGATATTTGCCTCTGTCATGTAAGTGTTCTATTCCTGGTGGCAGTGTTGTTTGGTGGTAGGTTGGTGTCTAGTTGCCATACACATTCCGGGGCCCTGTATTTCTTTAATCTGTTCCCACTAATTAACTGTTTAAAATTCTTACTTCAAAAATATAAGACAAGAGAAACTGGCTATTGCTGTTACTTTAGCCCAGTTCATTAACATCTAACATGTGGGTCATAGTAAAGAAATGAAAGAGACACGACTTGTCTCTAATGAGAAATAACGGTCTTTTCTCTTGTCTGTTTCCGCAGGAAGAATTTCCCGGGGCCCGTGACATGCACCACTACTACTGCCACCTGTGCACTGCCACCTACACAACACGTTTGCCATAGCTACACATATATGGGCATCAAGCCCTGGAGACACTGTACTGTGATTCAGGGCATCATGCCTCAACGACAGCTTCCAGTTGCTTCATATATGTTGTGTCTGTGTCTATTGTAATATATGTAAAGCTTGAAGGTATTCAATTGCACACTTGTAGGAAAGTTCTATGTTATACATACATGTGTCCGTATATGATATAAATAGCTAGATCTCATATTATATGATGTAGTTATATGTGATTGTGTATCTAGTAGTCATAGTGCTTGTGACAGTCATGTGACTATCACGTGACAGTCATGCATGTTGCACCTTTGTGACTGTTGGTTATGAGAGATGAAACAGTGTGAATCCTCATCTGAACACTGAGTCATGTTTAGCTTAAGTACAGGGAAACTAACATTTTGTAATTAACTGATACAAGGCTCTGTACAGTAATCTGTATTACTGCTCAGTGTTTTGAACTAAGGGCGTGGGCATGTTTTCATAATCAGTCTCATAATTGTTTTTGGTGCGACTCGAAATTAGTAACAGTATTAACCAAATGGTTAGTATGGAAATACATGCACTATGACATTGTTAAATATTGGCTAACAACTAATACGCCAGCCAAGAACGGGGATGTTGTCACAGTGAGTCGACTGAGAGTTATCTCATGAGCATTGTGTGGTCACACTGAGAGTTGTCTCATGTGATCAGTGCGTGGTCACACTAAGAGGCATCTCATGTGACCAGTGCATGGTCTCACTGAGAGTCATTTCATGTGACCAGTGCGTGATCTCACAGAGAGTCGTCTCATGTAATCAGTGTGTGGTCTCACTGACAGTCGTCTCATGTGACCAGTGCGTGATCTCACAGAGAGTCGTCTCATGTGACCAGTGTGTGGTCTCACTGAGAGTCGTCTCATGTAACCAGTGTGTGGTCTCACTGAGAGTCGTCTCATGTAACCAGTGTGTGGTCTCACTGAGAGTCGTCTCATGTGACCAGTGCGTGGTCTCACTGAGAGTCGTCTCATGTGACCAGTGTGTGGTCTCAATGAGAGTCGTCTCATGTAACCAGTGTGTGGTCTCACTGAGAGTCGTCTCGTGACCAATGCATGGTCTCACTGAGAGTCGTCTCATGTGACCAGTGCAAGGTCTCACTGAGAGTCGTCTCATGTAATCAATGTATAGTCTCACTGACAGTCGTCTCATGTGACCAGTGTGTGGTCTCACTGAGAGTCGTCTCATGTGACCAGTGCATGGTCTCACTGAGAGTCGTCTCATGTAATCAGTGTATAGTCTCATTGAGAGTCATCTCATGTAACCAGTGCATGGTCTCACTGAGAGTCGTCTCATGTGACCAGTGTGTGGTCTCACTGAGAGTCGTCTCATGTGACCAGTGTGTGGTCTCAATGAGAGTCGTCTCATGTAACCAGTGTGTGGTCTCACTGAGAGTCGTCTCGTGACCAATGCATGGTCTCACTGAGAGTCGTCTCATGTGACCAATGCATGGTCTCACTGAGAGTCGTCTCGTGACCAATGCATGGTCTCACTGAGAGTCGTCTCATGTAATCAGTGTATAGTCTCACTGAGAGTCGTCTCATGTGATCAGTGCGTGGTCACGCTGAGAGTCATCTCATGTGACCATTGCATGGTCTCACTGAGAGTCATCTCATGTGACCAATGCATGGTCTCACTGAGAGTCGTCTCATGTGACTAGTGCGTGGTATAACTGAGTCATCTCGTGACCAGTGTGTGGTCTCACTGAGCGTCATCTCATGTGACCAGTATGTGGTCTCACTGAGAGTCGTCTCATATGACCAGTGCGTGGTCTCACTGAGAGTCGTCTCATGTAATCAGTGTGTAGTCTTACTGAGTCGTCTCATGTGCCAAAGTGTTGTACGTCAGTGTAGGTTGCATGTATACACTATGTAGACACCTATGCACACATGTGTACACTGTGTAGTAATGTGTACACATGTATGCATTGTGTATACACATGTTTTGTACATGTATGTGTTGTGTACATAGATGTACATACATGTGTGTACAACCATAACCAATTATCTGTGTACTGTCAGTTGTACCTAATAATAACCGTATAGAGGTGCTATGTTAAGTCAACATGGGTAATGTTGATGTGTGTGCAGCTTGTAGTTAAACAATATATCTTTGTTGTTATGTGTTGTTGAACACAAAATGGGGTTATTACTTACCTGTAGTGGAATTGTATGTACAGCAGTGTACAAATTATATAGCAGTTATACAGTCATATCATCCCAGTGAGTAGATGTATGTTAGGGTGTACAGGTAGTTATTTAATACAAACCTGAATTGTGCAATGTTATACTGCAGTAGTAGTTTCTGTCTGCAGTATATGAGTTAACATTTTGATATTTTAGCACTAGTTAGCAGCTGTGAATTGTAGATTCAGTACTTGTATTTAGACATGACAGCCATGACATATTATATGTGTACACTAGATGTTGGCTTCTTAAGGAGGTATTTCGGTAAATCTAAATTCTGCATAGTCTAAAGAGGTATTCCGAAAGGTATATGGCATACAATTGTGTAGGGGAAAACGAGAGTAAATTGGAATACGACATAGTCGATACAATATTGTCAAATATGTTGTCATGCTTGCTTTTGAGTGGTTTGCAAATATATGAGTACCAGCAATGAGTTTATTGAACTAGTGCATGCCCTTTGAGTTTAGGTCAGGTCTTGTAATGTTGATTAAAAGTTCCAAACGTTTACTGTACTGAATGCCAATAATTGTAATGTCTGTAGAGTTTGCAACTTTTATTATTATATCAATATGTCGCACTATGCAAAAATATGTGCACATTCTCATGGGTCGAACATACCTCCTTAAAATAGTTGAATTAGTATGTTATAACTACACATAACCAACTTTATTTAGCCAGTCATATTTTGTAGGCAATAATAAACTATTTATTGTAGTTTCAAACTATTACAATGTGTGTGATGTTTTAGTAATTATGTCAGACTGTTTGAGGGATATTAGGATGAAGTAAGGTAGTGGCAGGCTGTGGGACAATGGCAGGCTGTGGGACAATGGCAGGCTGTGGGTCAATGGCAAGCTGCCGGACAACGGCAGGCTGTGGCTCAGTGGCAGGTTGTGGGTCAATGGCAGGCTGTGGGTCAATGGCAGGCTGTGGGTCAATGGCAGGCTGTGGGTCAATGGCAGGTTGTGGGTCAATGGCACGCTGTGGCTCAATGGGAAACAGACACAGCAATGATATTGGCTGATGCTCATGATGTTTTTGGGAGGAAGGGAGGGGAAGAAAACCATTGTCCAAATCTCTGGAAAACAATTGTTGTATAACAATCAAAGTGAACAAATTCAATGATTTTAATAGAAGCATGCACTCTTTATTAATCTAACTGCACATATCACTTAAACTATTCCCACACTACATATCTGAACATTAACGAACCTGATTCATGATGGGCTGAATAACTTGAGGGGTGAGTTTTAACTAAACAACTGTCTACAATACAGGTTGTCTGTTTTGTGAGGGGACTCGGTGGATGTTTTGTGAGGGGACTTGGTGGATGTTTTGTGAGGAGACTTGGTGGATGTTTTGTGAGGGGACCTGGTGGATGTTTTGTGAGGGGACTCGGTGGATGTTTTGTGAGGGGACTCGGTGGATGTTTTGTGAGGGGACTTGGTGAATGTTTTGTGAGGGGACCTGGTGGATGTTTTGTGAGGGGACCTGGTGGATGTTTTGTGAGGGGACTCGGTGGATGTTTTGTGAGGGGACCTGGTGGATGTTTTGTGAGGGGACCTGGTGGATGTTTTGTAAGGGGACTCCGTGCGTGTTTTGTCAAGGGACTCCGTGGATGTTTTGTGAGGGGACTCCATGGATGTTTTGTAAGGGGACTCCGTGGATGTTTTGTCAAGGGACTCCGTGGATGTTTTGTCAGAGGATTCCATGGATGTTTTGTCAGGGGACTCCGTGGATGTTTTGCTAGGGGACTTCGTGGATGTTTTGTTGGGGGACTCCGTGGATGTTTTGTCAGGGGACTCCATGGATGTTTGTGGTCCTGCCTTTGTTATCCAGATATGGGAGAGGTAGGGTAGGATAGTGGTCCTGCCCACATTATTCAGAGATGGGAGTGAGCCTGACTTTGTTATCCAGAGATGGGAAGGGTTGTGTAGAGTAGTGGTCCTGCCCGTCTTATCCAGAGATGGGAGGGGTTGGGTAGGGTAGTGGTCCTGCCCGTCTTATCCAGAGATGGGAGGGGTAGGGTAGGGTAGTGGTCCTGCCTTTGTTATCCAGAGATGGGAGGGTTTGGGTAGGGTAGTGTCTTGAGGTCACACATACTACAGAGTCTTGAGGTCACATGTGCTACTTCTACTATATCACTTATACAATTAAAAACACATGCTCAGTGAAGATTTTTCTAACTGGAAAATCAGTCCTAACAGAGATGGGTGGGGTAGGGTAGTGGTCCTGCCTGTGTTACCCAGAGATGGGCGGGGTAGGGTAGTGGTCCTGCCTGTGTTACCCAGAGATGGGCGGGGTAGGGTAGTGGTCCTGCCTGTGTTACCCAGAGATGGGCGGGGTAGGGTAGTTAGTGGTCCTGCCTGTGTTACCCAGAGATGGGCGGGGTAGGGTAGTGGTCCTGCCTGTGTTACCCAGAGATGGGCGGGGTAGGGTAGTGGTCCTGCCTGTGTTACCCAGAGATGGGCGGGATAGGGTAGTGGTCCTGCCTGTGTTACCCAGAGATGGGCGGGGTAGGGTAGTGGTCCTGCCTGTGTTACCCAGAGATGGGCGGGGTAGAGTAGTAGTCCTGCCTGTGTTACCCAGAGATGGGCGGGGTAGGGTAGTGGTCCTGCCTGTGTTACCCAGAGATGGGCGGAGTAGGGTAGTGGTCCTGCCTGTGTTACCCAGAGATGGGCGGGGTAGGGTAGTGGTCCTGCCTGTGTTACCCAGAGATGGGCGGGGTAGGGTAGTGGTCCTGCCTGTGTTACCCAGAGATGGGCGGGGAAGGGTAGTGGTCCTGCCTGTGTTACCCAGAGAGTATTACCCTTCACACCACAGTTCTTGGTCCAAGACCGAGTAGATCAGGTCTAACAATCTGGCTCTCAAAATGAGTCACTATTGTCACGGAGCTCCCTGGACTTGTGGTTGAACTGAGAGGGTTCTGTGATCTCTTGGGTGTCATGTCATTGAAGCAACCTCCAGGA
Organism: Lamellibrachia columna; assembly: GCA_963662155.1. Taxonomy (NCBI): domain Eukaryota; kingdom Metazoa; phylum Annelida; class Polychaeta; order Sabellida; family Siboglinidae; genus Lamellibrachia; species Lamellibrachia columna. Next base: position 3,476,179 of record OY759270.1, on the reverse strand, counting down.
CTCGCCACAATTCCACCTGTATTCATAAGTTGTTCTGACTGTTGAGGGCAATCAGGTGATCCCTTCTGTAACAGCCAATGAAAACCTTGAACAATCAAGTTCAAGGTCTGAATATAAATAGGTTAAATTGTTTGATCACCATTATAATTGGAGGTCACATTTGATACTAAGAGAGATTGTATTTGACATAGTATTTACCTTGGAAGAAACATTTTGTATTTCTGAATGTTTTTATGTCGGTCTGATGACAAAGACTAATTGAGTTGGCTACAATATTCTGAAAGAATACAAGTTTCCTGAGAGGTATTTATCACGTCAAATATCAACATACCAAGAAATCGTAACATAAATCAATTGAAATAAGATAGGTTGGTTTATCATATGTAGAAGTATGTGTCAGAAATATATAGTATCGTCACTCGGATGCTTCTCAGTTATCTGTACATGGTGTAGAAAATAGATTTCCACATGAAGTTTTGTGTGATCCTTCAAGAGCTAGATCTTGCACTGAGGATGTGGTGTTAGTGGTCATGTGGAGTACTGAGTGTAGGAGTTCCTGCAAGACATCTAATAGGGACCTGGTAGAAGATCTAGCATTGTCCTATGCTGCATGTGAGCAGACAAGTAAAACACCTGATACTAGAACAATCAGTTGGGCCAGTCTCTAGCTTCAACAGCCAATCTCTAGCTTCAACAGCCAATCTCTAGCTTCAACAGCCAATCTCTAGCTTCAACAGCCAATCTCTAGCTTCAACAGCCAATCACTAGATACAACAGCCAATCACTAGCTTCAACAGCCAATCTCTAGCTTCAACAGCCAATGTCTAGCTTCAACAGCCAATCACTAGCTTTAACAGCCAATCTCTAGCTTCAACAGCCAATCTTTAGCTTCAACAGCCAATCTCTGTGCTCGCAAACTAAAAGTCCATGTAAAAATATAAATAAGAAGTCATCATACAAAAGTCATCCAAGACAATTATTAGGTTATATACCACCTTTATACATTGCCATGTGCAAGGTGAAGCAGAGTCTCGAGGTCACACATGCTACAGAGTCTTGAGGTCACACATGCTACAGAGTCTTGAGGTCACACGTGTTACAGAGTCTTGAGGTCACACGTGCTACAGAGTCTGCAGGTCACACATGCAACAGAGTCTTGAGGTCACACGTGCTATAGTCTTGAGGTCACACGTGCTACAGTCTTGAGGTCACACGTGCTATAGTCTTGAGGTCACACGTGCTACAGTCTTGAGGTCACACGTGCTACAGTCTTGAGGTCACACGTGCTACAGAGTCTTAAGGTCACACGTGCTATAGTCGAGGTCACACATGCTACAGAGTCTTGAGGTCACACGTGCTACAGTCTTGAGGTCACACATGCTACAGTCTTGAGGTCACACGTGCTACAGTCTTGAGGTCACATGTGCTACAGAGTCTTGAGGTCACACATACTACAGAGCCTTGAGGTGTGTGTGAACTACAGTCTTGAAGTGTGAACATGCTACTTGAGGTGTGTGTGAACATGCTACAGTCTTGAAGTCACACATGCTACAGAGCCTTGAGGTTACACATACTACAGAGTCTTGAGGTCACATGTGCTACAGAGTTTTGGGGTCACATGTGCTACTTCTACTATATCACTTATACAATTAAAAACACATGCTCAGTGAAGATTTTTATAACTAGAAAATCAGTCCTGACAGAGTCAAGAGATCTGGTCAAAATGTGGGTCATTTGACAGATCCAACATTTAAATTAAAGTGGACAACATAAAAATGACATTGTCTCACAAGATTCTACATGGGTGACCAGAAATATATGTTTTGAGGCTATTGATGTAAATAAATTCACAACCAGCAGAGTGGCAAGCTTTATGAATCGTAGTTATCTGTTAGATTGATGCTAATTAACTTAATATTATCTTGTCAGCAGACTCTCTAGCAGGTGTGACCTCAGACACATGGTAAGCAGGTGTGACCTCAAGACTCTCTAGCAGGTGTGACCTCAGACACATGGTAAGCAGGTGTGACCTCAGACACATGGTGAGCAGGTGTGACCTCAAGACTCTAGCAGGTGTTACCTCAGACACATGGTAAGCAGGTGTGACCTCAGACACATGGTGAGCAGGTGTGACCTCAAGACTCTCTAGCAGGTGTGACCTCAGACACATTGTGCGCAAGTGTGACCTCAGACACATTGTGCGCAGGTGTGACCTCAGACACATGGTGCAATGCAAATGTGTAATAATAAAATAAATAGCACCAACTCTAACTGTAGCTGTCTCCTGCAGTGTTATTGCAAGCAATAAAGAATGTTGCAACTCAACCCAGAAAAATTAACAAACAAAATATGCATATTTTATCACTCTGTGTTTATTTTCTTGAAAATGTCCATCCAGTTGGTAGATAGTAATGAAGAAACAATTTTCTTGTAATTACATCTAATGAGATTTACTTATTCAACGTCAAAGAATTCAGTTTCTGGTGAAGGCTACCAATGGTATCTACCAATGGTAACCAAAACATTGAGTAAGTAAATCTCAATAGTTGTGATAAAATAAAATAAAATTGTTTCTTCTACATATATTAAGATTCTATGTGTCTCCAGGGATGCCTGACGCGTCGGTGGCAGCTGTGACAAGTCCGATGGAGGGAAAGAGACAGAACTACATCCATGAACTGGTCAATACAGAACAGACATACCTTCAAGCTCTCTCAGTCATCTATGACGTGAGTACCTTCAAGCCCTCTCAGTCGTCTATGACGTGAGTACCTTCAAGCCCTCAGTCATCTATGACGTGAGTACCTTCAAGCCCTCTCAGTCGTCTATGACATGAGTACCTTCAAGCCCTCTCAGTCGTCTATGACGTGAGTACCTTCAAGCCCTCTCGGTCGTCTATGACGTGAGCACCTTCAAGCCCTCTCATTCATCTACAACGTGAGTACCTTCAAGCCCTCTCAGTCGTCTATGACGTGAGTACCTTCAAGCCCTCTCAGTCGTCTATGACGTGAGTACCTTCAAACCCTCTCGGTCGTCTATGACGTGAGTACCTTCAAGCCCTCTCAGTCGTCTATGACATGAGTACCTTCAAGTCCTCTCGGTCGTCTATGACGTGAGTACCTTCAAGCCCTCTCATTCGTCTATGATGTGAGTACCTTTAAGCCCTCTCAGTCGTCTATGACGTGAATACCTTCAAGCCCTCTCAGTTGTCTATGATGTGAGCACCTTCAAGCCCTCTCAGTCGTCAATGACGTGAGTACCTTCAAGCCCTCTCAGTCGTCTATGACATGAGTACCTTCAAGTCCTCTCGGTCATCTATGACGTGGGTCTCACTCAAGTGGTCTACTAGTTACTTCACTTCAAGTTTACATCACAGAAATCTTGAAGTCATGAGGTCAATTATCGGAGCATAAGTTATTTTAAGAGTTAATCATAGTTCTTTAATAATCAGAGTCTCAACCTATGCAATGAGAACAGCATTAATATAGCCAACTCAACTTCTCTGGGAAGCTTCCAGCATTGCTACAATTACTGCACTAAGACAAAGTGTTCACAGATCCACCTCTGTAGCCAGGTCCTCACTGATGCAGCTGAACTGAAGCAACAATTACCCAAGCTTCGAAATGGCAGTAAGGGATGTTCTACCCACTACGTCACCCTGTCCCACATGTACTTATGCACACGTACGTACATACATACGTACGTACGTGCTTGCATGCACGCATACATACATATATATATATATATATATATATATATATATATATATATATATATATATATATATATGTGTATACAGAACATACATGCATGATATATGTGAGTAGGTATATATATCTACATACATGAGCCTAGCTGTGTGTACAGGTGTTTGAGCGTCCTCTCAGAGAAGAAGGCATCTTGACAACGGACCAGTTGCAGGCTGTCTTTGTCAACCTAAAGGAGATCATTGTGTGCAACACAAAGCTAGTCAAGTGAGTGCCTCACTAGCCACAGAATGTAGGGTGGTAAACACTCACACTGTCTCAGTGCAAGTATTCATCTTTAACATGTTTTATTGCAGTGATGTTTGCCTTTACCTAGAAAGGAATACAAGAAATATAAATCGTAAGTTGATGTGAAGATAGTAATTTTTATGTTTTATGCTGTAAAATAATCATTACAGGAATGTTGTGACAGGACCATTTAATGATTTTTTATATCAACTGGAATTTTCAAAATGTATGCCCTGCAGTTGTTTTATTCCAAATACAAGCGTTTTTTCCAGAATGTTTACTTTCTGCTGCAGCCTCGTCTACCACAGTTTTATTGTAGAGTTCGTTACTACATTCCCAGGCTACATTTTTACTATATTCCCAGGTTACATTGTTACTACATTCCCAGGCTACAAAGTTACTACATTCCCAGGCTACATTGTTACTACATTCCCAGGCTACAATGTTACTACATTCCCAGGCTACATTGTTACTACATTCCCAGGCTACATTGTTACTACATTCCCAGGCTACATTGTTACTACATTCCCAGGCTACAATGTTACTACATTCCCAGGCTACATTGTTACTACATTCCCAGGCTACATTGTTACTACATTCCCAGGCTACAATGTTACTACATTCCCAGGCTACATTGTTACTACATTCCCAGGTTACATTGTTACTACATTCCCAGGCTACATTGTTACTACATTCCCAGGCTACAATGTTACTACATTCCCAGGCTACATTGTTACTACATTCCCAGGCTACATTGTTACTACATTCCCAGGCTACAATGTTACTACATTCCCAGGTTACATTGTTACTACATTCCCAGGCTACAATGTTACTACATTCCCAGGTTACATTGTTACTACATTCCCAGGCTACATTGTTACTACATTCCCAGGCTACATTGTTACTACATTCCCAGGCTACATTGTTACTACATTCCCAGGTTACATTGTTACTACATTCCCAGGCTACATTGTTACTACATTCCCAGGCTACAATGTTACTACATTCCCAGGCTACATTGTTACTACATTCCCAGGCTACATTGTTACTACATTCCCAGGTTACATTGTTACTACATTCCCAGGCTACATTGTTACTACATTCCCAGGCTACAATGTTACTACATTCCCAGGCTACATTGTTACTACATTCCCAGGCTACATTGTTACTACATTCCCATGCTACATTGTTACTACATTCCCAGGCTACAATGTTACTACATTCCCAGGCTACATTGTTACTACATTCCCAGGCTACATTGTTACTACATTCCCATGCTACATTGTTACTACATTCCCATGCTACATTGTTACTACATTCCCAGGCTACATTGTTACTACATTCCCAGGCTACATTGTTACTACATTCCCATGCTACATTGTTACTACATTCCCAGGCTACAATGTTACTACATTCCCAGGTTACATTGTTACTACATTCCCAGGCTACATTGTTACTACATTCCCAGGCTACAATGTTACTACATTCCCAGGCTACATTGTTACTACATTCCCAGGCTACATTGTTACTACATTCCCATGCTACATTGTTACTACATTCCCAGGCTACAATGTTACTACATTCCCAGGTTACATTGTTACTACATTCCCAGGCTACATTGTTACTACATTCCCAGGTTACATTGTTACTACATTCCCAGGTTACATTGTTACTACATTCCCAGGCTACATTGTTACTACATTCCCAGGCTACATTGTTACTACATTCCCAGGCTACATTGTTACTACATTCCCAGGCTACAATGTTACTACATTCCCAGGTTACATTGTTACTACATTCCCATGCTACATTGTTACTACATTCCCAGGCTACAATGTTACTACATTCCCAGGCTACATTGTTACTACATTCCCATGCTACATTGTTACTACATTCCCAGGTTACATTGTTACTACATTCCCAGGCTACATTGTTACTACATTCCCAGGCTACATTGTTACTACATTCCCAGGCTACATTGTTACTACATTCCCAGGCTACAATGTTACTACATTCCCAGGTTACACTGTTACTACATTCCCAGGCTACATTGTTACTACATTCCCAGGCTACATTGTTACTACATTCCCAGGTTACATTGTTACTACATTCCCAGGTTACATTGTTACTACATTCCCAGGCTACATTGTTACTACATTCCCAGGCTACATTGTTACTACATTCCCAGGCTACATTGTTACTACATTCCCAGGTTACATTGTTACTACATTCCCAGGCTACATTGTTACTACATTCCCAGGCTACAATGTTACTACATTCCCAGGCTACAATGTTACTACATTCCCAGGCTACATTGTTACTACATTCCCAGGTTACATTGTTACTACATTCCCAGGCTACATTGTTACTACATTCCCAGGTTACATTGTTACTACATTCCCAGGCTACAATGTTACTACATTCCCAGGCTACATTGTTACTACATTCCCAGGCTACATTGTTACTACATTCCCAGGCTACATTGTTACTACATTCCCAGGCTACATTGTTACTACATTCCCAGGCTACAATGTTACTACATTCCCAGGTTACACTGTTACTACATTCCCAGGCTACATTGTTACTACATTCCCAGGCTACAATGTTACTACATTCCCAGGCTACATTGTTACTACATTCCCAGGTTACATTGTTACTACATTCCCAGGCTACATTGTTACTACATTCCCAGGTTACATTGTTACTACATTCCCAGGCTACAATGTTACTACATTCCCAGGCTACAATGTTACTACATTCCCAGGCTACATTGTTACTACATTCCCAGGCTACATTGTTACTACATTCCCAGGCTACATTGTTACTACATTCCCAGGCTACATTGTTACTACATTCCCAGGCTACATTGTTACTACATTCCCAGGCTACAATGTTACTACATTCCCATGCTACATTGTTACTACATTCCCAGGCTACATTGTTACTACATTCCCAGGCTACATTGTTACTACATTCCCATGCTACATTGTTACTACATTCCCATGCTACATTGTTACTACATTCCCAGGCTACATTGTTACTACATTCCTAGGCTACATTGTTACTACATTCCCAGGCTACATTGTTACTACATTCCCATGCTACATTGTTACTACATTCCCAGGCTACATTGTTACTACATTCCCAGGCTACATTGTTACTACATTCCCAGGCTACATTGTTACTACATTCCCAGGTTACACTGTTACTACATTCCCAGGCTACAATGTTACTACATTCCCAGGCTACATTGTTACTACATTCCCAGGCTACATTGTTACTACATTCCCAGGCTACATTGTTACTACATTCCCAGGTTACATTGTTACTACATTCCCAGGCTACATTGTTACTACATTCCCAGGCTACAATGTTACTACATTCCCAGGTTACACTGTTACTACATTCCCAGGCTACATTGTTACTACATTCCCAGGCTACATTGTTACTACATTCCCAGGTTACATTGTTACTACATTCCCAGGTTACATTGTTACTACATTCCCAGGCTACAATGTTACTACATTCCCAGGCTACATTGTTACTACATTCCCAGGCTACATTGTTACTACATTCCCAGGTTACATTGTTACTACATTCCCAGGCTACATTGTTACTACATTCCCAGGCTACAATGTTACTACATTCCCAGGTTACACTGTTACTACATTCCCAGGCTACATTGTTACTACATTCCCAGGCTACATTGTTACTACATTCCCAGGTTACATTGTTACTACATTCCCAGGTTACATTGTTACTACATTCCCAGGCTACATTGTTACTACATTCCCATGCTACAATGTTACTACATTCCCAGGTTACACTGTTACTACATTCCCAGGCTACATTGTTACTACATTCCCAGGTTACATTGTTACTACATTCCCAGGCTACATTGTTACTACATTCCCAGGCTACATTGTTACTACATTCCCAGGCTACATTGTTACTACATTCCCAGGCTACATTGTTACTACATTCCCAGGTTACATTGTTACTACATTCCCAGGTTACATTGTTACTACATTCCCAGGCTACATTGTTACTACATTCCCAGGCTACATTGTTACTACATTCCCAGGCTACATTGTTACTACATTCCCAGGCTACATTGTTACTACATTCCCAGGCTACAATGTTACTACATTCCCAGGTTACACTGTTACTACATTCCCAGGCTACATTGTTACTACATTCCCAGGCTACATTGTTACTACATTCCCAGGTTACATTGTTACTACATTCCCAGGTTACATTGTTACTACATTCCCAGGCTACATTGTTACTACATTCCCAGGCTACATTGTTACTACATTCCCAGGCTACATTGTTACTACATTCCCAGGTTACATTGTTACTACATTCCCAGGCTACATTGTTACTACATTCCCAGGCTACAATGTTACTACATTCCCAGGCTACAATGTTACTACATTCCCAGGCTACATTGTTACTACATTCCCAGGTTACATTGTTACTACATTCCCAGGCTACATTGTTACTACATTCCCAGGTTACATTGTTACTACATTCCCAGGCTACAATGTTACTACATTCCCAGGCTACATTGTTACTACATTCCCAGGCTACATTGTTACTACATTCCCAGGCTACATTGTTACTACATTCCCAGGCTACATTGTTACTACATTCCCAGGCTACAATGTTACTACATTCCCAGGTTACACTGTTACTACATTCCCAGGCTACATTGTTACTACATTCCCAGGCTACAATGTTACTACATTCCCAGGCTACATTGTTACTACATTCCCAGGTTACATTGTTACTACATTCCCAGGCTACATTGTTACTACATTCCCAGGTTACATTGTTACTACATTCCCAGGCTACAATGTTACTACATTCCCAGGCTACAATGTTACTACATTCCCAGGCTACATTGTTACTACATTCCCAGGCTACATTGTTACTACATTCCCAGGCTACATTGTTACTACATTCCCAGGCTACATTGTTACTACATTCCCAGGCTACATTGTTACTACATTCCCAGGCTACAATGTTACTACATTCCCATGCTACATTGTTACTACATTCCCAGGCTACATTGTTACTACATTCCCAGGCTACATTGTTACTACATTCCCATGCTACATTGTTACTACATTCCCATGCTACATTGTTACTACATTCCCAGGCTACATTGTTACTACATTCCTAGGCTACATTGTTACTACATTCCCAGGCTACATTGTTACTACATTCCCATGCTACATTGTTACTACATTCCCAGGCTACATTGTTACTACATTCCCAGGCTACATTGTTACTACATTCCCAGGCTACATTGTTACTACATTCCCAGGTTACACTGTTACTACATTCCCAGGCTACAATGTTACTACATTCCCAGGCTACATTGTTACTACATTCCCAGGCTACATTGTTACTACATTCCCAGGCTACATTGTTACTACATTCCCAGGTTACATTGTTACTACATTCCCAGGCTACATTGTTACTACATTCCCAGGCTACAATGTTACTACATTCCCAGGTTACACTGTTACTACATTCCCAGGCTACATTGTTACTACATTCCCAGGCTACATTGTTACTACATTCCCAGGTTACATTGTTACTACATTCCCAGGTTACATTGTTACTACATTCCCAGGCTACAATGTTACTACATTCCCAGGCTACATTGTTACTACATTCCCAGGCTACATTGTTACTACATTCCCAGGTTACATTGTTACTACATTCCCAGGCTACATTGTTACTACATTCCCAGGCTACAATGTTACTACATTCCCAGGTTACACTGTTACTACATTCCCAGGCTACATTGTTACTACATTCCCAGGCTACATTGTTACTACATTCCCAGGTTACATTGTTACTACATTCCCAGGTTACATTGTTACTACATTCCCAGGCTACATTGTTACTACATTCCCATGCTACAATGTTACTACATTCCCAGGTTACACTGTTACTACATTCCCAGGCTACATTGTTACTACATTCCCAGGTTACATTGTTACTACATTCCCAGGCTACATTGTTACTACATTCCCAGGCTACATTGTTACTACATTCCCAGGCTACATTGTTACTACATTCCCAGGCTACATTGTTACTACATTCCCAGGTTACATTGTTACTACATTCCCAGGTTACATTGTTACTACATTCCCAGGCTACATTGTTACTACATTCCCAGGCTACATTGTTACTACATTCCCAGGCTACATTGTTACTACATTCCCAGGCTACATTGTTACTACATTCCCAGGCTTGTTGTTATAGGTTTACTGCTACTGTGAGATTTCTACAATGTTGTACCAATTGCTGTCTTAGAAATGCCTTAAATTGACCAGTCAGCTCATTTCTGCTGAGGAGTGCACAAGCCTGTTGTAACTGATGTCATTTTTGTTGTTGTTGATGAGACTGTGTTCAAACTCCTTTGTTGTTGTTGTTGTTGTTGTTGTTGTTCTAACATTTGTTGTTGTTACAGAGCCCTGCGGGTAAGAAAGAAGCTGTGTGGTGAAGGACACGCCATCCTTATGATTGGAGACATTCTCTGTGAAAATGTACGTTATGTAATGTAGTGGGGAGCGGTGGTCTGTTGGGAGCGGTGGTCTAATGGTTAGAGCACCCGCCTGTCGATCGAGAGGACGGTGGTTCGATTCCACCTCCGCTGTTTCAAAGCTTGGGCAATTTCGTTCACCCCACATTGCCCGTGTCTTTCGGAAGAGACACTAAAAGCCGTTGGTCATGATTGGGCTGTTTGGAGTATAACTACTTGAGACTTGAGGCATGATACAGTGTATTCTAAACTGTTATTGTAGACCTGGCTCTGATGTGAAGCTCCTGAGGATTTACACACAGTGTATTTGTATTGCCCTAGGTGGAGTTGGTCAATGTTTTATTGGCATGGCAAATTATTCATAAACATGTCTAATATAGTGTTAATATTAAGTAGCAATGGTGGGTACATTTCAGTGGAGAGGTGTAAGGGAGTAAGTAGCAGTGGTGGGTACATTTCAGTGGAGAGGTGTAAGGGAGTAAGTAGCAGTGGTGGGTACATTTCAGTGGAGAGGTGTAAGGGAGTAAGTAGCAATGGTGGGTACATTTCAGTGGAGAGGTGTAAGGGAGCAAGTAGCAGTGGTGGGTACATTTCAGTAGAGAGGTTTAAGGGAGCAAGTAGCAGTGGTGGGTACATTACAGTGGAGAGGTGTAAGGGAGTAAGTAGCAGTGGTGGGTACATTTCAGTGGAGAGGTTTAAGGGAGCAAGTAGCAGTGGTGGGTATATTCAGTGGAGAGGTTTAAGGGAGTAAGTAGCATTGGTGGGTACATTTCAGTGGAGAGGTTTAAGGGAGCAAGTAGCAGTGGTGGGTACATTCAGTGGAGAGGTTTAAGGGAGCAAGTAGCAGTGGTGGGTATATTCAGTGGAGAGGTTTAAGGGAGTAAGTAGCATTGGTGGGTACATTTCAGTGGAGAGGTTTAAGGGAGCAAGTAGCAGTGGTGGGTACATTCAGTGGAGAGGTTTAAGGGAGCAAGTAGCAGTGGTGGGTACATTACAGTGGAGAGGTGTAAGGGAGTAAGGTGGCAGTTCTCTGTGCGACACACAATCAACAAGGAATTCATCAATTTAAATGATCTTCTGTTGTTATTCTTTCATTCTAACTGCTGCCCAATGAATAAATAGTGTAGAAAGAAATTTGACTGAGTGTGGGTGTTGCAGCTGCCTCATATGACACCCTACATCAGGTTCTGCAGCTGTCAACTCAATGCCAGTAACTTGATTCAGTACAAGACAGAGAGCGACCCCCGATTCCGTGAGACCTCCAAGGTACATGGAACATGCAAATTATTTTTTAGATTTATTTACTAAGACCTTCAACTAAGTTGTAGGTGTATGTTTGATTCAACTAAGAGATTTAACAGGCACATTAGGTAAAGTTGCTGAATCCGTATTTAAGATTTAATGGTGGCATCACATACTAATGTTAAAGTGTTACATTGTATCATGTCAATCAGTGTCACATGCTGACATAACTGTGTCATGTTGTGTTATGTAAATCAGTGTTACATGCTGACATAACTGTGTCATGTCAATCAGTGTCCCATGCTGACATAACTGTCATGTTGTGTCATGTCAATCAGTGTCATATACTGACATAACTGCCATGTTATGTTATGTCAATCAGTGTCACATGCTGACATAACTGTGCTATGTCAATCAGTGTCACATGCTGACATAACTGTGTCATGTTGTGCTATGTCAATCAGTGTCACATGCCAACACAACTGTAGCTATTGTGCCATGTCAATCAGTGCCACATGCTGACATAACTGTCATAACGTGTCCTGTCAATCAGTGTCAGTGTGCCAAATTGTGTCATGTCCAGCAGTGTCATACACAGGTGTCACTGTATACTTACAGTTGTGCTGTCAGGATGTGCGCTCCAAGGGAATGCCCATCAGCAGCTTCCTGCTGAAGCCCATGCAGAGGATCACCAAGTACCCATTGATAATCCAGAATGTAAGTGAAGGATCACCAAGTACCCTCTGATGATCCAGAATGTAAATGAAGGATCACCAAGTACCCTCTGATGATCCAGAATGTAAGTGAAGGATCACCAAGTACCCTCTGATGATCCAGAATGTAAGTGAAGGACCACCAAGTACCCTCTCATGATCCAGAATGTAAGTGAAGGATCACCAAGTACCCTCTGATGATCCAGGATGTAAGTGAAGGATCACCAAGTACCCTCTGATGATCCAGAATGTAAATTAAGGATCACCAAGTACCCTCTGATGATCCAGGATGTAAGTGAAGGATCACCAAGTACCCTCTGATGATCCAGGATGTAAGTGAAGGATCACCAAGTACCCTCTAATGATCCAGAATGTAAGTGAAGGATCACCAAGTACCCTCTGATGATCCAGAATGTAAGTGAAGGACCACCAAGTACCCTCTCATGATCCAGAATGTAAGTGAAGGATCACCAAGTACCCTCTGATGATCCAGGGTGTAAGTGAAGGATCACCAAGTACCCTCTGATGATCCAGAATGTAAGTGAAGGATCACCAAGTACCCTCTAATGATCCAGGGTGTGAGTGAAGGATCACCGAGTAACCTCTGATGATCCAGAGTGTAAGTGAAGGATCATCAAGTACCCTCTGATGATCCAGAATGTAAGTGAAGGATCACCAAGTACCCACCATTGATGATCCAGAATGTAAGTGAAGGATTACCAAGTACCCACCACTGATGATCCAGAATGTAAGTGAAGGACCGACAAGTATCCATTAATGATCCAGAATGTAAGTGAAGGATCATTGAGTACCCATTGATGATCCAGAATATAAGTGAAGGATCGCCAAGTATGCATTGAAGATCCAGAATGTAAGTGAAAGACTCACAAGTACACATTGATGATCCAGAATGTAAGTGAAGGATCGCCTAGTACCCATTGATGATCCAAAATGTAAGTGAAAGACTCACAAGTACCCATTGATGATCCAGAATGTAAGTGAAGGATTGCCTAGTACCCATTGATGATCCAGAATATAAGTGAAAGACTCACAAGTACCCATTGATGATCCAGAATGTAAGTGAAGGATCGCCTTGTACTCATTGATGATCCAGAATGTAAGTGAAAAACTCACAAGTACCCATTGATGATCCAGAATGTAAGTGAAAGACTCACAAGTACCCATTGATGATCCAGAATGTAAGTGAAGGATCGCCTTGTACTCATTGATGATCCAGAATGTAAGTGAAAGACTCACACGTACCCATTGATGATCCAGAATGTAAGTGAAGGATCGCATTGTACTCATTGATGATCCAGAATGTAAGTGAAAGACTCACAAGTACCCATTGATGATCCAGAATGTAAGTGAAGGATCGCCTAGTACCCATTGATGATCCAGGATCGCCTCGTTACTATGGGTGGAACATGAATAGTTCCATCCCAGTCAATATATGGGTGGAATATGAATAGTTCTATCCCAGTCAATATATGGGTGGAATATGAATAGTTCTGTCCCAGTCAATATATGGGTGGAATATGAGTAGTTCTGTCCCAGGCAATATATGGGTGGAATATGAATAGTTCCATCCCAGTTAATATATGGGTGGAATATGAATAGTTTCGTCCCAGTCAATATATGGGTGGAATATGAGTAGTTCTGTCCCAGGCAATATATGGGTGGAATATGAATAGGTTCGTCCCAGTCAATATATGGGTGGAATATGAATAGTTCCGTCCCAGTCAATATATGGTGGGAATAGGTATAGTTCCATCCCAATCAATATATGGGTGGAATGTGAATAGTTCCGTCCATCCTGCAATTCTGTTAAGGATATTTGGAATATTTCATGTTGTAAATGTAATTGCCAGAAACTGATTAAAAATGTAGGGTCCTTAATGACAACTACCACACAGAGACAAGGCAGTCCTTTATGACAACTACCACACAGAGACAAGGCAGTCCTTTATGTGACAACTACTACACAGAGACAAGGCAGTCCTTTATGACAACTACCACACAGAGACAAGGCAGTCCTTTATGACAACTACCGCACAGAGACAAGGCAGTCCTTTAAGACAACTACCACACAGAGACAAGGCAGTCCTTTATGACAACTACCACACAGAGACAAGGCAGTCCTTTATGACAACTACCACACAGAGACTAGGCAATCCTTTATGACAACTACCATACAGACAAGGCAGTCCTTTATGACAACTACCACACAGAGACAAGGCAGTCCTTTATGACAACTACCACACAGAGACAAGGCAGTCCTTTATGACAACTACCACACAGAGACAAGGCAGTCCTTTACGACAACTACCACACAGAGACAAGGCAGTCCTTTACGACAACTACCACACAGAGACAAGGCAGTCCTTTACGACAACTACCACACAGAGACAAGGCAGTCCTTTACGACAACTACCACACAGAGACAAGGCAGTCCTTTATGACAACTACCACACAGAGACAAGGCAGTCCTTTATGACAACTACCACACAGAGACAAGGCAGTCCTTTATGACAACTACCACACAGAGACAAGGCAGTCCTTTATGACAACCACCACACAGACAAGGCAGGGGTGACATGCTAAAAATTCATGATGGCAATAGTTAGGAAAATAACACTAAAATCGTGGGAAACCACAATGATTGACTACATGACTCGACAATGAGTATGACCCCATCACTGCTGTCTGCACCCTCAGATCCTCAAGTACACCCCGCCTGGCCACCCTGACCGAGAGTACCTGGACGAGGCGTTGTCGAGGGCGACGGAGGTGTGTAACCAGGTAAACGAGGGGGTCAAGGAAAAGGACAACTCCGACAAGTTGGAGTGGATCCAGACACACGTCCACTGTGAGGGATTGCCAGAGGTAGGACCACTGGTCACCACAAGATATCAGGATGTTACTGTTATGTTACTGTTATGTTACTGTTGTGTTACTGTTTTGTTACTGTTATGTTACTATTATGTTACTGTTATATTACTGTTATGTTACTGTTCTATTACTGTTGTGTTACTGTTTTGTTACTGTTATGATACTGTTATGTTTATGTTATGTTACTGTTGTGTTACTGTTTTGTTACTGTTATGATACTGTTATGTTTATGTTATGTTACTGTTGTGTTACTGTTTTGTTACTGTTATGATACTGTTATGTTACTGCTAATTATGTTACTATTATGTTACTGTTTTGTTACTGTTATGTTACTGTTGTGTTACTGTTATGTTACTGTTTTGTTACTGTTGTGTTACTGTTGTGTTACTGTTATGTTACTGTTATGTTATTGTTTTGTTATTGTTTTGTTACTGTTATGTTATGTTACTGTTATGTTACTACTTCCATAGATGTCATTGCTTAGTAATTATGATATTTCTATCGAAAAGAACATTGTTTCTGTATATATATATCAGTGTTACTATGACATATTATGTCAGCCAGTTATTATTAAATTAGAGTTGACTGATTGTTACATTTACACTGTCCTTGACACTAATGCTACATTTACACTGTCCTTGACACTGATGCTACATTTACACTGTCCTTGACACTGATGTTACATTTACACTGTCCTTGACACTGATGTTACATTTACACTGTCCTTGACACGGATGCTACTTTACACTGTCCTTGACACTGATGTTACATTTACACTGTCCTTGACACTGATGCTACATTTACACTATCCTTGACACTGATGTTACATTTACACTGTCCTTGACACTGATGTTACATTTACAGTGTCCTTGACACTGATGCTACATTTACACTGTCCTTGACACTGATGCTACATTTACACTGTCCTTGATACTAATGTTACATTTACACTGTCCTTGACACTGATGTTACATTTACACTGTCCTTGACACTGATGTTACATTTACACTGTCCTTGACACTGATGTTACATTTACACTGTCCTTGACACTGATGTTACATTTACACTGTCCTTGACATCGATGCTACATTTACACTGTCCTTGACATCGATGCTACATTTACACTGTCCTTGACATCGATGCTACATTTACACTGTCCTTGACATTGATGCTACATTTAGACTGTCCTTGACATTGATGCTACATTTACACTGTCCTTGACATTGATGCTACATTTACACTGTCCTTGACATTGATGCTACATTTACACTGTCCTTGACATCGAAGCTACATTTAGACTGTCCTTGACATTGATGCTACATTTAGACTGTCCTTGACATTGATGCTTCCTGTTGTCCTCTTTTCAGAACATCACCTTCAACTCTGGCACAAACAGTCTCGGGCCCAGAAAGTTTCTCATCTCAGGAACTCTCTACAAGGTATGGCTCAGTTGGATTCATCACAGACATGCCATTTCATTTTAGTTGAAATCCATATTTTTGACATGAAATTCTCTATAAATCTGGATAAAGTTTTTCATTTGTTAATCGGCCTTTTGCATTGAGATTCACATTGGCAGCAAAATATACTTACATCTAATGAAATCTACTAGGTTTTGGAGGAGATCTGCTCAGTGATTTTTCCATAAATTTTAAACAAATCAGTACAACAACAGGATTCATCCATACACCTCCTAACACACCAAACGTCTGCATTGAATACAGGTAATCCATACATCCATGAACTATGATTAACATTAACTTATGTACTTGATCTGTGAAGTTATGACAGATGTTGATGAATTGGGTCAAATATAACTGAGATGGGAGGACTCCATGAAGAGAGAGTTGGCAGGAGTGGAAGGGGAGTGGAGAATGAGAGCAAGGGATAGGGAGGAGTGGAGATGGTTGGTGGAGACGGGAGTGAAACAGGATCAGTGAAAAAGAAGAAGGAAAAAAATTTACGACCGGTATTGGTGCCAGCCTCCCCCCGGACTTCAGGGATAAAGAGGTATTGGTGCCAGCCTCACCCCGGACTTCAGGGATAAAGAGGTATCAGTGCCAGCCTCACCCCGGACTTCAGGGATAAAGAGGTATCAGTGCCAGCCTCACCCCAGACTTCAGGGATAAAGAGGTATTGGTGCCAGCCTCACCCCGGACTTCAGGGATAAAGAGGTATTAGTGCCAGCCTCACCCTGGACTTCAGGGATAAAGAGGTATTGGTGCCAGCCTCACCCCGGACTTCAGGGATAAAGAGGTATTGGTGCCAGCCTCACTCCAGACTTCAGGGATAAAGAGGTATTGGTGCCAGCCTCACCCCGGACTTCAGGAATAAAGAGGTATTGGTGCCAGCCTCACCCTGGACTTCAGGGATAAAGAGGTATTGGTGCCAGCCTCACACCGGACTTCAGGGATAAAGAGGTATTGGTGCCAGCCTCACCCCGGACTTCAGGGATAAAGAGGTATTGGTGCCAGCCTCACCCCGGACTTCAGGGATAAAGAGGTATTGGTGCCAGCCTCACCCTGGAGTTCAGGGATAAAGAGGTATTGGTGCCAGCCTCACCCCGGACTTCAGGGATAAAGAGGTATTGGTGCCAGCCTCACCCCAGACTTCAGGGATAAAGAGGTATTGGTGCCAGCCTCACCCCGGACTTCAGGGATAAAGAGGTATTGGTGCCAGCCTCACCCCAGACTTCAGGGATTATATTAATTATAACTACTGAAAAAGCGTCTATGGTGAATTGAATACACTGTATGATGAAAAAATGCAGTATTGATTTCTTGGTCGTTTGTGTCATTCACACTACATGAGTAGAGATGACCTAGCATTCAGTGCTGCCACCTCGTGATTGTTACAGTGTAAGAGTGGGAAGCAGCTGGTGGGGTTCCTCTTCAATGACTTCCTGCTGCTCACTCAGCCCCAGACCACCCTGGCTGATGTCACGTCTGTGTTCAGCTTCGACATCCAGGCCAACACACAGTTCAAGATGTACAGGAACGTGAGTGACTTGAGCGGTCGCAACAGACAGGCCTGCGGGTTTTAGATCTGCCACGTTTTTGTTGTTGAAATTTGCATTTTTACTTTAAATTCTGTATAAATACATGTAACATTTTTCATTGGTTTATCGGCCTATAGCATTCCGATTGAGGGTCGCCATCTATCAGAATATACCTTCAATAAACACGAAAACATTTCTACTTTATCACAATTTTTCCATTTGAAACAAACCCATATAAAAGAGATACAGTCTTCAAAAAAGCCTTCACTACAGGAACTTATCCTACGTTCTTACAAAGTTACATTGCTTTTCAAATTTTTTTGCTTGGATAAATCACTGTTTACAATAAAAAAACTCTTATTGGCTATGTTCGCACATTTACACTGTCCTTTGAATCCAGCAACAGCCAAGTATATGAAACAGACAAAGTATATGAAACATGTTTTTATCAAGTTTATTTTTTTCGCAGGCTCTACTGAGCCAAACCGTCGAGACAACCTATATATGCACATCATTTCATAGTTGACTGCATATTTTTTTCAGAAATACAAAGTCTTTAATTGTTATCTGCTCAGTATGTTAGTTTAGTTAGGTTTTTAGATTGTGACTTTTGCAAAGAAGAATATAACTGTGTGTGGCTTCAATATTTCACATGTTAATGGTGTAGGTAACTTGGTATAATTGACCTTTCTCTGATGCTTTGACAGTCAAGAGGGAGGGTAAATGTGATGTTTGCATGTGTTTCTTCTGAAAAGGATGGAACTTGGAAGGTGAGGTTGAGATGTTGTTGTTCCATAGACCACAGACCACCAGCAGAATGTCACCAACTGTCTTTTGTTGTTCCATAGACCACAGACCACCAGCAGAATGTGACCAACTGTCTTTTGCATGTCTTCAGCCAATCTTCCTCAATGAGGTTGTGATGAAGAAGTCGCCGGAGATGGAGGCTGACAACTGTGTGTTCCAACTGTCTCACAACGGCCGTGTCTACGTCTTCAGAGCAGTCACAGCCACAGAGAGGTGAGTCTTCAGAGCAGTCACTGGTACAGAGAGGTGAGTCTTCAGAGCAGTCACTGGTACAGAGAGGTGAGTCTTCAGAGCAGTCACTGGTACAGAGTGGTGAGTCCTCAGAGCAGTCACTGGTACAGAGAGGTGAGTCTTCACAGCAGTCACTGGTACAGAGAGGTGAGTCCTCAGAGCAGTCACTGGTACAGAGAGGTGAGTCTTCACAGCAGTCACTGTCACAGAGAGGTGAGTCTTCAGAGCAGTCACTGCCACAGAGAGGTGAGTCTTCACAGCAGTCACTGCCACAGAGAGGTGAGTCTTCACAGCAGTCACTGCCACAGAGAGGTGAGTCTTCAGAGCAGTCACTGCCACAGAGAGGTGAGTCTTCAGAGCAGTCACTGCCACAGAGAGGTGAGTCTTCAGAGCAGTCACTGCCACAGAGAGGTGAGTCTTCAGAGCAGTCACTGCCACAGAGAGTGGTCACGACCACAGAGAGGTGAGTCTTCAGAGCAGTCACGACCACAGAGAGGTGAGTCTTCAATTCAGTCATGGCCACAGAGAGGTGAATCTTCAGGGCAGTCACTGCCACAGAGAGGTGAGTCTTCAGAGCAGTCACTGCCACAGAGAGTGGTCACG